>CM070036.1:60693424-60711082 GCA_036250615.1 Ptychadena robeensis | reverse complement strand
AACACATATGAGTTAATTTTAGCTAAAGTCCAGCTATCAGATAATGCTTCTTCATCACCATAGATATTTAGATCCCTGCATGGTAGAGCCTTGACATTTTGGGGTTTACCAGTTAAACCCTGAGTCTATATCCATGCAAATTTTCAGGTCCCTGAGCAAAATCCTTCCTACTAAAAGCTTCCTATCAAATTTTGCTTCACTATGAGCATAAAGCACTACTCTGCTGCAAACATGCTTTTACTTATCCTAATTTGAACACTTAGATCTTCAAAACCCTGCATGGTAGAACCTTAAAATTTTGGGGGTTACCAGTTAACCCCTGAGTCTACTTCTATGCAAAATTTCATACCCCTAGCTCCAACTCTTCCTACAAAGAAGTCAACTATAAAATTATTCTTCCTACTCTGCTACATGCTCAGGGACCTGAAATTTTGCATGGATGTAGTCTCAGGAGTTGAATGCTAACCCCCAAAATTTCAAAGGTATACTACACATACATTTTTTATAGGCAAGCACTACTGGAAGCACTTGGATTATTAAATTAACTCTTTCTTGCTAAACCTGACTCAATTCCATCTTGTTAATGTTTCTCGACATCTAATATATGTATCATTTTGTTTATATATTCTCAAGCCACACAGTGCATAGTGTGCAAGAGCACTTGGATTATGAAATTAACTCTTTCTTGAGTTCATAACTTGTTCAAGATGCATGTGACCCGTTAAGCCGATATGTACCTTTTCTCTGCCAGCGCATAGTGTGCAAGAGCACTTGAAGACATTGGTCAAACCTTAGGTATATCATTGGAAAAATGGACTGGTAAAAGGACTGGTAGGCCAAGGAAGATATTTAGTTGTTTGGACACATTCTATTCTAATGTATCCCAGTCCAAGATTTCACATTTACCTTGCAATCCTATCATTACCTTTACTTTAAAAATGTGCATGCTCTTACTAGGCAACTATCTATAACAAATGTATAGTATGTGTTTTGAGCACAGCCATCTTTATTAAGAAGAACATACTGGTGACAAGTTCTGTAGTTATAGCTAATGATTTATTACAAGCCAACTGGCTGTCATGTCTGCCTTTCATTCACAGAGATATACTGCTATCATGTCTGCCCTTTATTTACATATAGATGTACTGCTGTCATGTCTGCCCTTCATTCACATAGAGATATACTGCTGTTATGTCTGCCCTTTATTCACATAGAGATATACTGCTATCATGTCTGCCCTTCATTCACATAGAGATATACTGTTGTCATGTCTGCCCTTCATTCACATAGAGATATACTGCTGTCATGTCTGCCCTTCATTCACATAGAGATGTACTGCTGCCATGTCTGCCCTTCAGTCACATAGAGATATACAGCTTCTATGTCTGCCCTTCATTCACATAGAGATATACTGCTGTCATGTCTGTCCCTCATTCCCATAAACATACATATGCTGCCATGTCTGTCCCTAATACTCATAGAGATATATACTGCTGTCATGCCTGTCCCTCATTCTAATAGAGATGCATACAGCTGTCATGCCTGTCCCTCACTTCCTTAGAGATGCATGCTGCTGTCAATGTAAGGAACTATCTATGAAGGGAGGCTCTGTTTTCCTTTATTAGGGGCTGTCTGGCAACCTACAGGGGGTCTCACTGGCTATCTACCTATAGGGAGTGGCAGGTCAAGGGGTGCCCATAACAAAATTGCTATGGGGCCCAGTGATTTCTAGCTACGCCCCTGCTTCTCGATAACTTTATAAAATCAAAGCATTAGCATCATCATGGCTTTCAAGCAGCTTCTTCAGGATGAAAGATTATTCTAAAGTCTCCTAGCCCTTTAAATGCAAATCTGATGTCTGAGTAAGCACTGTCCCAGACTCTCATTTAAAGGGCAAGTAGACACAACCGGAACCGGAAATTTGCATCACCATGAGAAATTGGAGAAGCAAAAAGACTCTTGGCCACCCACAAAGGCCACCAGACTGTGACCACCCATTCTAAAGTAAAGGCAGTAGAGGACTATCAAAATTCCCTTACATGCTCCACTACAACAGGTGGTTGTTGGCAATACACAGATCAAGATTGCAGACAACCCCAAAAGTAAACAACTAGACTAAAAACACCTTCTCAATTCCCTATGCATTCTTATGATCTTCTTTATTCTGGTGTGTTACTACAAATAGAGATCCTCTCATCATCTTGGAGACGACCCGATAAGCAACTCAAACAGAAAGAAAGAAAATACACTATCCCCTTTGTGTGTGAAATGTATGACAAGTACAGATCTAAACAGTGACTAAAGCCCCCCATACACCTTAATAAGATCACTCCATACAATTTCTTTACATTTAACTACAACTATGTAGTGCTGGGTCCTCCCTGATAGAATACATAGTGATTGGAAGGTTTAGAAAAATCCTCATATTACACGGTTTTGGTAGAACAAACGTTGATTGTACAGAAATTGTATGGTAAGATTGTAAGGTGTATGGGGGTCTTAAGCCCCCCATACACCTCTAGATTTTCTGTTCAATCAACTTAAAAAGATAAGTTTTTGGGGGTCAGGGAATTTGGTGATTGATTATATGTTTGCCAACTGTAGTAACAGATATTTGATCAACTTTTTGGAGATCGACTGTAAGTGTAATGCATTTCAATACAACCAATTCAAAATTTCCAGCACGTCCAATCCTTTTTCAATAAATTTTTTGCCCAATTTTAATGGTTTTAGGTTGATCTAACCATGTGGGCTGCCATAGATTTTCAATCAATCAACCCAAAAAATTGATTGAATTAGGTTAATTGGATGAAAAATCTAGACGTGTATGGGGGCCTTGAAGATGTTACTTTCCATGGTTAAAATGATGAGGGGGGGAAGGATACCTCAAATCTAGCATGTGCTATCAATTAACATGCATTGCTTAGGCAGTCTGTTAATTTATAAAGAGCTGTACATGGTAAAAAGAAATAGACCAGAAGGTTTACATTTTTAGAGCAGGCCACCACCTTTTGCATAGTAAAAATTTGGACAACTATTTTACATTTGAGTTTTGGGTATTCTAATTAGATAGCATCCCAATGCAGATTGACCCACAATACCATGTGTTGTGTTGAAATATGTTTCACTGCATGTTATCCTATGCATATTATTGAAGACACTTAAGGTACCCATACACACATAGATATGGGCTAGATCGATGGGCGCTTCGAGCGCCGTGCGCACTCACGGGCAATTATCTGGCGCATATCTAATGCGCCATCACTGTTTTCAAGCGGGATTGATTGATCTGCTCTCCTGGCTGTCTGCAGCTCCCAGCCAGTGAGAGCCGACACTGGACCAGCTCTCACACCGGGTGTACTGGGTCCCTATGGAATGGGAATTTATGTGCAAAGTGGTGTACATTAATTCCTGTTTGATTGACCCGTGATCAAGAGCAGCGTGGTGACGTCACCACACTGTGATTTATTGCGGGTCGATTGCACAGGAATCTACCTGTTTATGCCCAGCTTTATTGTCTCAAATTTGTACAGTTACATTTTCATTTGCACATGAGGAAAATAGAGAATGATTTTATATATAATAAAGTGTACCATGTTTCCATAACTTACTAAACCTCTTCACTTGTCTTGGTGACAGAAACTCAGTGGCACAGACTGAAGTAGCTCAAATAAAGATATAAGAGAACCATCACATTCAGTAACATTGAAGAAAGCATCTGTTTAGAACAATCAAACGTCTATATCCTTCATAAGGACTTAATTAAATGCTCCCTATGATTGCTATTTTATCTCCCACAATCTTAGACATTCTCATTGTTTACTTGTCCTCTATTCAGAATGAGGGCATGTGTGTTATCAGACACCTTCATCGGATTCTGTCTGCCATGTTGTTCTAACCCTACAGCAGGCATTACGGTGGACATTCCACTCTCATAAAAGTTAGTTAAAAAAACATATAATGATAGAAAACTTTTTTTCTTTTACCAGCAGGAGAGATTAGACACAGGAACATTATGTAATGCATTCGGCATGCTTTTTTGTAATTTACATACAAGTGGCTTGCTGAGATTCCACATTTCATAACTACATGCTATAATACAGTTCAGGACAAATTAGTAAAGGATTTGGCAGCCACTCAGTCTAAGCCATGAGTCAGAAAGCTCTTTTAAGTAGTCAGGGAACATGTCTTTTTTTTTTTTTTGCTGATAACATTAAATAATGCTTTGGTGCTGAATGTTTCGGAAAATTGCCAAAACAAAGTTTTTTGAAAAATCTGTGTAAAAAATTTATCAAATATACATTTATGTTCAACCGTATACTTTTAACTAAAGGGTTGAGCTTGGATGAACCCTTCTGTGCTAGTAATTTCTGTCCTGAAGACACAAAGGGATGTAAGAAGAGATAAAGTGAATTAGTGATATGCCCTCGTAGGCAATAGTTACTGGAATAAATGTCACTGTTGGAGAATAGTTTTCCTTTATTTTTTGTGGCAATGACATTCTGAGACAACTAAAGGAAGTGTTGTAAAGAAGGGGTTTTTCCTGTGTCCTTCCAGCCACTGGCTGTTAAATCACGTTTGTGTTCTTGGGGCCTAGAATTCCTTTATATTTCTTCACTATGTCTTCCTTACATGACTTGTAGACTATATACAGATAGCTTATCTTTTCTTATGGATAGTTAGTTGATTTAACCTCCAAGGCAATTGCACCCTGGGTCTTTAAATCTGGGTCCGGCAGCAATGGCGCTGGGGTTGTGAAAGGGGGAGAGAGAAGAAGGGTAATTAAAACATATTCTGTAATCTATTTAAATTACCCCTGCCACGTTTTTAAAAGCAGACGGGCAAACTAAAAAATGGGCAGAATGCCCAGAGGGTTAAGAAAGAAAGTATGCATGAAGTATATAATATTTTATTTAAGCCAGTAATAGCAGAAGCTTTTTTGTCATGTAGGCCCCCCCGGGGAGGCCCCCGTCCACATCTCTTCCACCACAGACCGAGGTACCTGCTGCAGGTGCATTGCCTGATTTAAGGTAAATTGAATTTGCGTGCATACCCTACATCTGTATTGATATGTAGTAATCACGTTTACTTACGATTTTTTACCTGTTAACCAATATACCCTATGATTCCACATTTATAGATAAACGTCAATACTCTCCTGAAGAAGCGGCTCATAACCGCTAAACGCGTCGAGAATCCGATATTGATGTACAGTATCTGTAATGTATTATATTTTATGATTTGGTTTTTCCATGTTTCATTACCTGTGAATCTTGTATTATATGCACACTAATTTACTTGATAAGGTTGATTAATAAATTATTCAACCTGCATACGCTTTTGAAGTTTGAAAGTCCCATTCATGTGTACCAGGACCCTTTACAGGCTCTGATAAAGGGTGCCACAAACGCACAGGAATTGTCCATGTGCGGATTTCTCCTTTTTTTCCAAGTAATGAGGGATGATGGCAATCTAACTAAACACGCTTTTAGGCAGCATTTGTATAAGCAGTGAATGTCATTGTTTATGAAATGCAAACCAATACATGCTAAACCACTGGTTCCCTACTGCTACACAAGAACGCTGATAAGGGTTCTAGGATAGCTTGATTCTACAACCTAAAACAAGGGGTTGAGGTTTGGTTTTGGTTGTACGTGTAACAATTTTAATGGTTAAAATTGCCATAAACATAATGGAAATTGTTAATGCATTGCACACAGTAGTGGAAGATAATAGCAGTGAGTATGCTCAAGGAAGGATGGAGTACCCAAGAACCCATTCAATAGTTACATAATTTACTTGCATGATAAAAACATAATAGTAATAAGGACAATCCAAGGGTATCTAAGTGCCAAAGCAATTTGTGTCCCTTTTAAATGTGAAGTACAGCATTTCTCACATCTTACTGGCTGAATAATAATATTTCAGCTGTTGGGGAAAAATTACTTCACTACATTGCATTGAAGAATGGGTTCAACTGAATGAAACTGCTGCATAATGATGCAGGGAATGAACAACCAATAGTAGGGAACGTAATGTAATGTAAAATCATTCAGATGAAGCAAAGCGTTTGCGGATTGATAGAAGTCATTCTACGTGGCTAAAAATAATGCACATTGTATGTGTTGCTGCATGTGTAACCATAACTTGTAGAGAAGCATCCTTGGCATCTTTAGAGATTCATTGACATGGGTTTGTATGGTAATTAGCTACTGAACAGCCAGTTTAATCTGAACCTCTCTGTGGTGTATTGAGAATATCCTGGTGAAAATATCCAATACTTGTTTACTATGTGTATTTTATAACTTTGAAATGTACTTTTAGGACAATATTTGACACCTGGTCTGTGGTATACATTTTGGTTGTAAACATTTGGGATGTTGTGCTAACCTTAATCTATACACTGACATTGCTGCTTACAATTTTAAGCATTGAAATGGCATGCAGCCTGTATTTCATGCAAGATCATCAGGTATGTTTAAGTTTGTGTCCACTAGTGATGGCTGAACTTCTACTATGTCCGCGGGCAGATTTTAAATTCCCCGCCTACTGGCAGGTTTACCGAGCCAGCTTTTCACTGCCAGACTGGGTTCTCTACTCGGTTTTTTAGTGAAAAAATACTGGATCTTACTGCCCCTGATCCTGCCAGAGGAAGAATAGTGAGCTCCTTCTCACCGGCGAACCAGCGGTCGAACACCCGTACTGCTCGCTGGCTAAAAGGAAGGAGAACATCCATGTTTACTGCCGAATTGTCCGCACTGCGGACAGTACGGTCATCACTACTGTCCACATGGCATGCCAATGCACTTGTTTCTGTACACACAGTGCAATATCCTTCAGTGTAGTAAAGCCTACCATGGGACGGTGGCTAAAAAATACACACCTACAACTTTATGATCCGTTATGCCTCACTTCACCAGACAATGTGTCTGCACTGAGCATTTTGGTGGGGTGCAGTGCGTCTGCAATGATAAGGTTCGTTGGGCTATTTCATTGCATATTTGCCAACCCTTACTGGGAAAACAGGTGCTCTGTTATATAGAGCTCTGAACCTAAACTTTCATTTTGTAATTACTTTTTATGAAATGTATGTATCTAAAGAAGCATTTTTTGGAAAAAAAAGAATAGTATAGAACGCTAGGCTTCACATTTCCTGCATATTTTTAAGCATTCTTTTCTAAAAATGCAGTGTCTAAAAAAATGTGTTGGTGTCTAAACTGACGACATCTTTAGCAGTCATGTTTTCTTTTTCTTATTTTATTCAGTTCAATGGAAAATAATGGTTGTAACCTCATCTACCCCTATTCTGGACGTATCAGGTTCACTGAGCCTCAGACTTAATAAATAGCATTAGCAGCCAAGCATAAATTAGGTTTTACTGTCTTGACTACACAGCATTGCCGCAATCTGATGCTTGACTAGTTGTTACGAGTTGGTGAACATCAGTGCTCTTTGTTGAATATTATGAAGTAGGTTAAATAAGCCAAAACCATAAAATTATTTTTACGCTCTGGAGATAGATCACCAGGCAATTTACTGACCGCTATCTGTAAAATCATTTTGATGAAGATGCGAGTAGCATTGATCACGAATATTCTAATTGGCATTTTTTTTGTTACTATTGGCACTTTGAGAATTCGCGAAGATCTCGAATATAGTACTATGTCTTAGTAATGGTAACCAACGAGAGGTGAGAGAGGTGCACAATGGACATGTGAATCTTTTTTTTAAGTGCTAATTAACACAGATTACATGCCAGAGGAAGATTATTCTTTTGTAATTCACTTCATGGTACCTATACAATCCCATGGTATCATAATTCCCTCCTTTTTTGTATAATTGTGGATGAACATGAACTGTTACACCTTGTGCCACAAGGTAAGGAAGCCCAGATTGAAATGGGGTATATGCCAGTGTGCCCATTTGACTAAGGGGTAGCAGTGGAAGGTCATTGAATAAAGCATAATTATTGTAGCACAGCAAAGAACACAATTGACAAAGTCACCAGCAAGTCTAACCTCATCCAGACTGGGATGATGGCATCAATCTCCTGTCTGGATGAGCTTAGACTTGCTGGTGACTTCTTCAATGATGTTCTTTGCTGTGCTGCAACTATGCTTCCTTCAGTTCCAACTTGACTTCCTTACCCAGTGGCACAAGGTGTATCAGTTCCTGTTCATTCACAATTAAACAAAAAAAGGGAATTATGATACTGTGAGATTACATTTGTTGCATGGCTTGTTCTGCAGAATAATGACATGACAGTTTGCTTGAATTGGCCAAATTGCCACATACAGTATCCAACAGAGGCCTTTATATGAAAGAGGATCTTAGATGCCATCAAGATACTATCTTGAAGGTCTGGCGATGCATCTTGGAGGCAGCTTTTCGTAAATCTATTGAAGAGATGGTTGAAATTTTGCATAAAAACACTAGAAAATTTGCATAAGGTTGAACATTTGCATAAAGTCAAACATTAAAATTTGCTGTATGAATTTCAGCTATAATAGAAACAATCAGTGTAAATAGTAGAGTGATTTACAATCAGTGCTAAAACTGCAAACAGTGATGTCACCATAAATAAAGCCAGAAACCATATTACACATGGAACGTTAATGCTGAAGCTCTTTAAACAAGAATATACAGTTGTATATGAAAAGGAAATTTTTATTTATTTATTGATATAATCATATATAATATAAGAAGCAGTTGTTTGATCACTGAATGAGCGCCGCGATCACACATAGTGATCGATTGTTCGGGAATCGCGCGAAAAATCGACCCATGTATGGCCAGCTTAAGTTTTAATAAACCATTACATTTTGACTTTTTTAATTTTGACTTGACTTTGAAATTAAATTATGCAAATGTATTCTATTTAGAGCAACACTTTCTTTTTTTAGTATACCCTGAACCTTTCTCTACATCTCCAGCAAGTTTGGTAAAGAGGGGCTTTGCAATTCAACTCAAGTTGGTCGAATTTTAAAAAACAAATCCACCATCTCTACTTATCACATATTTGGTTATCTAGCCTCTCCTGTCTGGCTCTTCCTGCGAGCTAGGCTTTGAAACCCATTTTTTTTATGTTTTTTCCCTTCCTGTCCGGGCAGCACCCCTCCAACATGCTCCCCCGGCAGGAAAGCCAGTGAAGCTGACTATTTTGTCCTTCTGCCTTACTAGCTCATCAATCTGGCCCCAACAATTACCTGTTAGTGATGTCCAGTTGCCATTACTTCTAACAGTGAGTAACAACATGGTCATTTCTTCTAACAGTGAGTGACAACATAGCTGTACCTTTTGACAGTGAGTGACAACATTACCATTCCTTCCAACAGTGAGTGACAACATTGCAATTCCTTCTGACAGTGAGTGATAACATTGCCATTTCTTCTGACAGTGAGTGATACCATTGTCATTCCTTCTGACAGTGAGGGACAACATTGCTGTGCCTTCTGACAGTGAGTGACAACATTGCCATTCCTTCTAATAGTGAGTCACATTATTGCCATTCCTTCTGTTAGTGAGTGACAACATTACCATTTCTTCTGACAGTGAGTGACAACATTGCCATTCCTTCTGACAGTGAGTGACACCATTGTGATTCCTTCTGTTAGTGAGTGACAACATTTTCATTCCTTCTGACAGTGAGTGACAACATTGTCATTCCTTCTGACAGTAAGTGAAGATATTTCCAATTCTTCCAACAGTGAGTAACAACATTGTCATTCCTTCTAACAGTGAGTAACAACATTGTCATTCCTTCTAACAGTGAGTAACAACTTGGTCATTCCTTCTAACAGTGAGTGACACCATTGTCATTCCTTCTGACAGTGACTGACAACATTGCCATTCCTTCTGACAGTGAGTGACAACATTGCTGTACCTTCTGATGGTAAGTGACAATTATGCCCTTCCTTCTAACAGTGAGTGACAACATTGCCATTCTTTCTGACAGTGAGGGACAACATTTCAATTCCTTCTTACTTATATTTCAGATGCTGAAATGTTGTGATTTGGCTCTTTTGTCAAATATGTTTGCCTACCTCTGACTTAGGGAAAGGGAAAAAGACATTAAGAGGTTGACTTATTACCTAATTTATACACAAATTTGACATGTTAGAGCAGATGTTTCCACAACCCTTCTCTACATCTTTTTGTGAGGATACCATGTTCAGGGTCTTTGTAATAAGCTGACAAAGTTAGCTAGCAGCATGTGAAAATGTGAACAATTTGGGAACATAGCCTTAGGCAGGCGATTCGATTTTGCTGCCCTGATCAAAAATTGTGTCCATTCATGGGTGCGATTTTTTTAATCATGTGTAAAAATCACCTGGTCAAGCGCATCCGCCCCACGGCTGATCGCCTAAGTGGGAACATAGCCTAAGGGTAAAGAGGGGAGACTTTGGAGAGGGGAAGGTGAAGTAAGAGAAACATGGAGGGGCAGAATTTACTACCAAGACTGAGGCTCTAGACATTTGGTCTGACCTTAGCTTAACACCTTAACTAAATGGCTGATTTAGAGACATATCCACATAGGAGAGGCTGAAAATAGTACCACAGAAAATCTGCATAGGTAAAATAAATAGCCAATGTTCACTTACTATTGAAGAGGACAGAAAAAAAGGACAGAACTTTACCCATTATTTGCTACAGAAACTGGCCTCTCTTGCCAGTATATAAACATTGTTTTTTCAGGCTAAAGAGCTTTTGGACCAATACACCTAGTATGTCATGGTGATTTGTATACCCACTCCAAGCCTTACAGGCTATCAATCTACATCAATATTAAAAGAAGACCATATATGAAGCTTCATTTTACTTCTGAATGGGGTAATTAGCAGGCCAGTAACCAAGGTGTAATATATTCATATTGTATTTTAGGATTAAGATCAGCTATGTATTTAGTCAAGTGAAAGTTTTAATCGACTGGTGCTTCCAATGTGCCCAGTGTTTATTAGTCTTCTCTAGCTTCCAGGTCTTTTATCAAAAGTGCTGACTTTAAACAGATTGAAGTGCAAACAAGTTGAGAATATTTTGGATGTCTAATCTTGGTGGTCCAATGACAGCCTAATTACAGTTGCTGTCGAAGATAAAAGATATTATTTCTGGAAACACAGCAGGCATTTTATTAAACAATTGCACCAGCTGGAGACAAATTATTGCCTTTATTTTGAACACCCATTTGTAAGTCTAATGCTCTCCTTTCAATGGGACACAAATGTTTAGGAAAATTAGAGTGCTTGTATTATTGCATTTTGTGCAGTGGTCACTCAGACCAGTGTAATTACACGTGAGGTGGTTATTGGCTGCTGTTGTAAGTGCAGGCCTTTTATTAGGTGGTGTTTAGAGCAAAAGGCCTTCCGTTATTTCCCCCAATGTCTGACTTCCTTGAATGTCACTAAAGGTAGAGTGATAGAAAATGTAACAGATGTCTCATACAAAGTACTGACAAGTGCAACATAATAGCACCCTGCAAACTCCTAACGGTTTTCAATATTCTTGTCATTTCACTGGTAATTTTGTCAGATACTTAGTGTTAGTCCTTGAAACATCAGATTAGAGGAAGGAGAGGAAAAAAAATACTTTTAGCAAATAGCTCTTAATGCTCAATTATTTATTTTTAAACACCAAAAATGTGTTTTGTTCTAGAACTTGAGCTTTTTTAGCTCCATCATTAAAAATGTAGACAGCAGCATGTCCAGTAACCCCCACCAATCTGTATTTATACATCACTGATTTTACTTGCATAAACATATATATGATATATAATATAAAGTGGATTGAGAGGCAGCCATTGTTATTAGTTTGGCAAAATTTTAACAATCTTAATTTGTAATTCAGTAAAAAAAGCACCTGTACATGGTATAATAATCAGCATTGTAGGAGATGTAGCTAAAATGAGTCTGTGCATGCCCAGAAAATGTGTCTGCAAGTAACATAAAGAAACTTATAATGTTTTTTTGTTTGTTTAGAGATAGAAATTATAGGCATGCCTGAAAATGAATAAAGCTTGTTGGGAATGCCTGACAGCTAGCTCTTTACACTACTTACTTAACAAACAACAGGTGTTCTCTTTTTTAAGTATATTTGTCAATTAAAAAATAAAATAAGTAGGGTCCCCTACTTGTATCTCTCCTTTAGTAAGATAACATGAAAATGCATGGTAAAATGTCAGACGACATATGTACACAACAAGCAAATACCGTGTGATACAAAGAAACACATAGATGTGAATCAACCCTTGTCACTGTTTAAATTAAATATATAACTTGGTCTTCATAATTGGGTTACTACAAATTAAAATGAAGATTTTTAAAATTCCAAACCATAATTTTGTTGCATACCATTATATTTACCTCCCTAGCGCTCTGGTGAGGTCCAGATTTCCATAACAAAAGCACACTATAGACTTTTTTTTATGTTGTAGGCCTGTAACTTCCCAAAATATGTCCGTACAAGGGGCTAGTAGACATCCTGAATATAATAATGTATAAAAATATAATAATGTTTAAAACAAACAATTATGTAAAAAAATTATGTTTGCAAAAAAATTTTAAATAATAAAAGGTATTATATGAATGATAAAATCTCTCAAATACTTATTTTGATGAAAGATTTCAAAACAGTATGTATTTATACTTATTTCGTTTTTTTGTGTAAAACGTGTGTAAAATAAAAAAAATATTCATTTGGATGTGTTTTTTTAACTTTGAATTCTATTGGATACAGTTATCACTATATCCAGTACAATTCCCTTTGGCATATTCTCTCCTTTGGTGTGGTGGACCTGGTGACATCACACCAGGGGGGAGAGGGTTAACTTTAAAGGGGCACATCTGGAGAACAACACTGAAAACTGTTTTCTCCGCCCGATGTGACGTCATCATGTCACTCCATGTGGGGGGGGGGCGGGTCCACTTTTTCTGCAGTAGCCTCTGGACGGCCCCATCTCATCCAGTGCAGTACTAACAGGAACGCTAGGGGTGTAAATAACAGCAAGAGGGGTTATGGTGGGTAAGAATGAACTGCAAGGAACAAGTGCTATTCCTGGTGCCATTTGCTTGTGGCTCTTCCCACTCCAGGTATTTTCCTGGTCACCAGCAGGTGGCTTTGTACAGGTTTGGGTTGGGACACCTGTCTCATTAGTAAACGACCTATAGTGGTGTTCCTCGCCCTCCCACACAAGCCTTAGAATTGTGCTGGAAGCTTGGCTTCAGCCAAGGTACCAACTCCATAAAGCCAGATTGTGTAACATCTACAAGAGCATCACTGACTATTTTTACATTCTGCAAATCCAGACTTTGTTATACATACAGAATATTTCTCATTTCTCTTACTCTCTCCCTGCAAACTACTACATACAGATTATAACTCCCTGCAAACAATTACGACGAAGATATTAAGGATGGAGTGATAATCTGTATGTTGTACAAATCCTAAAAATTTATTAAAATATAGCAAACTTGTCTGACCATATAGGTCATATTTCATCGGTGGATAACTAGAGGTTTGAGGGGGGTTAACTTCCTCCCCACCAGAAGGTTCCCTGTGACTTTCTATCAATGAGGACTGGCCCAAGGTAAGACTTGAAGTCAGCTGTGACTGTCATATAATATGTAGAGGATCAGTGAAATCCAGGCAAACTATACTATTCAGGATTCATTTGTGTCTTTCAGCAAAAGATGCATACTTGGGGCAGAATTGTGTTAATATATTTGTGGACACAGTGCAATGCTACTGTCACTGCATCGGATGCTACCACATGATCTTGTATTTGAATAGACTTTTCTATTCTTAGTAAGGGTCAATGAATATGTGAACAAGCCCTAGGATTACTGTAAAGTCTGTTCATCGCTAGAGATACTTGGATGATAACAATAATGATATTAACCAATATTGGTTCTATAAATGTTTATATAAAGACTTAATTGGAACTGAAACATCATCATTTATTGTTATAGGTTACTGTGTTTAAATTCTAATCTTGGTCTCTGCTAACACACGCTTAATGTGGAAAAATAACAATATATATTCTGCGCCACAATAAAATTGATTAATAAAATGTTTGTCAGAAAGGTTGGCATACTAAGTTAATGGCATATAGTATGTATGAATATTTTATTATGTGTGCTTTAATATTAGAAGGAAACGCAGGCTTGCTTAAGTATAATTTAATTGGTTGTGTTTTCCTCCTTTGATAAACAACAAAATATGTGTATCTGTTTGAAAAATTATTTAAGGCATTTTCTCTGTAATAGAGAAGACATATATCCAATAAAGTGTATAAACGATATAACTGGTTTGTATATACACTTTATTTTTTTTTGTGCTTTATGTTATGTTGTGTTGTTGTTGACATTGTATATCTAGGGAGATTTCTTACTTATCTTAGGTCACTTAGTTAAAATTAATTTACCTAGAATTACTATGTTGTCATAACACCTGTTTTGTACATGATTGTCTGGGTATATAACCCACTAAGTTGTAGTAAAATGGCTAAAAAGGACAGCCCCAAAACATGCTCTTTCAAAATCAAAGCCAAGCAAAGACTTCCTCATTTTGGTTGTAAAAGGAAATCTGTCATTAATCAAAATACTGTTCTGATTGGATCTGCATTGTCTGGCGTAGTTCCATGGCAATCAGCTAACTTGCTAATGACATGGAACAGATACTTTACTTTCCTGGATATGTCATGCAGCTACATGAGACAATGGAAGTTTCCATCAGATAGATATTTTGTTGGTTTATGTGGAGAGGACAAAAATCCATTTTTGTATGACAAAACTGTGGAATTGGACATAGCCTTGACAAAGTAGTTTTTTTTCTACTGTGTTGAATCATGTCCTGTGACACCTCTGGTACTACCATGTCTGATGATCCCCAATATGTAAACCATATCAATAAAGTTCACTTATGAATCCTGGACACTGCCATGTCTAGGAAATGTGAGGAAACAATCTTCTTTTCTAAGAGACTACCGTATTTTTCGGACTATAAGACGCACCGGACCATAAGACGCACCCAGTTTTTAGGGCAGAAAATCCAGAAAAAAAAAGATTTAATATGTTTTCACATCAATTGGGATAATGCAGCTCAACACATCACACTACACTGATCTTTTCAGTGTTCTGAGGATTTCGGCATCCCCTGCACAACGGCCGAGCCATCTATAGCTGAACTGAACACAGTCTACGTCTCTCCTCTGTGTTCTTATATGTGGGGATGCAGGGAAAGTGGCATTTAGATCTTTCTTCTGAAATGACAGGATTTCGGCATCCCCTGCACCAAGCCGAGCCATCCATAGCCGAACTGAACACAGCCAGCAGCTCTCCTCTGTGTTCTCGTATGTGGGGATGCAGGGGAAGCGAAATTTAGATCTTTCTTCTGAAATGACGGCAGCCAGCTCTTCTCTGTCGGCAGAGCTGGCCTATGTGGTCGCACATTCAGACCATAAGACGCAGGCACTTCCCCCCCCCCAATTTTGGGGGTGAAAAAGTGCATCTTATGGTCCGAAAAATACGGTAAATTCCTCAAGGTTTTGTAGTGTGGACCTCTCCCAGGTCACTACAGGAGAGGGGGCATCTAGCTTTAAGGGGTAAGAGCTTAGTTCGGAGGTTGCAATTTGTCCTCCAGACAATAGAGGGGGCCCAGCATAGAGGCTATAAAAAAAGTGGGATGGGGCACTCGGTGATCTGGGTAGAGAGGAGGAAGGCAGCATGAGAATCTCTCCCCAGTCTCTCTCGATCCACATTCAGACGAAAGAAGTGTATGGGTGGCTACTGTGCCAACTGGCTATCAGTCACAGTAGCAGCTGTGCCAGGAAAAAGTGTGGTGGACTTCTCCTTCGCCAGGTGAATTACAGTAGATTCTCTGAAGTTGCTTTCAAAGATGGTTTGATGTTGTGCTCGAGGTTTGGACTTTGGACTGTTCCACCATCTTGGTTTCCCACCGCTGCGCTGCAGTGTGGTGTGAACTCTTACAGACTGAGCCTCTCTCTGCTAATGCTTCCGTTACAGGTGGTTGTGCTGAATAAAGTACAAGTTGCACTAAATTGGTCCTCAGAGTTGTTCCTAGTTCACTACCTGACACCTGGCCCTTACCGTTTCAGGACCTATTTTCTTGAGATCATTATCTCTAAAAACAATTACAAAATGCATTACTTAACATAATCAGAAAAGAATACACATACAAAACACACACAATTACACAAAAACAGTAAAAATCTATACTCTGTAACAATGGAACGCCAAATGACATTTCCTTTTGCCCATGATTTCCCAAAATCAATATATAATTTTAATTATATAATAATTTTAATAATATATTTTTTGTACAATAAGGCACAATTGGTTTTGGGTAGATAACAAGGAAAAAATATATTCTGAACGGATCTACACAGATCTGTAGGAGATTTCCTGTAAACAAGCAGAACGCTCAGGGTGTTAAAGGCAAGCATCTGCTGATCAGTAGCCTCTTGATTTATTACAAATACTAACACTGCAGGGTCTATTAATACTATTATTAAAGTGTAGCAAATTCACTTGACTGGACATTAGAAATGGTGTTGATTTGTGATTTTCTATTTAATAGCAATGTATCCAGGCATGTTTCATCATAAACAAAAAAGTTACATCTGTGATTACCATCATTCTGTCAGCAGGTATAATATTTCAGTTATATATGGTATATTGAAGCCCATATTGTATACATGTCTGTACATATAGAGCAACTGAGGATTCCTAGCACTACAGATATAGCTGTCAACAATAAAAGCTATGGATTTCATTTCCTTCTTGATTACCCTTGCTTTATTGTTTGTAATATGATGCCAGTAAATATGTGATGATGCAGTAAACCTTATATAAGTTATTCTGGTATATTATGTAATTGTTCTTTTGCTTTATATTGTGCAGTCGTGGATGTGAAAAGCCTATAAAAATATTTACAATCTGTTTTCATTTCCTTCCATCTATAACTCTTAACTACCTTTCAAAAAAGTCCTATATTATAAAAAGTCATACCTTATATATACAGGTTTGTAAATGAATTAGTAATGGGCAAACTGTCTGCAAGGCGAAGCCAGTCTCTCGTGAAAGAAAACCAGCTCAAACCGGAGAAGACGTCAGTGATGTCACGGCCGGGTATCAAAACCGGGAACTGTGCGTTCCAGGTACCGGAAGTGGCGTCAGTTTTTTTTTAATTTAAATTCCCCACGAACAGGCAAACTTTTTTAAAAGTCCGATCCACCTGTTCGTGGACGGACCTGGCTGAAGTTCCGCCATCACTGAAATGGATACAGAGTACAAAATGGTACATCTCTGGTGTTAAGCACAAACTTGTGTTCTTGAAGTATAAGATCATTTACAATAGACACAACAGAACACTTATCTGTACTAGTATTTTAACATGCTATAATATTGCTGTAAACAGGAGCCCCACCCCCAAAAGACATTCAACAGGTGTGTAATTCTAAATGTTTTAGTGCTATTTATTTTAATTTTCATGTTCAGTGAGGGGGAATTACCCTAGTATTTGATCCTCTGGTGATTTTGAACCTTTGCCTTCTGACTAGTGATGGGAAGCTCGGAAAAAACATTTTTTTTTGTTTTTTTCCGAAAAATTTGAAAAATTGAAAAAATATATTATGGCATGATGAAT
>CM070036.1:60647520-60666826 GCA_036250615.1 Ptychadena robeensis | reverse complement strand
GATGCCAGGAAAGGGTATAAGAGTTATGTAGTATATCTCCAAGGTTTCCTCCGCGCCTCAGGGTGCGTTTGAAAAAAAATTGCGTCCAGAAAACGTGCAAAAATGCATGCCATGCGTTTTTGTGCGGACGCACATGCGGTTTCAGCCGCACGCAAACGCACCAGTGGAAACAAGCCCATAGGGATGCGTTAAGGATCCAAAGATGCATTAAGGGATGCGTTTGTGACGTGTTTGTTTTTTACCATGAACTGATTGATCAACGCATCAAACAACGCAGTGCTCTGTGTAGACGCATCCATTGAAATTCAGCCTACGTAGGTCAAAGACAGGGTTTTATCGCATAGTAGAGTCAAGGCATTAAATATTCCATTTTTTTTTTAAAAAGATTATGTCACTTAGCAAATTTTAATATGCAAGAAGCCTCAGATGGAAGCCAAACTTACAGGCCACAATTGAGTTCTGGGATGTATTGAGCTTTAATATCAGTGTTATCTCTATCCCAGAGCTACATGGTGTTTTACTTCATAGTAGATTCTTTCAATGTGTCTTCCTGATGGAGAGAGATTTGTTTACAACAGCCACATGTGAAATTGATAGGCCTTTATGACCTTAAACTGAACATGTGGCCAGGCTATTTAAACTTGAGATTTTAGATATTATTAAAAAGCATTAAATGGAGTTGAAAACAAGCCTAGCTTCGAAAGCCATACACACACACTGAAAAGTAATGGTTTAAAAGATTTAAAAAAGTTGACTCTGTCCCCATCTCCTATCATCAATGACTTGGTAGCCTTCTAATTTCTAATGCAAACAGATAGCAGTAGGAAGGAGATAGGAAGGAAGGCACAGGAGAGGTAGCCATGAACACATTAACTGTCAGTCTATCATCAATGGATGGTACCAACACAATGAGTGATCGATTCAAAACCAATCAATTCCATTCCTGAGCCCTGTACACATGCTGTGTAGTAATCAGATCCAAATCTATCCAAAAACCTAACCCATCAGATGCTTAAATGATCAACTGAAATTATCAATGCTCAATCAATTTTATGTTTGACTTCCATTTTGGGGCAATTGATTTACATAAACAGGAATCAATTTTTGCTTTTCAGCTTTAAATCTTTCTGTATTATTTCCTTTAGCTCTATCCCTATGTAGTGCAAGGGAGCTCTAAGAACGCATCCAGAATTTTTGGATAATTTAGAAAGGTCCTCATATTAAGTGTATTGCACAAATAATGTACATGTACATTTAATGTGAATGGTGACCTTTAGCTGAGCTGCTGATAGGAAAACATAAACAATTTTATTGCTACCCCCTCCTTGATTCATACTGACAATACTTCATCTCAGATGAATGAATCTTCCCAGCTGATTGCAATTGTTTCTCTGAAGACAGCCTTTACTCTCTATAAGGCTTAGTTTCCACTTGTGTGGAAGCCGGCGGCGCGGTTGCCGCCGCTAAGAACCGCATCTCATGCGGTTTTTAGCGGCGCCCATTCACCCCTATGGCCGCGGTCAGTGCTGGGCGGCCGCAGAATTGCGCGGACGGCCGCCTAAAAACTCGGTCGACCGAGTTTTTAGGCGGCTGTCCGCGCGATTCCGCGGACAGGGGAATAGCCCATTGAAATGAATGGGCGCGGATATATCCGCGCCGCGCACAACCGCGGGCTTCCGCTTCTAGTGGAAACAAGCCCTAACTCTCCATCATAGACTCAAACATGCACATTTCCTCAATATATAAAAAACATTACTTTGGTAGTAAGGAGTTTTTAGTGACCAAGTTGTAAATGTAGGTTGGCCTCCATCTTATGTATACCTGCAGCTTAGCACATAACAAAGAAATTTTAAGTTTTAAAATACTGAAATTGCTGTGGTTCTTTATATAGATGATTGCTGTGGATTGATATTCAAAGGTCAAGCCTTTTTTTCACATTCTCAATTACTTTCAACGGTATTTTATCTTCATTTAACCTTGGCGGCAAATAAAGATGTTTTTCATTTTCTTGTTTCCTCTTTTTCTTATCTTATCAGAAGTGCTTCTTCCTGCTTTGCAGACACTTACGCCAACTTAAGTACGTTTATCTTATCACAGCTTTACCTTTAAAGCCTTTTTTGTGGCATCAGTGACACATTTCTGCTTTACTATAGTAAACTGGTGTACAAACACATTAATAATGACCATTGCATAAGAGATATGTATTGAAATAATCCCTGTGCTCCTGTCATTTGCTGAATTATTTTTTTGACTAGACAACTGAGATAATAACAATGCTAATGCTGCAAAACACACTTCGGGCTTGGTACATAATAAGTTTTCATAATTAAAAGACAAATAAGTCATATGTTTTAACTGCTTATTTTCATTGGTTGCTGGTCACATTAAAAGTACAGTATGTATGACCTAAACTTTAAAAGATTATATATATATATATTTGAATATTAGACAATGTGATGTGGTGAGGCAGATGTACACACTTTCACTTTTAGTCATTGGGAATGATTATTCTTACATAAGTGAATAGCCTCCTGCTGCATCCTTCTTTATAGGAAAAGGAGGACATTGGACGTGCCAGTCAGTGATTCGGTGATCACTCGAGGACTAAATCCAATAGCCAATAGGAGTAACCAGATAAAAACAATACAGAACCACAAATATTATACAAAATTTGGATAATGCCCTTTTTCACAGAGCTATTCACTAGGGAGTGGCAGTTCTGATAGCCCGATGTCAGAGTCTCTGGGTTCTAAAGGTGCTCCTAAGAGATTGGCATACAGTATGTTTGGGGGGGGAGGAGCTTGAGCTCTCAGCACTGCCCCTTCTCCAGAGTGAATATCGGGCACCTTCTTTCCCCTTGCATACTGTGCTCAAACATGCCATACATTTACTCAATAAGCTTCCCCTCCAGTTTGGAGGGAAAAAGTGTGGTAAATTGATATAAATGTCAGACAAGTGGGTATTCTAAATCTGGCCATACACAAGCTGATTTTTCTGTTGGACTTAATAAATTTTTTTTATCATTTTGGCCATTTTATAGGAAAACAATTCCTTTTTAGTTTGTTTCCAACCTCATTGGGTTTTGCTTTGTACCTGAAGTGTTTCATCTAATGTGTGTCAAATTTTTTTAAATCTTTTTAACTGGAAAGGAATCAAATTTAACCAAAATTAATTTCCTATTTTTTCTCTTTTAAAACAAAAAGTAAAGACTGCATCCCAAAAATGAGCTTGTGTGTACAAGTCAATACATGCATACTGGCATTAGTAGGGTTAAAGTATCAAATCTCCAAATAGGCATGCTGGTTTTGAATGGTTTAAGGAATCCGTTTTGCATCAATTAAACTGTGTTGTAGTACCATCAATTGATACTAGATCAAAAGTCAATATTTAGATTGCACAATCAAATCAAAGATTGATCTAGTAAATGATGATATGTCTAAGCTAAGCAAAGCTCATATATAACAATGACTGCTGAGTCACACAGTGTTTGCATGCTCTGTAGCCATTAAATGATAATGATAATGTTGTTGCCATAATTGTAATAAATCAGTATTTACAAATAGAGAAAAATGGTAAGTCGTCCATATGAGATCCATATTATTATCAGTAGAGAAAGGCAACAACAAAGCCATGGTTTTAAATTTCAAGCTTGTACAGATGAACATGACTGCTACCCAGAAGGAGACTGTAATACATATATATGTTGATAGAAAAAAATAAATAATAGGAGGGGAGATGGTAAATATGACATGAAATCAATGGACTTGAGAATGTGGATGAATTGTGATAGTTTTGTGACTGGAAACAGCTTTGTATGATTTGTTATATTTATTCTTCATGACATATCCAATTAGGAATGTTATTTATAATCAGTGGAGCATTGTGAAAACTATAGGATGACATTAATGTGTAAATCATAAATGTGTCAATTTTCAGAACATGTCCGCCTATTAAAAAAGCATTTGTCAGACAGAATAGTTAAATGTGACTTGCGGCTTTGTATATACTATATAGCATTAAGGGCATTAGCAATGAGTGTTGTATTTATGGTGTAATATTTCAGAAAAAATGATCCATGGTACAGTGCCCACAAACTCATAAAAAAAGGGTTTCTTTTTTTGTTATCTTCTGATAAATTGTGTATGCCAGAATAAAGGGAGTAGAAGGGCTGGTTGAACCTATGTACTGTATTTTCAGACTATAGGACGCATATTTTCACTCCCAAAATCCACCAGCACTCCCGGTAATAAGATTAGCTTCAGTTGTGGCTGAAGTTGGTACTGCAGGGGATTTTTACCCCAATTGATTTGAGCACTTCAAGTATTTTTTTTTCTGGTGTGCAAAAAAATGGGTGCGTCTTAAAGTCAGCTGGGTCTTATAGTCCGAAAAATATGTGTGTGTGTGTGTATAATATATATATCTATATATAGATATATATATCTATATATATATATATACACCTAAATGAACTTTACCCTAAATACAAGGAAAATATATATGTCTTGCAGGACACCTCCCAGCAGTCCTATACATATGCCCATCTCTCCCCAGGAACCCCGGGGCAGAACACAGCCTTTAACCATTTTTCTAATTCACATTGGGCTCATAAGCCTTGTCACCTTTAAAAGAACATTTATGTCAAATACTGCCATCCAGTCATGTCATGAGTATATTTTTTCTTTTTGGAAATTTTCCAAGAACAAATTTGAGCAACTTTGATCTGAAGGCCCCCATACACCTTACAATCTTTCCATACAATTTCTGTACAATCAAATTTTGTTCTACCAAAACCATGTAATATAAGGACCTTTCTAAACCTTCCAATCACTATGTATTCTATCATGGAGGACCCGGCACTACATTGTTGTTGGTAGATCGAACGGAGATTGTATGGATCGATTTTAAGGTGTATGGGGGGCTTTAGTCTCACCTGCTAGATTACCTTCATGAGTTTTAACACTAGCAGGATTCCATTAGGGCAGACCATAGTTTGATTGCTTGGGGCAAAGTACATCAAAAAGCTTAGCAAGAGAAAGTTCCTAGGAGCAGTTTTATATGGACAGACAATTCATTTTGTGAATTGGTGAAGCCAATGCAACAGGCACCTTGTTACTTGGCAGGCTTACATGGGACACTTTTGCTGTTGATGGGAGGGTCATTGCTAATACATCCTCAATGTATACCTGGCACAAACACAGGCTCCTGCCAGATTGTCATGTCTAACATTCAAGGACAATGAGCTCTTGCCTATAGCATGTCTCCATTCACTGCACCTCAAACAATACACTTGCTTCCGTGTGTTGTCAGGACATTCCTAAAGAACGGTTAACTTTCCATCCTTTTTAGGAGCGCTGGGACACAAATCCTTGGAAGCACCTCTCTCCTGGTAAAATCTGCTGACTGTTTGCCATATGATGCAGACTGGCTGTCTTTTTAAATGGAAGCCCTGACTGCGATTTCTCACCTCCGTCTGTGGAGACACACCAGCTTACGTCTTTGTGTGCCTAGGCATGAATGGATCTTCTCTCTGACAGCTTCCCTGTCTTGGCTAAGCTCAGTGCTTAGCTGTGGCTGGAATTCAAAGGTGCGACCCCTCCCCCCAATATAAGACACACACCCCCTCCCCACTGAGTGTAAAACGTTTAAAAAATACACAACCTTAAACTGATTTTATGTTACAATTAGTAGTGAACAATTTTCAGATTTACATATGAGCAGATGATGGTCTCCTGTTGTGAAGACAAAACGGAGATGATTACCATTTAAGATCAATTATTATTACATAGAAATGTTCCTACCCTGTTTGTAATACAGTGCAGCTATGAAATTCAAATTCACCATTACTAAAGTAATTCTGGCTACAGATTGGGCAATTCTATAGTTGAGAAGCTTCATGCACTTAACATCTCTTGTTATATTTGTAGAGGATCCTCTTGTTTTTTTCTAGTTATTGGAAGTTTGCAGAAAAGCACTGCCTATTCCCTCCCTGGACAGATCAACCTGGATCCTCCTGCATGTCAAATCGCACAGTGATTTAACATGACAGTAAATTCCCTTCCGATACCATTACTTCCATCCCCATTCAATGTAATGTCCGGCACACAAAAGGTGCACAATGCTCATCTATCAAGGGAGTATTGGCCTGTGATACCTACCTTAAAGCTAGCCATACACCCACCGAGTGTTGGCTGCGCACTCGCGGCTGTCGGTCAGCGGCTAAATCGGCCACCGATCGGGGGTGCCCACATGGGGCGACAGATCCATGTCGCCCCACAGCTTGGCCAGCAAGAGAACGGACATTTCCGATATTCTCTGGCCGATGCCGTTAACTTCAATGAAGACCGGCATCTTTATTGAAGCTAACGGCCGGCACACAAAGGGTGCCGGCTGATGCTGTCGGCTCTGGAAAGCAGCGTGATGACGTCATCATGCTGCATTTCTAAGCTGATCTCTCCTGCTCTGTCGGCACCCACTCGATACGTGTGTGGGGGCCTTAAGTCTTCCTAACTAATCAAAAACGATCCTAAAATATAATGATTCATGGATTAAGTCATCTCTACCGGCATGTCCTGTTCCCAGCTCTTATCTTGTTTATAAAGCCTTGTGTTGGCTGTTTACATGCTTAATATAAGCTTGGACAGTGTTTCTTGTAGTATAAAAGGCACACTGAGAAAGATTAACAATCTCATCATTTGCTGAGCTGTGCATGAAATATAGTTACTGTTCTCCGCACTCTGCCTTGAAATGTTGCTTTTCTGTTTTTACTGTGAATCACATCAGTTCTTTATCTCAGAAACAATGCAGTCATGTGGAGGTTACACATAATTATATGACTGATCAATCACTCATTGTTAAATAAGTAACACGAATATAATGGACGTCATTTAGGGAGCAGCCTCACTTAGTGAGATATATTGAACTTGCAATAGAGTGAAATCGCTGAACCATGGAATTTCAAATCCACTATGCTGAATTTGTTTATTACTTAGTAAAGGATGAATAAAATAGTTCCTAAAGGCAAATTATGCTTGTACAATTTATAATGTAGAAAAATGGCACCATCCAGCAATAATTCAATTTTTAGAGGCAAATATTACCATTTACACTGAGTTATTATATATTTTGGTTTATTAAACATGGACATGTTCTTAATGTAAATTCTGATATTCAGGAATGAAAAGTAAGGTTAATGTTTTTTTGTGGGGTTTGAAACCATGGGATTTAAAAAATAAATATTATTAAATAGCATATATGCTATCTGTCTATGTCTAGCATTATTATGGTTGATTTTGTGTTATGACCTGTCGATTTGAAAAGCAGATTTGTCATATTTTGCACTTCTTTTTTGGCTTATGACATAAAACATTTTTTTATGAATGGGGTAATCTGAAAGGTACAGTTAAGGTGGGTTTACACCTGTAGATTTTGTGTTCGATCAACTGCCGATTACATTTTTTGATTTCTTTGTGGAACATCGTTCGTCCATTTATCGAATGTAACATTAGATTTTTTTGTTCGTTCATCCCGACAACGAATGAAAAT
Organism: Ptychadena robeensis; assembly: GCA_036250615.1. Classification (NCBI taxonomy): domain Eukaryota; kingdom Metazoa; phylum Chordata; class Amphibia; order Anura; family Ptychadenidae; genus Ptychadena; species Ptychadena robeensis. Next base: position 60,659,284 of record CM070036.1, on the reverse strand, counting down.
ACATTCAAAACCACTACGACTGATAAAAATTTACCAACATGTTTGATGACCTTTTGAACTATTTTTTTGTTTGAGATCGTAAAAAATTTATCCATCGAACAAATTAGCCATTCTAAATTTTTGTTCAATCAACCAAAAAATCGTTCGTTCTTCATTGATTGGACGAAAAAATCTACAGGTGTAAACCCAGCTTTATTGTAAGGAAACCTTTAGATTAATCCACTAGTATAGCATGGAACAGCAAGTGTTTTTTTTGCGGAGACTGTAGGTAATATAATAGTGTAAAATTAACTGGAAAGGGACAACTTTGATAATCTAGGCTTGGCCCAAATATACTAACAGGCTGCCAAGGGCACAGGCTGGGGTTTAACTATAAGAATTAAGACAGAATTAAGTGATAGACTGAATGGGGAGATTCTCCTCATATAGACATACATTTATCTAGGTTTCCCATCCCAAAGAAGAGACTAGAGCAGAAAAAAAGAATTGATACCCTCCAAACCAGGGACTTTAAAGTGGTCTCCCGGATAAATAATTCAAACAAGAATAATATTTAAAAGCATTAAGTTTTATTAAAAGACACATATAGCAAACAATAACAATACCGCATCGTGGGAGTTAAAGAGAGTGCCTCTCAATCCAGTGAGGTCTCAATAATGGCTAGGTCAGATATGCCAGTAGGTACTAGTCATAGATGTTGCTACCCAGACGATTGTGCAGTGCTGACATGTTTCGCCCTCAATACTAGTATTAAGAATTAACAATGAAGAGGATAGGGCAGTGTTAATGTAGTCACTAGCTAGACTGTCGAAACTAGGGATAGCGAGCATAAAATATTTTTTAATTAGATTAGATAGAGAAGTGCAAGTCAATGTGTCATAAGTGAGGATGTTTAGGCGCACACTGTTCTTACACTTAAGTTTTTGTGTGTAAAAAAAGCTATTTTTACAGGCCCTAGCAACATAAAATAAAAACCAATAAAAAAACTCTCATTATAAAATGTAAAGCCTTGCAGGAACAAAAAACAACATAAAGTCAACCCTGACCTTGGAATCAACTAAATTTAATGAAAAAAAACAAAACAAGGAATGCCCCCAAGGAATAATACAAAAGAAATGAAAGGAAGTGATAGCCTAACAAGCAGAAGTGAAATACAGCATAATAGTCAGAACAGCTGCATATAAATTGGACCGTGAATCTTCACCATGCAAGAACTTGGACCCATGATGTTGGTGAACCTGAAACTCATCCCTGTTTGTGTTATCCACTCTACATCCCTGTATGTGCAATTCCAATCTTCATTGAAACTATATATCTATTTATAAACCAATATTTTTTGCAACATATTGACTTATCGAAATAGCCACCTTTGATGGGCATAACAGCTGATATATAATTTATTATATTCTTCATAACGTTCTTTTCAACAGTTCCCATAAATGTGTGGCACTTGTTTGCTTTCACACTTCTGTCTAAGTCATTTCAAACCAGCTCAATGAGTTTAAAGTTTGAACACTGGGCTGGCCACTTTTTTTCAGAAGGTCTTTCTGGCATACATTGAGCTTATGTTTTAGGTCATTATCTTGTTGTAGGATAAACCTTACCAACTGGAAGCATCTCATTAGACATTTTGGTTCGGGGTGCCTCTTACTCTTTACAAGTCACTCATCCTGGATGCAGCAAAATGGGCCATGCTAAGGAACCATCCTTATGCCTACTCGATGGCCTACAAAAACCCTGTGTAAGTGAACCAAAGATGTAAAATTTTGAATCATCAGTCCAACACCCTCTTTTAGTTTTCAATAGTGTATTGGCACTGTTTCATGGTCATAAAAGCTGTTCTATACTCGAATTAAAAAAACCCACAAACATTACATTGATCACCTGACAGCAGATTACATCTGTGAAAACTGCTACAGAATAAAAAAATGTACTTACCATCCTCACTTCCTCATTCCCAAAGCCATCATGTTTAGTAATGGCAAAGAGAAGCTGTTCCGCCCACACTTCATGAATACTTCATTTTAACTATGGAGCGGTCATTTTCAAAAACAGCCACTAGATAGGGCTTCAGTTACATTACATTAGATCCCGCAGATGTGAAGCTGCCATCAAAATCCCACGGGACTACGGCACTTCATCCCAGGTTCCCTTGCGGGCAGTATTTACAAAACAAGCCATGGCGGCGACATCACACAGTGGGAGGGGATATCCTGGAATTTGCCACTCCTGCTGTAAGAAAATGTTTTTTTGGTAGGTCCACTTTAAGGTTGACATACACGGTGTGATATTTCCTTTGGATCAACTAAAAAATTTATTTGACGTCTGTTGACGTAAAAGGGAATCAATTCCTGCCCACTTGGTACTTTTGACCCAAAGTGATCAGAATCAAACAGATAATCGGTCGAAAAGGATTCAGACATGTCTATTGTTTAAGTATTTGACATATTTTTTTATTGATTTGTATCCAATGGTACTATGGAACATGCTCCCAGAACTCAGGAAAGGAACCAATCACGCTATGTGGGGGTACAATGGATTAATGTTTGACAGGAGATATTTAAATCGAGGGAGACTGCTCTCACTGACATGGAGATTCTTCGCAATCTGTCAGTAGGAAAAGCCTACACCTTATGAAGTGTAAAGTCTTATGATGGTCTCACTAATTGTAAATTGACTTTTGCATTGAAATACTGTTCTACTTCTTGTAATCAGAACATTTCTACACCAGTAAGAATTGGTAGCACTAACTTTCAAGACTTGATCAACGTCCATTCCTGCACAACAGTTTTACATTGGAAAAAAAGGCCTTTTAGTCTAATTCTGAAATGTAGCAATATACTATGTAGGTATATACCAATTATTTGAGTTATGGATACAAACTTTTGCACTTTTAACAAAATTGGGGAAGTTTCAGACTTGTGACTGATGTATATATAAATAAAAGCTTTGACTTAAGATTCCTAACCTCTAAAAAAAAATCTGGAAAAAAAAGACTCCTTACTTCTTGTGCATTATTCAAACAGTAGATATATAATTACGTTACCTTATACCTTTACAGCAGTACTGTGCACACAGAACTTCAATCAATGTGATGAAGTGTCATGAACCAAATGTATAAAACAAATAACTCATTCTGCAAGAAACAAATCCTACAATGGTGTAATAAAAATATATCAGTCATTTGCCAAAGCAAATATCCTCGAAGTATACGTTTGTGTAGAGGTTCCAGCCAATCTATATGAATACATATAAAGACTTGAATTTATTTGAACTAATATTAGCAAAAATCCCTGCTGTTTACTTTCAGGGAGATTAATTTCTTTCTTTTATCTGTTCTGCTTCAGTGCTAAAAAGAATATCAAACGTTGTATCCACCATAGAGCGTCTGTTATTGACAGAACAAAGGGAATACTCTAAATCAAATAAAAGAACACAAAGGTTTTTCCAATTTTAATATTATTCTCTTTAGGTTTAAAGTTGTCATTTCATAAATATCCATATTTACTGACAAAACAGTAAAGGACATCTGAATACAAAACATTGGTGTAGCTGAATCTAAACTTCAGTACTACCTCATTCCAAACTGCTTTAAAACATTTTGTCCTTACCAGAGTTAAAATGAAGGCCACACAAGTCTCTCTCTCTATATATTTTTTATGTCAGGCTCCAATGAGATCTTTGGATATGTAGGTTTCAAATTAGGACAGCAGAAGCAATACTTGACAGGTTCCTAGTTATCCTCTAACCAAAACTGAACAGAACCTCTATCGATTGTGGTTCTCTACACAAGATTATGAACTAAAAGGGACAATACTGTATTTCAGAGGTTTTACTACACTTCATAGCACATAGAGCGAAAAACAATATCATTTACATATGTGTATACATATGAGTTTATTCTTATAAAAAAAGGCCCCTAATGCACAATCATAAAAAGCAGATCACCATATTCAAATATGAACCAAGAAAAAAAGTGATGATCCCTTAACACAGTGAAGGTGTGGAAGTTGAGGGCCATTTCACACTAGAACAAGTATACTATACTGCAAACACAGCTAGTGTGAAATGGCACTTCAATCTGAAACTGTGTAGTTTGAATGGGGGGCTCAATAAAGTTCCTAGATCCTAGATCTAGAAAATGGAGGCCTTACAGGGGAAGTTTGGGAACCACTGCCTTAAAACATCTGTTATGGTGTTTTCATTGCTGATTGGTTACATTAAATTACACAATGAGCAAAAAAAAAACCACATCTTCTGATGATATTCTTGGAGAGCTTGTGGCACGTCAGAGCTGGTATGTTATATAACAAGTAAAGCCCCCCATACACCTTCAGATCCCTCCATTTTTTTTGATCTACCAACAACTATGTAGTGTAATGGCCTCTCTGATAGAATACAGTGGGGGGATAATGTATTTAGTCAGCCACAAATTGTGGAAGTTTTCCCTCTTAAAAAGATTACAGAGTGTAATTTTCATCATAGGTACACCTCAACTATGAGAGAGAATAGGGAAGAATCCAGGAAATCACATTGATTTTTTAAGAATTTATTGGCAAATTATGGTGCAAAATAAGTATTTGGTCAATATGAAGAGTTCATCTCAATACTTTGTTATATCCCCTTTGTTGGCAATGACAGAGGTCAAACATTTTCTGTAAGTCTTCACAAGGTTCTCATACACTGTTGCTGTGAAGAAATCAACTGTGGGAGCAATAATTAGAAAATATAAGACGTAAAAGACCTCGATAATCTCCCTCGATCTGGGGCTTCAAGCAACATCTTACCAAAATGATCACAAGAACGGTGAGCTAAAATCTCAGAACCACACAGGGGGGCCTAGTGAATGACCTGAGATGAACTTTTGATATTGACCAAATACTTATTTTCCACCATAATTTGCAAAACAGTTCTTTGAAAATCAGACAATGCTATTTTCAGGATTTTTTTTCTCATTTTGTCAATGAACATCATAGGCCTCGCTCATCTTTTTATGTAGGAGAACTTGCACAATTTTTTTTACCCCACTGTATCTAGTGATTGGACGGTTTAAACAGGGAACACACGCATAGATATTGGCTAATCAACGGCTGCTTCGCGCTCCGTGTGCACTCACGGCAATCTGGCGCATATCTAATGTGGACATCCTTGTTTTCGAGTGGGATCAATTAATCCCACTCGAAAACAGCGATATTGGACATGACTGTAAATCACGGTCGATATTTATTGCATGGGGACCGCAGGTCGTTGGAGCTGGATGATACATCAGTGCTGTGCCTCCAGCTCCTTCAATGTTGGGCAGCTGTGCCATTACGTCATTGTGCTGCCGGGAATCTCGAACGGCTCATATATTGAGCCGTGTATCGTCTGCTTTAGAAAGGTTCTCATATTACATGGTTTTGGTAGAACAAAAGTTGATCGTATAAAAATTGTATGGTAAGATCTGGTTTCCCGGGTCTTTGCTTCTCCCCAGCCAGCAAGTCAGCCAGCCTCCCCCCTCCCTTCGCACAGAGATGTGCTGGCCCCGCCCCCTTCACACTCCCGTACTGCAGTTAGCTGATTACAGCCTGTGTGTGCGCATGGTGCCCGATGTTGCTCTAATCTCTTTCTTCATGGAGCCATGTATGCCCAACTTTAGTCTGTTTGGTTGGTTGATTGTCATCCGTTGTCCTCCTTGCTTGGCCTGTCAACCAGGTCTATCTGAATGCTTATTGCCTCCTTGTGTTTTTTTGTTTTTAATATCTTTTGAACATGTAACAAATGTCCCAATAAAAATGTGTTCACTTCACCAGGAACTAAACGGGAACTCAAGAGGACAGAATGTCTTTTACCTTTTTTATATGACTTATTTTATCATTTTATGTGTCTCATAAATCATTGTAATAGATTGAAATGTTAAAGCTTACAATTGCTGTTGATTAATGTGCTGTTATTTTACATAAGTTGCATGTGGATTTAATATGAGAGACTGAAAATTATTGACGTGGTCTATTAAGAAATTAAAGAACTTTCCAGAACCGTAAAGTGGAAAAAACAGGAGAAAAGGAATTTTTCCCATACAAAGGACCGGGGACTTTAACCTCCCTAGCGCACGGCCTGTACCGCGCCGTTTTTAACAGTGTGGTACAGGCAATGGCAGCAGTGTACAAGGTACACTGCCTGCCATTTCTTCCCTCCCCTCTCCACACAGCCGGTGTCATTCATGACACCGGCTGTGAGGGCTAGAAAGCAGACATGGAGGTCTATGGCACTGCTCACCATCCCCCCCTTCCGCGTCACCGTGACGATCAGTAAGGCCGCAGAGCCCCTGAAATGCTGCGGCTGGAAGCAGCATCGCCGTAGCTTTCCGTGGATATGCGGCTGTTCTTCACACAAACTCTGGATGAGATGGGCTCGTCATGAACACTTAGGAGGATAAAGGCTAGCTCTGTAGATATCCCAACCAATAGGGTATCCAAAGGTGCATATCTAAATAGTACCATACATATGTAAAACCATCGGTGAAAAAGGGTGAATCTACAACAAATGATTTATCGGTTTAAAAACATCGATTTTAATGTCCATTAGTAAAAAGAAGTGTCTGCTGAACTGTCCTTCCTTCCAGTGGGGCTGTGGGTAAGGTGCAGGCAGAATCAAGGAGCAGATGGTGCGGATGGGCCCCTTAAAGTGGACCTACCACCAAAAAATTATCTACACGTGAATGGTACTGGGGGTGCCAATAATAGGGAGAAATGCAATTGAAAAACCTGTAATGAGTGATTTAGAAAGATCCCCTGCAGCCCTTTCTCACTTCCTGGCCCTGGTTACATATAGCCGTGGCGATACGTCACAAGAACAATTCCCATAGAAAACCAATAAACTTCCCTAGTGGCCACCTGCGATATTGCACCCAGAGTTAACACTCGGAAACCTGGAGAATAAAGATGTAATCGCTCATAGGATTCTACAGAACAGCAGGTAAATATATTATTTCAGCCATCATCATACCAGCTCAGAGGTGGGTCAAACTTTAATATGACCAATTCATGCAAAACTCCACGTAATCCCAAAGGGTCCACATAATTTTTCATGCAACTGTAAGTATCAGCAGAAGTAACTATATCTTAAGCTGGGCATTAGATGGGCCGATTCCTGCCGATTCGACAGCCAATCCGATGGCGTGCGCGTTCCCACATCCAATCGGCGGTCGGCAGAGGTGCGCCAACTGGTCATATTGACCACAAATCTGCCGCCATGTCGGATCACTGTGGATAATTCAGATCGGATCCCGTAAGTTTGGCTGGGGATGGCTGTCCGCAGCCGAAGTAATGGCCGGCACACAAAGGGTGCCCGGTCGATTCTCGGCACTAGCGCCCGTGCGTGATGACATCATCATGCCCGCTAGGTCGGCTCGGCAGTCGACGGGAAATCTCCGTCTATGCCCAGCTTAACACATACAACAGGGCCTTTAACAGAAGATAAGTGGATTTATTAATGTAACCCTTCAGAACAGTCCTTTTCAGGGAAATCTTCTTTTTCATTTATTTTGGAAAGTGAGAATTGTAAAGTGGCAGCTAAAATTAGCACATACTTGAATATGAAGGGGACACTATGTTCCAAATAAGTAAAGGGTGTTTCAAATCTCTTAACACCATTTTGTAACTTTAATGTACTCAGTGTCACTGTAACATACTTTGAATAACCTGACAGCTACATACTTGGTTAGATTAGAATAAAAGCATAATGAATGAAGAAAGGGAGATGGTTAATAAGTATGTGCTAAAAACTCCAAACTTTCCAAACTCCATTATATCATGAATAGCAAGCATTGTGTAGGATGAAGATCAGCAAGACCTGTTAACAGTCATTGAACATGAGGAATTAAAATTGAAAAAAGGCATTGGGCTATGCATATGAAAAGTTAACAGTAAAATATGTTGGCTCCAGGCATATTTTCTTCATTCCAATCAGTTACGAAATGCTGCAGAACTCTGCAATGGGGCACTGCATATTAAATTGGGTTGTTAGATGTTCTGTAACAATCTGTTCAGTGTAAAAGATAATCAATTAAAATCATATGTGAATTGTTTTCAACATACAAAACCACAGGCTGCTGAGAGTGGCCCAAACATTGGTTTTAGAACTAATAGCCCAGAAAAGTACAGTCTATTGACTGTGCCCCATTTCCAAAGAATGTGGAAGTCTTCTTGCAGTCTGTGGTAACATGGAATGATGATCTGGAAAGAACACCATTGTTTCTTAATTTGCTGTGCTTTCTACATTTAGGGGTTCTTGAGTCATGCTTGGAAAGAAGAAAAAACAAACTTATTTATAGATGGAAAAAAAACTCTCTACAAAGTTGTTAAGGTTGGGAGTTTGTGGTGCTGGTTTTAAATAACTAATTTTATAGTATAAGAAGCTTGGAAAAAAGACAGGAAAACTACATATTAAGTAAAATATTATATGAGAACCAGTTTTAATAGAAAAATATGAGATTGCAATAAAATGGCCTTGATTTACTGAAGAAATATACAATGGCCTTGTTTTAGCAAAGGTTTCCAATGACTCCAAATCTACATTTATTTTTCAAAATGAAAAAAATTTGTTACGAAGATTACCATATCTTCTGGCATATAAGATGACTTTAGAACACAGGAAAATGTGTGCAAAAGTCGGGGGTCATCTTATACGCCAGGTAGGGGGCAGGGGGCTCTCCCATCCCAGGCTGACCATCTAGGGGAGCCCGTAGGTCTGCTTCCCGAATCAGTGCTCCCTGCACTGCACGCTGGCCGACAGGTGCCAGAGAGAGAGGTCTTCAGCATGTTGGGGGTTGTCTTATACACCGGAAATTACGCATATAGTGCTAATACCTACCCCTTCTGGCATTATTTGCACAAAAGCATGGCACATCTGTATTGGCTTAAAATATAAAGGTGTAAGAGATGCTGTCAGTCTGTTTCATGTTGGGAGTGAACGTGTCATTTTCAGGTTTGTAGCATAGGATAATTTAGCTGTATTATTGGGGAGGGGGAGTAGTAGAGTAGTACAGGCTCGCTTTACAAAGTGAATTTTCACCTAGTTAATAAATGAGGTGAAAACATTCTTTTGTGAAGAATACCTAGACATGTGCAAAGAAATTAAATGTATTTTGAGATGACAGAACTAAGTTTCACCTCCAGGTGAACAGTCTAAGGTCAACTCCATTGTTTCTAAAAGTCTAAATATCATTACTCCAATCCATGGTTTTTAGGGTAAATAGAGAATATGGAATGGTTTTATGTTATCTTAATATTGGTGCATAAGAAGAAGTTGAAACCTGAAAATGTTGAGTGAAGATCCAGTGAGGGGAAAATTAAGTTCTTTGTGCTTGCCAACACTATTCTTTTGTGGTAATGTGCATGTTAGGTCTAGTCTGCACTGCGTAAATGAGAACATTTTAAGAGGCGGGCAAAGCGTCAAATGATTTTCAATGGACGATTTTTGACAGAAATTTAAGCAGTGTGTTGCTTTGGCATGTGTAGAAGTGTGTTAACACGTCTATTGACAATGTATTAGATATTTTTGCTTTTCAGACACATTTTTGATGCGTTTTTGGCATAGGACTACTTTGTGGTACATGCATCCATCAACACAATGGACGCTAGAAATTACTGCACGAAGATTCACCTGGCTCTGGTCATCTGCGGCCCCAAGCTCACAACCACTGACCAGCACAGATGGCTTGAGACCTCTGCTCTAATCTTAAACATTTCAAAAATCAAAAAAATAAAAACATTTTAAATGTAATTTTTATTATTTCTATTTATTAAAAGGTGTAAGCCAGCAAGAAGGCAAATAAGTACCAATTTGTGACCTCAACATAAATTTTGTAAGGCCTGATCTGTAAACCCATAACTTCACTTTTGTGCTGTATATGTAGTTAACCAATGTATTTTAAATAGTTTTGATAAATTCTATTCTAAATGCTATTTTAGTTATTTGGTTAAAATGTTCATGTTATGCATGTATGTAACAGGCTTTTACAAAGGAAATATATCTAAAATCTATCATATAACTTTCTTCTTACATTATTACATATACTCATCATATTTCTCAGATGAATGACTTTCCAATTACTTCATATATTCATAATTTAGTGATAAGTGTTATAACGAAGAGCGGGTTGCATGTTATGCCAGCTGACAAGCTGAAAAGCATTGCAGATGTTACTCTATAGGCATGCCAAGAATTGTCCATACCTGGAATGAACATAAAATAATTCTTCTATAGCACAATACATTCATCTGTAGATGTACCACCTAGGATTCCAAGTCGGGGCATGCACATACCATAATACCTTGCCAAACTAAATAGATTTCTTCTAAAGATGTGACTTAAAAGATCATCAACACTGTTTCTTTCCAATGGAAATATTAGGAGAGAAAAATGCTGAAATGTTGAAGGAATTAACATTGCACATTTATAGCACAAAATATATGACTACCATTTATTTTAATGGGAGGTGATGAAGGCAACCAGTTTGGGCAAATGCAATTATACATTCCTTTTACATTACTTGCAACCTAACCATCCTACAGAGAACTTCAGAATTTAAATTACAATATTTAGTAATGATTTTATGATGAAGCCTCATGGTGACATATGTTTATGGTCACAATCTTCAGCTAAAATGTCTCTTGCATTTGGATTCAGAGTTGATTAAATTGCTATAATTACTAGATAATCAGACTCCTTTCATCATTTTGGCCTGGTGCACAGAGATGTTGTTCATAAATCTGATTACTGTAACCTTGACTCATCATGATTATTGTGTCCATTAGACAATATGTAAAAAAAACTAAGGCTACACAAATGGTATGAAAAGTTTTAAAAACATGTTTAAAAACATACATTGTGTAAAAAGTGAAAAGGTACCATCAGGTGTGTTCTGGAAAGGAGTCCAGGATAAATGACAGCAACGAAAGGTTGCTGAATGTTTTTAGTTTGGTTACAGGGTCCTGAACTCTGGAATGGGAGGGAGGGAACTGGATGGGCCTTCCCATTTTATCCAAGTACACACCAGGATTACCAACTGCTAGTGGTCAGTGAGGTAGCCGGTTGTGTCTCCACAAAAGGAGCTGAGACCACTCAGTCAGGGCTCCTGATCAGGTGGGAGACAGAGTGCTGCCTGAGTAGCGGATACCAGAGGCCACACAGGAAGTGTGAGGTCCAGGCCTGTATTGAGAGGCCATTCAGACAGATTTTTTTCTGAGGTATAGAAAAGCAAGTTGTGTTGATGTCTGCGAGCCAGGAAACTTTTTTAGGAACTTCTTTTAGTTGCCATTAAAGCCTGCCATACACCTACCGAGCCGACAGAGCTGTTCAGATCAGTTCGGAATAGCAGCGTGATGACGTCATCACGCTGCTATTCTGAGCTGGAAGCATCGGCAGGCACCCTTTGTGTGCCGGCCATTACCTTCAATTAAGACGCTGGTCTTCATTGAAGTTAATGGCATCGGCCGGCATTGGCCAGAGAACATTGGACATGTCCGTTCTCTGGTCGGCCGCCAATCGGGGGTGCCCACATGGGGCGACAGAATACCTCCACCTCCACAATATCTACAACTAAATGATTGTGTTTAGGATGATAATTTGGAGAGTATTTCATTGTTTTAAATAATTCCATACTAAGCACTTTACGAAGCACTTTACGAAGAGATTAGATTTTATGTTAAATACAGTTAAAAGTAAAGCTAGCCACACACAGGTAGATTTGTAAAACGATTCGAGTACAATCAATCAACGT
>CM070036.1:60632974-60647420 GCA_036250615.1 Ptychadena robeensis | reverse complement strand
ACCCGTGTGTGGCTAGCTTTAGATAGTTTTTTTCTGTAGCTATCTCTAACTCCTATTGTGTCTTAATCTGTTATACATTTACCCAATATACTGTTGGGTCTGTCTTACTCTGACAGTGCATGCATGGCTATGGTAACTATTACAAGTGTCCCTGCGCACTCATGATAGAATAATGCTAGCCATACACAGCCTGATAAATAGCCCGATCAACCAAGCCCGATCAAAGTTTTTCGTTAATTGGGCATAAATCGGGTTTTGCCCACATGGTCCAACAGAGCTTTCCCGATCAAAATTTAGCAGAAAATTGGCCATCACATGATCGGACATGTTGGAAAATTTTAATCAGGCCGGTTACATCCTTCTACTTTTCTTGTAGCACCCAACTAAATGAACACCGATCATCCCCGATATTACTATTACTTCCCATTGAATGAAAAATTGGATGACAAAAATGACGATAAACTCTGACTATGATGTACGATCAAAACTGTTACATCGTTCAAAAATCATTTTTCCTATGTGGGGATTTTTTGTTAGATCATCCGAGAAAACGCCGATTTTTTTATTGGCAAACTTCGATCAGGCTTGGTTGATCGGGCTATTTATCGGGCTGTGTATAGCTAGCATAAGGATCTGTCTTCATTGGCTTCAGTTGAGAGTCAGCCTCTTAACATGTTTTTGGATGCTTTTTTTAAGCCCCTTTATTGCGGTGCAAAAAGAACATATAGTTCAAAGACAAAGTGCTTGCATTTTCAATAGACAAGTTAAAGTAGTAAGTAAGCTGAGTTAAAAATAAAGCAACGCTGAAGCTTTTGTATGTACTGTCTGGTTGATCAATGGAAATGTTAATGCATCAAAACACACTTACTAAAACTGTTAACACAGTTTGACACTAATGGAGACTATGCCTGAATCTGCCTGTACATGTACATTTGCTTTGTTTTAAATCCCAGCTTCTTCTGCCATTTATGGACTGTTTAAACCTGTAAATATTGATGCCATGAACCCAACAAGGATTATCAGTGCAGATGGTATAAAATTCACATACAAGCATAAATCATGATATCTACAAAGAGCCACTTGCAGTAACATTTACTCTGCCTAGTTCTCTTTCTTGGCAACTTCACCTTGGATATACAAGATCATAATAAATCAGCGTGTGCCTTTCCTGTATTGCATCTTATCTCCCTAAGGTTATAGTATGACCCTCTGGATATTTTTCACAACATTGTTGTTATTATAGCACTTAATGATTTACAGACATTTTACTGCAGGTTACTAGCACCCAGTTACTGGAAGTGACAGAATGAGCCATGGATGTATACAGTTCTCCAGACATAAGAAGATAAGAAGATCCCACATCCACAAGGTCAGGGCCATGCAGATGTTTGCATATGGCTGTTTAAAAAAGTTAAGGAACTAATCAGCATCAACCTATTTAATAAATTAAATAATGTTGAAAGATAGAACTCAATAATTACCTTCTTCTGGAAGTACAATTTCCTTAGATGGTCCTAATTTCTGGAATGCCTGAGTCACTGAAGCAGAGGTTTGTAGTCAAAGTCAAAATTTCAGAATAGAGCGGACGGTGATTCAGGAAGTATTACAGCCAGGGAGACAGAATGTTTAATAAAAGGTATATCGTAACTGCCTACATTTATCTAAATACAGATTTTATTATTAAGTTTAATCTGATCTGAAATTGGATTCCCTGTTGAACATTTGCTCTGTCCAACTTACTAACTTACTGTGCTTGCTGGATACATTTGGTGGTTTTGTATTAGTCCAAAATATTGGTATGGTTTAAAAAAATTTACATTATCTCCGCTGTCATCTCTATAGTGTTAAAGCGGACCTACCACCAGCTCAGGCAATACTGCAGAGATCCCCGGCTGAAAAAAACAACAACTATTTCTGACAGCAGGAGCTGCAAGGGTATCTGGAAATTCTCTCCCAAAAGCTCCTGTGGCTCAGTCTCACAGATGTGATGTCAGGTTCACATCTGCGAGACTTTGTGATGGGTAAAGAGGGGAGAGAGAAGCCCCCCTTCCCCCACACCGGAGCTCCCTGCAGAGGAGTGAGTCTCTGTCTGTGTAGGAGTGGGGGGAAGAGAGGGGGCGGGTTGGTGTCAGCTGCCCTGAGAAGAAAAGATCCGGAAGTGCCTTCTCTTGCCCTTAATTAAGATGTCCCCACCATCAGTGAAAACATGAAGAAGGTAAGTAAGCTTTATTTGTTTTTGTGTAGCAGTTTTCCAGGATCTGAACTGCTGAAAGGTAAGTAATGTGCCTTTTTCATGTATGTGCTTTTTTTTTGTTTTAGTTTAAAACCGCTTTAATATCTATCAATGTGTAACTCACACATTATTTGTGTGCTTCATTCAAATAACTGGGTTTCAATGCAGAAATTGATTTGCTTGTTTATTATAGAGCAGAATGTCCTCAATGCCACATTTGCAACTAATATATCTGAAATTATTTTATTTCTCAGATTAGTTATACATATTTCTTCAGACAAACATTCTGTTGAAGACTACATTTTCATGGAAAATGCTTTCCAAAACATGTTTTGGCCAGTTATGTCTGTAGAAGTACATATACTATCCAGCAGGTCAGACCCTTTTAACTTAAACTGTACATAATCAGCCAGTGTTTGCGGTGTACGCATACCTAACAAATATGTAACATCTGCTTAAAATACTGGCTTGTGTGGCTGGGTCTAAAAAAATTAAAAGGTGAATTACTCAATCAAGGTTTAATATGTAGAACATAAACAGAGGTAGTAGCCATAGCAATAGTTGTAGGACCATTCTTGATTCAAGATTATTCCTTTTCTCTAGTGAAAACTCCAGTGATATTTATGTTATCTAGAAGATAATGGATACTCCGACAGTAAGTATTGATGACTTTGTGCCTATCCTATTGTAAATGTGGGTGTTCTTTCCTACCTCTGCTTTTGCCATCTCCTGATGCTGCATTCATTATAGTATGAAATAAGTAAAATATCCAAAAGAAAGGAAAGAACACCATCATAATGGCCACAACAGGTGTTCAGCTTCTTCTGTGGGATCAACTTAAAGGTTAGGACGAGGTTTAAGGGTCAGGTTTTTGACTCATGGGCCACAATGGGTTCTAAAATTTGACAGAGGGCCCGGACCAATAGCCTTTAATGGAGACACAATTTTGTGGGCATGTATAATTGTAATTTTTTTTAATTTCTTGTACCGCTTTAAAAAAATAAAAAATTATCATTTTACAAGGAAGGGTAAAAAAAAGGAAAATCATACCTTGTACCATATGCTTGTGTATAAGCCGACTTTTTCAACCCAAAAAATGGGCTGAAAAAGCTCCCCTCAGCTTTTACTCGAGTCAGGGTCGCTGAGTCACAGTCCTGTGCCGGTTCACAGGTCGCTGAATCGCAGGCATCCGCAGCCTCTGTGAAGCCCCGTTGTGTTCACTGACATCAGCTGGAAACAAATGCACCACATTGCCATCTGGTGGCCGGTTACTATTACCCTATTTATTAATTGTTACTGGAGAAAGGATTTAATAGACTCTACTTTCAAAATGAAAATAAGTTTAATTACATGTATTGAATATATATATAATTAAAAATACTTTTTAAATGGAAATTTATTTTCATGTTTGAATCATAAGAATTGCCTTGTATAACAATAAACCTGTGTTCTCTTAAATTAATTGAGGTTGTGGCACTAAGATTCACCTGTTTGATTCATTACCATTATTAAACATTTTCTTTTTTTTTTTTTATTAAAACATTTTGCCCAATCCCACTTAAATAAACATTCCTGCTATATTTTAGTCAAAATGTGGGGATCTTGGTGATGACGCTCATGGTCCCATTTGTTAATAATAATTCCTAGAGGTAGCCCGCTCTTGATAGTAAGGTATGCCCACAGCTTCATCACAATATTACTCCACTGTGTCAGCCCAATGGTAAAGTTCGGAAGCTTCTAGGCATTCTGTATGCTCATTGAAGGTAATAAGCTGAGGAAAGCAGGAGGGGCTTTTCACCAAAGTGACAACATTTCAGAAGTTTACTCTGGTAGTGGCAGAGAATGGGCATCCTTCATCTCAGTCCTGGAGTTCTGTTAGCCAAGATGGTGTGATCAACTTTGGGGGCAAAGACAGCCCATGCTTACAGGAAAAGGTTGGAATAATTAGATTCGAATGACTAAAGTTTCACTTTAAAGTTGCACTGATGTCAATTGTTTTTGTTTAACATAAAATAAGGTTAAAGCACCTGTTTTTTCAGCCTTTTTTTTTTTTTTACTAATATCCACCCCACCTGCATTTGTTCTGGTGACTGCTGTCACTAAAGCACAATTACTAAAGCTAAGAAACAGTTTGGAAATTTTGTTGCTTGTTCTTTCCAAACAAGCAACAAAAATGTATTTGCCAAAGCAATGGATTTGTACACTTTAGCCCACTACTGATCCAAATGAAATAAAAACAATGTTAGAAATACATTGCAATATACTTGCAATTATTGGATATAAGTTGTAGGGTTCTGGAGTCATCATATTAGGTATGTGGCTGATGGTTAGCTTTCTAAACTGATCAGGAGAATCCTTGATGATGATCCTTGTTTCCATAGGAATAACTGCTTTAGGCTAGGGCTCCACTATGTGCTGGGATCCGCTGATGTCCATGCAATACTCTGTTGCATTCCTATGGATTTGGATGGCTGCGTCAACATCAAAGTGACAGAGGATCGGACCAACAGATCAGGAGCTCTAACAGGCTGTGGAGACAGTCCTGTCAAACCCCCATTGCCATCAATGGGCAGCTTGTGCACTGCGATAAAATCCCTGCGTTCAATGCAGGGATTTTAGTGCATGTAGACCCCTAGCCTTATTCATCTTCTCAGAAATAGGCCTGTGAAAGGGGGTGCCAAAGGTGCACAGTTGCTGATTGGTCCATTCTTGTTTTAAAGGGCCCCAAAGTTTACGTAAACTTGTGATACTGTTCTTTTTACCCATTTTCATAGAATGGTCTTTAGTGCTTTTGAGAAATATCCTCGAAAGTGATATGTCAGAGATCAAATTGTAAAAAATGTATTTCCCAGCTCTCTGTAACATCTCTGGGCCAATCATTAGGCACTATTGTCACATGATCGAATAAAAAGCATACTTATCCATGCATAGGCTGTTAGCCAAGAGCAGCAAGGGAATAAGGAACAATCAGCATACAATTTGCTGTTGAGAAGGATTGAAGTTTAGTGACCAATGTCACAGTTTTACTAACTAATTACTAACAGCATATTGTACAGGAACTATTTTAACAGTGATAGCCAATACGTTTGTAAAATGTGGCAAAAAAAATCTTTTTATAGAATAATGAATATCTAGGCTGATTGTAATTCATTTTATATTTTTCTATACTGATGATAAAAGGTGAAGTAAAAAATGGAAAAATGATAGGGCCTTGCTGCGAAAACCTATACTTATAATATGGGAGACAGATAAGAATAACATAAATATAACTAAGGCTACTATACATTTATCTCTCATTATTGCCACTATAATTACCACTAAAGAAAAAATCCACATCTGTCACATTGAAATATGACACAATGTAGTCCTTTTTTAGTCTAATGATTCTGGCTACAAATAAATGTTTTGGCAAAGATGCTTTACTTTTCCATGAGTATTCACATTTCCCAGTGCATCTGGCTGGTTTTCCACCACTACCCATCAATCTTGTTTGAATGCAGACACATGCAACAAGTTTATACAAAAAAAGAAAGATTTATTAACTCAGATTTTCTTACTCCTGGAGCACAGTGTTCTTTATTAAATATACATATCATGTTTTATGTATTGGGATGCCAGAATTCATAATAAGACCAAAAAGTAATGAAACTTTAATGCTACATTTCAAATAAGTATATCATTCTATTAAATATGATAAAAACTGTCTTTAAGGCATGCACACTTTAATATGGTAAAGTGGATACAATGGCCTGTATGTCATGTTCTGTGCTTGATTTATTATATTAAATGAATTATTATTATTATTATTGTTAACTTTTATTCATAAATAGCCAACATAATGTACAATAAATAAGGGTTAATAGACAAGGGAAAACAACTGAGCTTACAATTTAAACCAGTGATATAATTTCAAAGACAGTCTTATGCCTATAAACAATCTATTGACTAAAAGACTATTTAAGAAATAAAACTTTAAAAGATAAACTCCAATGCTGTAGACTTCACATTGAGCAAAAGACATGTCAACGGTTGTGTTTTTTTAAACATTTTAATTGTGAGTTAAGATGTTTAAGAATAGTTAACAATGTATAGTTACACAGATAAACTAATGTGTGAATACCATGTTGATGCTGTCAGTGTCCCAATGACTTCAAATACTGAATATGATAAAGTTTTTGCAAAATGCTGCCAGAATAAAGTCTTTCTGGCCCAAAAGTGTTTCTTAATTTTTAAGTGATTATGTGGTTAATAAGCATACCCGTCAAGTTATACCTTATTGAACAAGGGAAAATTACAGCAAATTACATCACGGACATCACTTCCGGTATTTAGAAGTAGGTAACGCAGGTGGAGTGCAACTTCCATGTTTCAATTACAGGAAGTGATGCCAAGGGCCAGGTTAACCTACCCTCCCTCCTATTAGCTAACTTAAGGCCCCCTTACACGCCCTGATTTTCTGTCCGATCGATTAAAAACAATTACTGTTTTTCAATATGAGGATCTTTGATCGATCGTACTGCATTTCATTATACACCCAAATAGAGCAACCAATTATTGTCCGATTTTACCTACTGCGACCGAACATGTTCATGGCCGATTTTAGTTTGATTGGAGGGAAGGGTTATGGCTTGGGGATCAGCAGCTGAGGCACACAGTTGTACCACCGAATGGGAGTTTGGCCAGGGCCAGGTATCTGTGGGTGTCTGTTCGGGAGTGGGGGGGGCTTATTTACAATTTTTGTGAAAAAAAATCTGGGGGTGCCTTTGATGGGGACTGGATAATCATAGGGGAACAGGGTCTCAACTTTAGTTAGTTCAAATGAATAAAAAAAAAGAGAGAAATACAGGAGAATGTTAAAACTATATACATCCTAGCACAACCTGGCAGATGATTTTACACACAACACAATGTTTGAAACAGGAAGTTAAAAAGTATGATAATGTTAGATCGGACCTAAATTGGTGGGTATAAAAATAGAGCGATTGAATACAATTTAGATTCGATCGAGAGAAATTTTCCAACATGTCCGATCACGTCCGACCGATTATTCCAAAAGTTCAATCGAGTTACTCGGTCAAACCATGGGCATTGCCGATTTTTGGAAGGGAAAAAAATCGATTGTTTTTAATCGATCGGACGAAAAATCGGGGCGTGTATGGGGGCCTTTAATCTGCCTCCTAATTTCCTACTTCACACATCATCTGCACAAGAGGGGTGGGAATGTAGGAGGGAGAGTAACATCCCTCCCTTCTAATTACTCCGTTTTCAAAATCCCAGGAAACATCAGGAATTTATTGAAATCGACATTTCATGGGAGGCTTGACAGGTATGGTGTATACACGTGTTAACATTAGCATGGTTACTGTATAATGTAGTGGATACTGTATATATAATATTACTTTGAAGACTTACTTTGTTTTATAGTGTATTTTTTTATGTGATGCTCAGAAAGACAAGCAACATAAAAATGTAAAGGAAAACAATGACAAACAATGGGTTAAAACCCCCTCCCCCAAAAAACCATAAGGGGATTGAGGGTATGTTTCCACAGCATTATCGCCGTCGGAAGGTTAACATAGTGTAGTACGTCAACGGGTGCGGGTAGATGTGCATATGGATTGCCAAGGAATGCAATTGCGGCAGGGGGGGCGATGGAGCCGATAACGCCATGGAAACATAGCCTAAGTTGTTAAATAGGACTGATTAGTAATGACTAGTCGGTAAATAACTGTAACCTTCTAATCTGCATATTTGCTTTAACTGACTAAATACGAAAATACACACAATAATGATATTGCTTTTTGCTTACAGAAAAGACAATGCTACCAGCTCAGCAACCTTGGGAGTTGAAACAAAGTCCAGAACCCATTTATTACCCCAAAAGATGGGTTCAATTACAGACATGGGGCAACAGCATAAGATGTTTTCCTAAAAAATGTATAACTGACTACTGTTACAACTGTATGGCTAATGTGTTTGATAAGGAAATACTCTATGCACATCATAACATGGTTACTTCGTAAGAGACGCCAAAAAGTGAGCCATACTTACCTAAGAAATTTACTTGTGTATTCATTACTAGAATGATGAAAACAAAAAAAGATTTTAGAATCAAAATTAATTTTGAAACAAAGCAATTATGAAAATGTATTTTAGTACTAGATAGAGTACAGTAGTAGAATGGTTAATTAATGTTACAAAAATAACTGATATATTTAAGTGACTTTATATATTTATGACTTTGTATATTTGTCAGCGTGCAGAAGCAGTGCCTTAATTAGTTAAGTTACAAGAAAACATACAAGTGTTTGTTTTGTTTGACTCAGTTTCATGGAAAGTTCTCCCAGAGTATCCTTTGGCCTTTAAAATATGAGGGCTACTCCAAATGTTTACAAAGCTTATACATTGTTCTCAATGGCAAACAAGGGTAAACGAAAAGAACAAAATGTAGACATAAGCCTTACTTGCTGGTTAATTGAAAATATTTAATCCCTTGAAAGTTAATATCTTTATCAAGTTTCATCATTTTTCTGTTTACATTTTACTTTAATTGCTGTTAAATCTGACTTTTTTATACATTTCAAATCATTTCTACAAACTCAAAGGACTTGTTCTTGCAGTGTGTGCTGCTGTCCACTATGGCCAAAGCAATTTGCATAGTATGGGAAACCTATGTAACAATCTCAATAATATGATGCTAAACATGCCATATTCGTGTACATTGTTACACAGGTTTCCGTGTCACCTTTGCTGTATACATTGCTGTATGCACCATGGCTGCTCTTGCATTTGTACATTGACAAGGAATTGCCAATGCAAGAGCAGAAAGCAACTCTGAGACCTAAAGTTGACCAAAGTTAAGAATAAGCAAGCACTTCTAAAGCATTTATGAAATATTAACCATTCCTGACCTCTTTGAGACTTTGAATAAAAGGGTGTCATTTTAAGGAAAACTAGAATGGTTTGATTAATGAGCGGTATGACTACAGCAAAAGATGAGTGTCTGGATTGTCTTTTTGTACATGAAACTGTGAAAACACAACCGGGAAGAGATTAAGTGGTGTTGGGGGTATGCTTGAGCTTTGAAACTGTGTCTTCCTAGTAATAATTATGTATATATATATATATATATATATATATATATATATATATAATCGGGGTCAATTGCACAGGAATTTATGCGTGTATGGCAAGCTTTAGAGTTGGGTTGTCCTTGAGGGCCCCATGAAGTTTTTTTGTAAACAATTGCTTATAGTATTTAATGCTGCTTTGATGCAACCCTCACAGAGTAAAGCCCCCCATACACGGGTAGATCCATGTTCGATGGTCCCATGCAATCGAACAGCGAATCATTGTGCACCACATTGCACATTGATTCCCGTTTGATGGGGACCCTGTTCCTGTGTACACCCAGTGTTGTGAGATATTTTTCTACTATTTAGGAACTTATCATGGGGTAGAAAATATCTCAGAACACCGGCTGCTAACAGGGAGGGGGGCTCCCCCCATACTGTGCACAGCAGCCCGTGCTTGGCTCCGCCCCCTTTCCTGTGTCCCGGCTCTAAGCTGTGTGTCAGGCAGCACTGGTTATGATGGGGCTATGTGGTCCCCATCCACGACTGACCAGGATTTACAGACATGTCCATTCCTGAACCGTGTATGGGGGGCTTAATTCTCAGATGATGCCTTCTACAGTTTGAAGGAGTATTCAGCATATGTATCTATTAAATGTTTTTTAAACTTGTTAAGCAGCAAAAACTAATTCACGTTTCTAAATGTGTTTTACTTACTACCCACACGCCTGTTTGCCGTAAAACCATAATTCTAACTATTGTAGGATTATTTGTGAAAATTCGTCATCAACCTTACCAAACCTCTGTTCTCTATGTTACTTCCATTTACAACATGCAAGAATATGGTAGAAGATGAGTCTTGCCGTTGCTGCAAGAGAAGAATAATAAGAAAATGTATTCATTAGATTCCATCATGATTTTCATAATATAACTAGCACATTATTCTGTGTTATACAGCATTTATTTAAAGTATCTGCACAGGTGAATGCACTAAACACTAACTAAACAGTCCACAGCTATGATTTATAAGAATTTCTATGAATAATTATGTAATACGAATGTACTAAGCTGTTATCACATAGCACAGAACGTGATATCAGACATTCATACAGAATGAATTCATTAGAAATACCATGCCATAAATTGCTTCCCTTTGAAAAATGTTTGTTACACACTCAGAACAAAATGTGTCAGCACTGAATGCAATGATCTCATTTTCTTTGTCTAGAACACTTTCAATAGTCTCAATCAAATTAATTCTGCAGGCAGCTGATAACAACTGTTAGGCAAAAGGAAAGATATATGCACAAGAATCAAAGGAAGGAAAAAAATGACTAGCTAAGATAGTGCGTACGCAGTATAAAAAGTAAAAGTTCAGTCACTGAATACATTTATTGCTGAATGTGATATTTAAAATGTCCTTTATTTATATTTGAACAGCAGCAGACAGAACTCACCATTAGCAGTTGAATAAGGTACCAACTTACTGTGTAAACATTTTCAAACCATGTGGTACCTTGTATCAATTGTGCCAGATACCCACATCATTCCTTGAGATTTCCTATGAAATCAGAAAACATGTATTAAAAACTATAAATTAGAAAATCTTTCAGTTCAGCGTTAACCTCTCTACAGAAGTTTCAATCAATTTTATAAACAGAAAGGAAAAATGTCCACCAAAGTCCACCTTTTAAGGGTCATTAGTTCCTACACCATTGACATCCAGTAAATAGATTTTGGTGCTCTAGAATGTGATGTTTTTATTGAAAACCTGATCATTGCTAGGAAGAGAGACAACAGCAGGATCAATAGATGCTGTCAAAGTACCAACAACTTAAAAACCATATGGATTACATGATTAAACCTCTGTTGCAGAAAAGGGATGTTTTGGCTCCTCTTGGCACTCAAGATTAGCAGTCGGTGGATTAGTAGAGGTGCATGAAAAGAGGATCTATATTATTATCATTATAATTCCTTAAGGTTCTTAAAAGTTGATGAGGATTAGAAATTAGAGTTGTGACAAATAGCCAACAGATTTCATCTTAATGTTAACCATTAAACATACACACACATGACTATTCTGGTAGAGTAGTATTGATAATAGGCCACCACCACTGTAATTCCAGTTCTCATATTTCTATGAGTAACCAGGGGTTAAAATGATTGCATTCAAACAAGGGACTGTTATCCAAAGCTATAATTTTGCTAATTTAAATAAAGTTGGCATCAACTCCTGTTACATACTTTTTTTCTCTGCCAATATGCCAATGTTCATGCCAGACCCATTAAACTTTCACTTTTATATTGAATTGCATTTAAAATGTTGAATTATGAATTATTTGTAAATCTTGGGCGAAAACATTGCTAAATGCACTTTATCATGTTATGGATGAATTTCCTGCCCAAAAGACATGGCTGGTAGGGAGAATCTGTATTCAGTTACAATTGTAACATTTTAGTTTGTCAATCACTTTCTAGTGACAATGGTCACCACGTCCAACATATTGTCTCCTCCATTAGTAATACCAAAGGAGACAATAAAAGGGCCAAATCTTCCCCACTGTATTTAAAAATGGTATTAAAAATGTGCAGTTAAATATACATTTTATAGCTATATAATAAGCTGCTCATTGTATATTGTCATGTGCATTTTCTAATAAATAGAACTAAAAACTTTGTACTTATTTTCACTTCCATCCGACTTTTCCATTACAAGTTTTATAGAAAGCTGCCTTGCTGAACAGCATCAAAGATTTCCAATGCAGTATGCATTTAGATGATCACACTGTAAATATAAACAAATATTTCTTATGATATAAATTCATAATAAATAAATTTTCCTAGGACAACATCCTTGCCTTTTGAGGCTTTGTTGACAGGATTTTGGCCTGAGTATGATGGCATCAGGTTGACATGCTTCTGAAATGATTTAGAACACATTTTCAGGTGCATTTGACTTGTAGCAGATCCCCTTTGGACCTTCTGACTTAGACTTTACCAGGTTCAATTGGGTTTTACATTCCTGTTAACATTGATAGAGATCCACTTATAACTCACAAAAGCCTGTTGACACAGGAGCATAAAAAAAACATGCATTACATTCTGTCTCCTTGAAGACATTTTCCAAAATCTATGCATAATATTGAATAACAATACATGTACAACACCATAGAGAAGTAAATAAAGCGTTAAAGGTAATCTATAATGGTTTTCGGTCAATGGTATCTTACTGTATTTAAAGATATACACATTTCGACAGAAAGAAAGGGACACATTGCACCACATCAAAAACAACATGAAAGTCAAATAACTTACCTTGTTTTTTGGGTGCATATTGTAAGCACCATGCCGATTGGTTTAAAAGGGGGGCGTGTTATTGGTATGCGCCCTAAACAAGGCTTATACAATGTGCCTTGGTTTAGGGCGCATTACAATGTGTGTTGTACAGAAATCGATAGCCACACACCTTGTAAGATCGACCAAAAGTGATCATAAAATTGATAGAACAGTGATCAGACATGTTGGTAAACTTTGCTTGATCATAAAATATCCAATTTATAGGTATTTTGATCGATTTGTTTACAATAGATTTACTAATAAAATTAAGATCACATTTATGATCATAATTACAATCGTATCTATGTTTTTAATTATGGTTGTACCAAGCATGCGCTCCATAGTACAATCGTAATTCAATTGTGTTGAACTCAATCACACTGTGTGGTGGTACGATTGATTGATGACGCACAATCGTCAAATTGCACAACACGATTAAATCTAAAATCGATCGTGCAAAAGTCGTGTATGGCTAACTTTAGACTCTTAAATATGCTCCCAGGGTACTCTCAGGTGGAACTGTCTGATAAGATAAATCACTGCTCTAACTAGTTCATTTGTGTGTGTAAATTTTAGCTTTATTGAGGTGTGTAAATAATTTTTTCCCCACAAAAGGAGGTTTGGCAGATGTAAAAACAAAAACAAAAAAGGTTACAATTGAAATTGATGAGTCCCAAGGTGAATACAAAAAATATTCTTAAAAAAAATAGTCCTTAAAAATAAAATATGTACTAGCCACTACACATTTTCTACAAAATAAAGTGATGCTCACACAACATAAAATTAACAGTACTTTAAAGTTTCCATTTTATATCTTTACCATGTTTTAAAACAAATAATAAAAAAATATGTTTTCAGGCTGAAATGTGTTAGAAAATGTTCTCTTTTTGCAGCATTTTTGGTTCAATATTATCTACATTCCTTTTGATCCAATTAACACCTTAACCAAGCTGAAGTGAGGTCTTTCTGTAATTATTTTACAGTAACCTTGAGAGTGATTTTCTGTTGCCAGCAGAGACAAGTCAAATGAAAATGCAGAGATCTAATTAAGATCTGTTGGATTAATACAGTACTAAACATAGATTTACATTATAAAAGCTATACAAATCAAAGAAACTTTTATAAAACCTGCATTTATCACCATCAGCAGTAAACAGTGGTAAACTGTTCAGGATGCTACAATAAGATCACATGAAAAACTAAGGACACTGATACTGCCATGTAAACAGAGGTTTATTGATTTTCTTGGATATTTCTATTTTGGAGTTTAATGTTTTATTCAATAGGCCAAAAAGTGGAAACACAAAATGAAAAACATTATATAAAAGTAGAATGGATTTTGTGTGGCGACCAAATTACATCATATTCAACTTCAGTATTGACAATTATTCAACTAAAAAATCTATTCTAAAATGTAACAATTAATTAATTGATTTCAATCATGGGGAAAATAACACTTAATACAGACTTTGTGCAATGTTTAATTTCTATCATCCTTTCATGTATTTGTACATCATTAACCAAGCATATGATGCTGTAGGTATTACTGATTAGCCCAAGGGAGGGCAAACTAAGGCCATCTATACTGTTCAACAGAGGGAAGATGGTTAAGCATTTTTTGCTTAACATAACTATAAATGTGCAGCTGTTGACATATGGAAAATGAAGATATGGTATAGTTTTGATACTGAAACAGTTGGATGATATAGGGGTTAGAAATTTGGTCTAGGTCAACCTTTTGCAGCTAAAGAGCAACTGATGGGGTGGGGGGAGTTTGAGGGGCAGAGAAACAAGCCACACCGGA
>CM070036.1:60595980-60627994 GCA_036250615.1 Ptychadena robeensis | reverse complement strand
GTTCTGTATGTGGGGAGTAAAGAAGAGTGCAGAGTCGAAGATGACACCAAGGCAGCGAGCTTGTGGAATGGGGAGATGACGGTGTTATTTACTGTAAATGAGATGTTGGGTGGGGGCTTGGAAGGTGATGGGGGAAAGATAATGAGTTCTGTTTTGCTCAAGTTGAGTTTAAGGAATCTGTCAGCCATCCATGAAGAGATGCACTGAAGTACATAACTCCACATGTGTTATTCATAGTTTTGATGCCTTTAGTGAGAACCGACCAATGTAAATGGTCATGAAATAAAGAAAACACATTGAATGAGAAGGTGTGTCCAAACTTTTGGCCTGTACTGTTTATATATATATATATATATATATATATATAAAACATGTAACATTAAAATATGAGGAACCATCTCAATACATGTTTTATATGATATAATTTTTTATTATAATATTTCAATGAATGTAATGTAATGGATGTATAGGATGGTCACACTTTCTTGGGGATGACCTACTCCATAGTACTATATATTCTTCTATGCTTTTACTTTCTCAACATTGGTCTGCAAGGGAGTGTGCAACAGCAACATTTTTTTTTCTATGTAGGAACCAAACCATAAACAAGGTCATATTAAACCTTCTTGCAAACATGATTGTCAGATTTTCCAGGAATTTACCCACTTAGATTCCATCAGTGGCTCTTTCATCTCTAGAAAATCTCATATGGTTGGCTGAGGTCTTCTATGCACTTCCCTGCCTGTTGAAATTTTTTTATTCTTTTACATTTACAAAACACCTCAAATCCATAGTTTGAAAGATGCTTTGGGAGATAGGGTTCATCTTATATCTTATAATTGTAATATAAAAGTGATGAACAGTAACCATCTGTCATTACTGATAGAAGAAGAAAATCACGTGGCTTCAAATAAGAAAACCAACCGACACAAGGCCACTTTTAATCATAGGAGTACAGTTTCTGCATTTACATTTTATACTGTCTGTAGTCTCATTCAGACCTTTAGTGGCTTAAAACATCTTGCCATCTGTTTCATGACATTCATGTCACAGTCAATTAAGATCCCCTATTTTCAAGCTGTCTTCATTGTTTAATGTGCAACTTCTATCTAGTTACTTTGCAAGCACCACACGGGAGAAGCTTGCTATCCCTGCTGGAGACCAGCATACACCAGACAGAAGAGAATAATGACAGTGAGCTTTGCTAAGAGTTTCAGCATGACAAACGCACGCAGTTACTGATTCCAATTATGAAAGTGGATGAAGAAAAAAGGTGCTGCCTTTGGGAGGCTCCTGTCAATTTGACAAGCTAAAGAAGTCACTCATCTCTCTTTAGCAGTGTTAACATTGTTTGAAAATCTATTTCTAAGGTAATAATATGTTCTTACAAGAATTTCTTGACTGCCTAGGATGTAATGTGTATATTCTGGCTATTCGTGTTAGTGTAATATTTACTAATGGAAAAAATGAATAGAAAAAGCTACAAAAAATTAGTGTTATGAGTATTGTTAAAATTACAAATCTTAATTTTAACAAGCAGTTATATTTAGAATAAGCTTTTAAACAAAGGTTGAGTATTTAAAGCGCATGTATACTCAAAATAAGAAAATAAGAAAAAATATGTCTACTTTCACTTGGCATATACTTACCTGGTGTTCTTTGGAAGCATATCTATCTGTCTCCTGGAGGCAATTGAAGGCACCAAACAATGGATTTCAATGGGGAAATAATTTGTGTGCATTTTTATATACAGAGCGTGATGAAGTATTTTCCCCACTGTATCATAACAGAGGAAGAGAGGGGAGAGGTGACAAGGAACTATTGAGTTCACTCATTTGGGCTCATCAGGCAAGTTTTGGGGATTTTATTGTTGCTGCATTCTGCCCTATTATCTCACTTCTGGTGCTAATAACACGAAGTTCAAAAGGTTATAGGTCTTCTTTATGATTAACTACAGCATTTGAGTTTTAGGGCAAGAACCTGACCCTGTACCAGGCATAAATGTACACCTATCTACTAACATTCATTGTAGGACATTTTTTTATTCTGACAATTCATGGACAAAAAATGGCCAATGGTTTACAATACACAAGCAACAAGTTAAGAATGCAATTAGAATCCTAAGGTAGCCATACATGGGCAGATTCTCCCTCGATAGATGAGGGACCAACTGCAGCGTGATGAATTCGATTGGCGATCGGTGGGAACGCGCATGGCGGTCGATTGGCTGAGAAATCGGGCGGAAATCGGCCCATGTATGGCTACCTGAAATTAACTACAAATAAATTATGTCATGGGGATGATCTTTTAGAATAAGTGGTTGTTCACACAGCTTGGTCCACGTTTTCTTACCAATGTTTTTAGATAAAAATATTCAATGCATTCTAACATGCATCTACTTTTTAAAGGCATCTAGGGAGGTGGCTTAACTCTTCCACAACCTTTTCATTAAAATAATACTTTTGAGAATAGCCTCTACTCTACACTGACCTGTTTAGACAGGAAAAAAATCACACATATATAATAAATCATGATTTAAGGCTGCCATACACAACCCGACGGGTGCATACAAACCAGCCCCGATATGCTCCGGGATGTAAACGTGATGACGTCATCACGTTTGCCCCCGGGCCCCTTCAGTCGACCGGCACCCTTTGTGTGCCGGCCATTAGTTTCAATGAAGACGCCGGTCTTCATTGAAGCTTATGGCATCGGCCAGAGTATATTGGACATGTCCGTTCTCTGGCCGGCCGAGCTGTGGGGCGACAGGGATCTGTCGCCCCATTTGGGCACATGCCGATAAGCGGCCAATTATCGGCATGTGTATGGCAGCCTTAAGGCTCAGTACACTATCTGCTAATAAACTGATTTTAAGGTAAAATGGTGAGGGCAACCGTGGGGGACCTCCGATGCTCCACCCAGCTCCAACCGTCTCCTGCTCCCAGGCTCTCAAGAGGCCTTGCACACCGGTGGGAGGAATCCAACCCACTTTTTCTTGTGACTTGTGACTGGGGCTGTACAGCAATCGGTACAGCTCTGTAAGTGGTACACGGGTTGTTCTGCTTCAGAGCTACCCGTATGCTCCTGATCACAGGGAGACTGGGAACAGACACACATGCTGTCTTCCTCATCTCTACCCAGATCACGAGCAGCTTTCTTCCGGCCGGAAGGGTTTTTATATTTGGGTTGGTCGGAAGGACAAACTGCAGACTCTGAATCAGAATCTCCCCCTTAAATGATGGGCGCCCCCTCTACTGTAGTGACCTAGAAGAGGTCACCACTACATATTAATTCTAGGAAAGCTCTACTCTGGGCCAGTAAGTGAGGCTCTCATGAACACATCCGGTCTAGTCCTGGACCAATTTCCACCTCATGAACTAAGTTATGCTATTGTAATCTGTTTATATTTCCTATACCTGTATTGACAGGAAGGTTAATCAAGTCAATAGATCAAATATAAAATATATCTTGTACAGGTACAGGTAACAACCAAAGACAGTAGGCGGGGATACTTGAATACTCCTTTATTTTAACCAACAATACAACTTGTCTGATATAAGAGAATGCAGCAATTAGCCACGGAATGTTTGCTATTGGATCCACTAACTGCAAGCATGCTGATATAAACGGTGGAGAGTAACAAGTCTAAAGACAGCGCTCTAGCCCAGTTGCTGCTCTCTCATCAGAACCACTCCTCCAGACTGCCCCTTTCCTTCCTGGTTCATAGCTGTATACCCTACCAGCCCCGGGGTTTCAAGGGACACAAAATTGAAAGGCACAGTACCTGCTCTGGTTTGTTTAGTTACACTACAAGCTTAGATATAAAAAGAATATAATCATATAATTATTATTATCATGTTTTTTTTACATTATAAATGTCTGTTTTATAGATATTTAATACAGGATGGCTAACACAGGATCACAAAGCACTGGAGATACTATTCTGCTGTCACCTGTGAGTGACCGTTATTTCCTGCCCAGTTGGAGGTCCCGTGCATAACTCCAGTGTCACTTGAGACACCGGAGTTATGCTGAAAAAAGGCACCGCCTACCCCTGCCCTATTCGCATAACCGGTGACGCAACCAGGGGCAGACCCGGAAGCATCGCCATACATGCCGATACTCCCGGCGGCCGGGGGAATCAGACGGACAGGTGAGTCTGTCATTAGTTGATGCATGAAACTTAGCCTGAGTCAACTCGGGCCAAACACCCAGGAGATTAATGGGCAAGGGGACTTTATATACAGAGGTGTGTGCCAATCTTGATTTGGACCTAGGATAAAATATGAACTCTTGACATATGTATGTAACCAATTTTTTTATGTGATGTGTGTAATGTAACCAGTAACATAATCTTTGGTTTTTAATGAATGTAAAACTTTAAAAAATATTTGGTATTACAATGTACACCACATACGGTACCTTACCAAGTCCCCTTTGTCCCACCTAGAGTGGGAAGTAAAACTGTGTGGAAGGTTAAGGTCTCCTTAATCTCCATTTATATCCTTTGTTTGGGATTTTATATACAGTACATACCCTGTTAACCAGAACTCAAGTAACAGCACAGATCCTCTGACACCAAGAAGTATAATGGGTGCTTTTAATTGTGGTAGCAGGAAGCAGAGCATGCATATAAAAAGGATACCTATGGCTGTCGTCGTGTCCGTTTTGAACAACCACAAATGCCAATAACTCACTTGCCAAAACTTTGAAAGGGTTGTGTATGCCAGGAACATTATAAAAATATTGCCTGAAAAGAATGCAAAAATCTGCTTTAGAAAAAGGAAATTATCTGAAACTAAGAGAAGACAGGACGAGTACAGAGACCATACTGGCAATCCGAATATGATTATAGCAGATGTTTCTCGGAATATTATAAATGTTACTTTCCAATAATATAAAATCTGCATTCACATACATATATAATGCTGTCCTGAAACATCTGTATTCCCTCCAACGAAGTGTCATATAAACAGCTGCTTGCAGGATTTATTGTAGAATATCTAATCCAATTCTGCGTGAATTTCCCCTTTTTTACAATTCTTCTTAAAAAATTGCAATTTGGGATTACATTGCAGCAGATCTAGTTAATTTACATGGTCATACATGTAAATCTAAACCAAAGATCACCCTATCATCCTATAACAAAGGGCTAGAGAAAGGATAAAGCTGTATCACCAGACGCATTATATATAAATTGATGGAATCCCCATACAGTAGCTTTTGGACCTGATTTGTGTATCTTTTTTTTTACATTATATGAGATATAAACAGCTCATCTCCCAGTGTGAGCTGTGGTGTAGATTGAAAGAGCAGACTTTCAATAATAAGACACATTCAGATACCTACACTAGTTGAATTAAAAACATATTTAATAATGAAATATTAAATACACATTTGGATTAATGCGTGTCTTTTATGTTTGACTGGAGTTTAGCTTTAATGGCTTTAAATGTAGTTATTGTAATGCTGTGCTACTGACCCAGAACAAGCATGCAGATCAAGGAAGTCAGAGGTCTCTTTCTGCTCACTTGTACCAAAGCCATGAAATCAGATTATTGAAGCAAGAGGGTCAATATGACAAGACAGTGGGCTAGAATAATAAGGAGACGTCAGCAATGTTTCTCCCATGCCACGTTTAAGTATTTTATTATCTCATCACTTTCTCCAGAGATAATTTGCTTTTCTAATCATTCAGCTTCTAAGTTTGTTCATTTCCGTACATTCAGTAATTTATTTTTCAAAAACAAAGTCATGTTTCAGCTTAACTGACCCATGAAAGTAATGTAATGTTTAAGTCTGAGCTGTGGTGCATTTGCATATTCAAGGTAAATTTAAATAAGCAATATTCATGAGTTCTCTAGTGTATGAATTAATTTCAATCTACCATTCTGTGATTACACAGTCTAATAAATGACAAGACCTTTACTAAATTACCATACAAATGGCAGTGCCAGGCAGCTATGATGCTGCACAAATGATGTGTATGTCCACTTTTACTTTTCTGTAACTTTTCAAATGCGGTAGACCTTTCAGTCACTTTACATATCTTTATAATTACATTAATGACGGCATTTTGAAGTTAATACTATCATCACAGCTTTCTTTAACACTGTGCCTTATGGCAACATGCAGTAATGCATGTGCTTTAACACTCACCTACCTCACCCAAGATCGTACAGTGTGTTGAAGGGCAATCATTTTTGAAATCCAACTACAGTAGCAGTGAATGCACTTGCACTGCAATGCACCATAACACACATGCCATGTATTGTGTCATATGGCAGTACTAAAAAAGTGTCAATTATATTTTTTGGATGCTGAGATGCATTGGTGCCCAATTCCTTCTAAATGACGTTCCTTAATGCAATACAGGTAAATACACAAAATGCTGTAATTTGCTTTACCTAGGCCTGTGTTTGTAGAGGCCCTAAGTTTTACACTTACACATGCTTTACCATGCATGCATTTGATGCAAATTATGTTTTGTTTTAAAACATAAAGTTTAAATGCTCACTTTCTTCTAGGTGTACATAGAGTTTTACATACTACCTCCCTCTCCTTCGCAGTCTGGTTTGCAGTGTGAGCTGTATTGGCCATGCATGAATTGTGTTAGCATGCAGGCTAGGGCTCTAGATAAAAGAGGCAATGGGAACCAGCCATACACAGTTTTAATTTTAATTCAATCGTCTTAAAATACGATCGTATTAAAGTCAATTGTATTACAATTGGATAAATTTTACAACCACATATTGTGATTAATTCAAAACTGATGGATTCCTATCCTTCATAGCATGATCAAATATAAACTAATCAAAAACCTGGAAAACCCATCAGATACTTGTACAATCGCCTAAAAT
Source organism: Ptychadena robeensis (assembly GCA_036250615.1). NCBI lineage: Eukaryota > Metazoa > Chordata > Amphibia > Anura > Ptychadenidae > Ptychadena > Ptychadena robeensis. The sequence continues at coordinate 60,621,134 of CM070036.1, read as the reverse complement.
TTACCAACATGTCCGATCACTTTTCGATCGATTTTATGTTCACTTTCATTTTGATCCAAAAAAGGAATACAGTTTCATATGATCATTTCGATTGAATGAAAATATTAAACCGTGTAACTAAGTAAAAACACCAATCCTCTAGATCAGCTGTGTCAAATTCTGGCCCGGGGGCCAAATCTGGTTCATGGTGTAATTATATGTGGCACAGAAGATTGTTTAAAAATGTTTTAAGTATTCTAGATTCAATGCTTAGGTTTAACCTCCCTAGCGGTTGTGACGAGCCCAGCTCGTCCAGAGTTTGTGTGAAGAACAAACTCTGGATGAGCTGGGCTCCCGTGCATGCCGCATATCCCCGCTGCAGCATTTCCGGGGTTGTGCGGCATCACCGATCGCGTCACGGTGACGCGGAAGGGGGCGGGGGTGGGCGGTGCCATAGCCCTCCATGTTAATGGAGGAGCGCAGGCTTTCCAGCCCACACAGCTGACATCATTAATGATGCCGGCTGTGTGGAGAGAGGCAGGGGGAGGGGGGGAATTGCAGGCAGTGTACTGTGTACACTGCCGTGATTGCCCGTACCGTGTTAACCTGTTAAAAACAGCACGGTATGGGCAGTGCGCTAGGGAGGTTAAATTTTGTTTCCATATGAAAAGGTTCATTGTAATGCAAGGCGAGAAGGGAAAACTTCCACAATTATAAACATGTTTTCAATAAATATAAAGGTTGTCCCATGACTTGGCCTGTGACCCCTGCTGGGGATGAAAAACAATCACTTTACTAAACCCAGAATTCAACATTAAGATGTAATGTAAAGATTTCCAGTACTATATGCTTAGATTAGTGAAAAAGAGATACTCTCTCACATTAAGGAAGCCAACATCCCAAAGTACAATGGACAATAACAAAGAGCAAAAATCTCCCCAGTAACGAGTTACCAGGGCAAGGGGACTTTAGCGGCTTCACGGTTAGTGCATAAATAAAAAATAGGTTAAAATAAGCATTTTATTAGATGGACACCCAGGCACCAATCATGGGTGTACATTAGCATGATGAAATATTACATAACAAGAATTCGATCGAAGCAATTGTTTACAAAACATTAAATACAGTTAATACAAGCATGTATCATAAACCACACGCCAAAAGCTCAGGTGTTCGAGCTTAGTCTACTCATTAGATAGATAGTAGAGTAAACAATTGCTTTGATCGAATTCTTGTTATGTAATAGTTCATCATGCTAATGTACACCCATGATTGGTGCCAGGGTGCCCATCTAATAAAATGCTTATTTTAACCTATTTTTGATTTATGCACTAACCGTGAAGCCGCTAAAGTCCCCTTGCCCTGGTAACTCGTTACTGGGGAGATTGCTCTTTGTTATTGTCCATATGCTTAGATTAGTGCTTCCTCACACCAGGCACTAAAGGTCTATTAATCAAAAGCAACAAGGCAAGAGTAGTAACCTACTAAGCCACTATCATATCATGCATGTACTTACTACCCTAAATTGATGATTAGCTAAATCTGATTAACTGTTTTAGATTGCATCCTCTTTAAATATTCATATGATGTTTATATGTAAAATGCCTTTAGATCTGGATCAGTTCTGGTGACAAATATTCAGATTTGTCTTCTAGGTTGTGCCATAAAGTATTCCATAAAGAAACATATGCACATATCAAAACACAATAAATAGGTAATTTAAGTAATCAGCAATGAATAATTGAGTCAAAATGACTTGTAATTATATCAGGGTCTTTTTGTTTCATATCAATAACGTCTAAAGATGAAACCCTAAGTGCTTTATGTTGTAAGCAGAGGCAGAGTTCTGGAAATCTATTTACTGACAATCAGTCCATTACCAGGCTAAAACACTAAAAGCATTTACAGTCATCTTAGTGACTGCACCATGCTGACATGTGAGGGCCTAAGGGGCTGCACCAGCAGTGCTCTAGAGGAGTTATGATGGTTCTGACCACACAGATAAAATCCTGCTTTACAAAATATGTTCTGACTTGTGAGGCATGAAACAGAAATGCAAGGATAATGTTTGTCGAAATAGCTACTTCTGACCTTATTCAAATTTAGTTCTATATACACATATGTTGGCCTATGGCAGACAGGTTTCTGGGGTTAATAACTTTTATAACGTCTATTAGAGAAATGTTGTAACATTGGGACAACTGCTCCTTATCGTCAGCAATTCCATTTGCTGAATTTGGAATGGTCACAACTTTTCCGAAACCCTGACCCTTTAAGGTTCAGCCATTAGACACTGATTCCTCTCTGTAAAAGAAATTAGCAAATAAAAATCCTCCATACTAAAAACTAAAAGATGCAAATCACAATCAGATTCACAAATAGCTAAACAATGTCACAACATACAACACATGAGAAATTCATGTGGGCCAGGACTTCACAACGTGGACCAGGATTTCACAATGCATATATTCACTCTTGCTCCAGGCAATTATAAAAGAATCAATGTAAATATAGCTTTGTCAAAAAAATTTCAATGTAGTAAGAAAGTATATGAATTTGACTGTGTACCACCTACTTCTTTTAATCCCCTGCTGTAAGGTCTGGGACAGCATTAGAAGCCATTCAAATTTCCTGTATCCACATGGATTAGGGCTAGAGAACAGTGTGACCAGAGGGACAAACTCATGTATATTCCAGTATAAACACACCTCAATATAAGGCAAGGTATTGTTAAAAAAGTAAACAGAGAAAAGTCTGATGCTGCCTTTAAAGTCCCCAAGTCCCCCATCCAGATCAAAACGGAGAGGTAAAACATTGTCTTTTCTCTTTTTACATATTTAGTTGGGACGTGGCAAATCAGCATCTAAAGGTCCAATTAGTTCCCTCTTTATCTCATTATAATGTCTACTATTAAAAAAGAGATATAATATATATATATAAAAAAATTTGCATAAATTAGGTTTAAAATTAAGTCAGTCTAAAGAAATATGCAAGTCAATTATACTTTTTTTTAACCTCCCTAGCATTCATGACGAGTCTAGTTCGTCCAGATGAATCAAGATCGCAGGAACCCTGCACATCCCCGGAAAGCTGCAGTGATTCCCAGGTCACGAGACTGCCCCTTGGGCACCATGTGGACTGTGCCATAGACCTCCATGTAACTAGAAGGGCTTCAGCTTCCACATCGCTGGCGAGGTGGATTGGGGCAGGGTAAGGGTGGGAAATTCGAAGTAGGGGCTGAACGCTAGAGGGCTTAAGCATTCCATCCCTTCCCTATATCTCCAGGACCTTTAGTGACGATAGCATGTTGTGGTGTTTTGCAATTTACACACATAGTCATTTGGGGTGCTGAAAAATGTGGCTTATACTCGAGTATATCCGGTAACTACACTGCAAGAAAATGTTAAATAAATTATGAAAAAAATGTAGTGGCTTATAAATTACAGGCTTCAAATTAAGTGTAATTAGATGTAAATCTGAATATCTAGAGACTCTCTAGAAAAGTGGGGCTGTATGTACAGTGGACCCTTGACTTATGTACCTAATGGTTGCCAAGGGTTGGTTGTAAGTATTTCCCATAAGAAATAGTGAAAATACCCATATGTGCCCTAAACCTCCGAACGCTCATAAACCTCACCTTTTCATAATAAGTGGTGTATAATATGTGTAATTTACTAGAAGAACAAAATATTTCCAAATATTTTTAATGTGCCTAGCTTACCAGAAACAAAGATTTGTAATCGCCTTTCAATGTGGCATCTTTTTCAGGAAGCGAAAATGAAATGGAAGGTGGCTATTGTTTGGAAGGGCCTTGTAGCCTTTTGTAGATTGTTGAGATGGTCCCTTTTTGTGTTGTACATATAAGTGACAACAGGTCACATGAATGTCACCAAGCAAGCAGAAAGATATTTTGGCCTTGGCCATATCTTTGGTTGTTCAAAACAAAAATTTTGGTTGCAACTCCATTAGGTCTTAAGTCACATCTGTTGTAACTCAAGAGTCCACTGTATTTAGATGTTAATGTGGACCTGTGATCAGTTATCTGTAGGTATGTGTGTATATGTGACATAGAGGCATAGTCTTTCATAAACATTTTAGTACTACCCCTGACATGGAGTGATATGACTAATGGAAAGGAGACTCTGGAAATACCATAACCTGCCTCCAGCAGACAGATGGCATCTTCTAAGCCAAGGCAAAGTCACTGGCTGGAAAATAAATTATGTTTTTATGAAAAAATGTACAGCTGGCCTTAAAATGCTGATTCTAACATCATAGGAATTCATTTGTGAACACCTGTAAAGTTACTGAAAGGTCTTAGTTGTTTTGTATTTGTGTATGCTGTACCTTTAGATGTTATCACAGCCATTTCCATACCATACATAATTACATACTTGGTTTGGAAAGTCACATGTCCATTGAGTTCAACCACAAAAAAAAAAAAGCCTAAACCACAATTTTCATTTAATTAGAATGCTCACATGTAGTGACATGCAGAGTGGTTCTGAAGGCTTTTTATGGGTGCAGGATAAGGATGTCAGAGACTACTTTGTAAAATCTTTGAGGTCATCTTTGCTGTAGGGACTGCAAATTCATTGATTAAAGTCCAGATGGCTTTCTGTTTGTGTTGTGTTTTTAGTCTCTGTTACTAGTAGGTGTGCATCTTTGCAATACAATCCTTTAAGAGATTAAATATACCATATATAGCAGAAACTGAAATCCTCTGAAATCGTCCTGTGGTGCCAATTTGACTTTATTTACTAATAGTGTCATCATAAATCATGTTTTATAATCCTAGGTTTGAAAAATCTTGTTTCTGAAAATCGAATGTACTATACATCATGGAGGTATTTCCAAGCCTATAGAAACTTGTCACCAGTTATGGGACTTATGGTAGTGGAAAGTTTTGGAAAACAAAGAATAGTTGTCAGTTTTGGAACTTTTTAGATTGACAATCAATCAATCAATTAATGATTGTATCAGTTTAAAAATCGGATTAGGCTATGACCATATTTATTCATTTGATTTAAAGATAAAAAACAGTATTATATGTAAATTATAACAATAGAATATGGTCATAGTCTGACCAATATATAACTGGTAATATATTGATTGTTGGGGATGTCAATCTAAAAAGTTGTCTTTTCTTCTATCGTGATTTCATACATTTGGGCATAGACACCTCAACTAGGAATATAGAGTACATAGAGTATCTGGTACCCCATTAAGCCCCCTTTTCCCCTCTTATATACTGCCATTTTGTTTGCTGAAAAGTCTATCTATAAATCGTTTAACTTTCCTCCGTCAGTTCTCCTCTGCCTCTCTGCTCTTGCCTGGAGGCTGGCTTAAGTGCCTGTTTGCTAGTTATTAAATATGCTTTGACAGCTGGGGAAGGTTCTTTTTAGAATAGACCATTACAGGCTGAATGATGGATGGTTTCAGTGGGGATTGTTCATAAATGTTTAAATTTGTTTCAGGAGGATCTTGTGGGATGTTTAGGATAGAAATTCTTTGAACCATAGCACAGTGGACCTTTTTTGATCTGTGCTTGTCTAAAGCTTAAGCATTCCATAGCTGAACTGTCATACACGATTATGGTGCTTTACCTTTCAGTAATGATCAAGGTAAGAATAATGCCAGCTGATCACTAATTACATTACAAGCTAGCTCTAACTAGTCTGACTAATCAGTATCATTAAAATGATGATGACTTAGATTAATGAAGTATAATTCATATTCTTTAACGTTACCTAAAGGAATGCAGAGCACAACAAATAATATAAAAAGTAGGTCTAGATAAAATACTCAACTCTTTAGGCTCTTTTGCTGATTAGGCATATACACCATAGATTTCTAATGTCCCCTACATTGGTTACTGTTCTCATTTGATCTACCTGAATCTATAGACCATAAGTGCAACAGCCCAACATAAAATTGAAATAACTGTGATCGGTCATGCTGGAAAAGTTGATTGTAAAAGTATCTGACGGTTTTCTAGGCATTTCAAACCATTTGTATCCAAATGTAGTATGAAGCATGTGCCTTTGGAAAAGAATCATACCGCATGATAGCATCATCAATCGATATTTACAGTTGATCTTATCAAAATAGCAAAAGTTGGTGTGTGTGTGTGGCCACACTTAGTACATACCAGATATGTCTTTGTGGCCAGAGATGTTTTAAACAGAAACAACTTGAGGAACACCAGAGGTATTAGGATGCATCCTTTATGTCCAGTTTTCTCTTCGCTGCTCTTTCTAGCTGTTAAAATGACAACTAAAGCAGGGAACACACATATAGATATGGGCTAGATTGATGGCCGATTTGAGCGATGTGCGCTCTCACAGCCATCTATCTGGCCCATATCTAATGTGGCCATGCCTGTTTTTGAGCGCGACCAATCAATCCTGCTCGATACCAGGTATATTGGACATGACCGCAAACCACGGTCGATGCCCATTGCTTTGCATTAGGACCGCGGGTCTCCATGCAAAGCATCGTTGGAGCTTCTTAGATGTCAGACAGGATGGCGATGACATTATCGCGCTTCTGCTGGCAATCTCGAACGGCTCGTAAACAAAGCCGTGTGTTTGCCTGCTTAACAGTCGCTGTGTAAATTTGACCACTATCTCAGCAGGACCTTCTGACATTGTATTCAGGGTCTTTTATAGGCAAAAAAACTTGTCTGTCACCCTTAAGTAGAGACCCAGTGTGCCTCTCTCTCTCCTATTAGAGAGAAAAGAGCTATTGAAAAATAGCTTTACTCACAGACAACCGGGAGACTAATGTGGCGTAATGGCTAGTCACTGGTTAACAGGGTCGCTTATCCCACAAAAATACTTAGGTAAAATAATGCAACATAGTGTCTTACCTGATCCCATGATACTTACTTTCATGCTATGTTCTTTGTAGATTCAGAATCTGATTACTTCAATACACCCCCGTGCCCCTACTGTTCCATGGACTATTTCCGCAGGGGTTTTAGGACCTTCAGGGATATCTCGCTGAGGCGTCCCCACTAGTACAACCGCTCTTTTACCTTGTAACTACAAGTAGGTGTATCCTGTAGTGACAGTCATTTATATGATGTTCTATCTTACACACATGTTGGTTTCTAAATGCTTTGTTTGCTCCACAGAGAGAAAAATGTGTAAGCACACTCCTGATGAATTGATTGATATAATCGCGAAACGTGTTGAGAGAAATTAGCACCTTCTCTCCTAGCAATTGTTGCAAAACGACTTACGGTTTGATAATCAACTTCTTGATGTTTGTAATCATGTTCATCAGAATCATTTTACTATGACAGAATTTTATACTGTAAATAATGTAATTATAGAATTTTGTGTGGAATAATAAACCCCCATTTGATTTTATTGATTTTCATTTGTGAGTTTAATATTCCTATAACCCCCGTACCCCTACCCCAGGGAGGGGGGATCTGTGTGTTAAATTTGGATATGCTAGTCACTGCTGCAATGATATAGAGAATCGCTGCAGCTTTCCGTGGTATATTGGGTTTTCCCAATCCCTGATCCTATAGCGATCCAAACAGCGGACGAAGGGATCAACCACTAGGGAGGTTAAAGTTATTTCATATTTACTTTAAAGTAAATATATCATTCTTGTTCAACAGTCTGTTTGTTCTTATTCACCCTTATTGCCTCCTTATTTACCTTCTCCCCTATAAAATTATATTTTTTAGGTTTCATTGAAAAAAATTGTAAACATTTTTTAAAAATGTAACTTTTTCATCTGTCCATTAATTTCCTCATTATTATAGTGTCATAATAGTTTCATTTTAAATAGCAAATATTATAGAATAAAAGGTATACTCAATAATTGAAATATACTGAACAAATAAGAAAAAAATATTGTTTTTTATTTATGTAAAATGTTTATTTTTGAGCTTAGTAAAACCCCAAGAAGACTTATGTGTACTGTATTTTTTTACTGGACATATGCACACTGGTTCTAGTGAACACTAGTGGCAAAATATAATTATGATCATACTATTTACCAGTGCCTCATTAAAATTTTTCACAAGCTGACTTTGAGTCATGGGGACAATGGATCAATTATTCAATGGAAATCAAATGTATCAACCCATGAAGGTCTGGATTTAGAGTCACAGTAAAGTGGAAAAAAACACTACCGGTTGATCCAACTTTGAAGTGAGGCTGAGGCTGAGTAGTGTGTGGCCTCCACTTCCTGTATTACTTCCCTACAATGCCTGTGCATGCTCCTGATGAGGTGGTTGGAGCACCAGGGCAGAGTTAATAAAAGGAGGAGAAACAGGAAGTGAGCAGCCTTTTGCCAGAGACAAGTGTAAGGGAGACTTAGTCTCTGATGAGGGGTGTGAAGGACCCTGGTCTTGCAAGGAGGGTGAGCGGAGCGTACAGGTGGCTCCCAGGCAAAACAAGCTGTGTCCTCACTGCTATCCCTCATTCTGGGTCAGCCCCAGTGTAATTATACCCCTGCCGCTGTCCGCTGATACAGCCGCCTGGATCGGGCATTGGACCACCAGGACGGCCTTGTGGTAAGTGAGCATTGCCCTGCACAACCTACAAGGACTGGCTACTGCCTTTCAAGTTACCCCAGTTTCCCAGTTGTATACTGATTTAACCTCAGTAAAGTTTTTTGTTAAACACAACCGGTGTGTGTTTCCTCTGTTCACTACCCTTAAGCCTGCTTTCCTACACACACACCAACCATGCAGAGACACGCATCATATACACACCACAACTATGCAGAGGCATGCATGATATACACACACATCATGCAGATACATGCCTTACATACACACACCAATCATACAGACATGCATCACATACACACACATTACATACACTACGTTTACTTTCTGATGCTAGTTCCCCCATGGTAAGCTTCCTGTTTGTACCTCCTCCAGACTTCTAATTCTCTGGCAGTTGTAGGGTAAGTTGGGGGCACTGTGTGTATTTGTTAGAGGGAGAAGAGTACTAACAGTCCGTAAAGCTGATAGGAAGTCCGGGTGCTGTAGTTCCCTCCTCTCTCTGACTCTCTCTGGCTGACAGAGTGTGTTCTCAAACAAGGGGCTCTGAGTGCCACCTCAGCTGCCCCCCTCCCCAGGTGTGCACCCCCAGTATGGGAACCACTGGCCTGTAGTTCTGTGATGCCTAGGATTCAAACAGATGCCGAAAAAATTTCAGTAGAAAGTAGAGTAGTAGTAGAGTAGAAAGCTACATTTAAGTAAAGTAAATAGAGGCAATCCTGCACAAGTAAAGTTCTAAATGGTTCCCTTGGTGTCTAAGGGAAAATATTTTAACTGAATACAAGGAAGATGCCCATTCAGGTAGCTAAGGTACAGTAGATAAAAGGATAATATAAAGATATAAACATATTATCTCAGCAGAAATAGATCCCAGAGGAACAGCACTCTATATATACTGATATAGCTGTGAAATTTCCTGTATTATTGTTGCTAGAAACCTCTGAAACACTGTAAATGATGTGACATGAAATAAATACAAATTTCAGTAAAAGAAATAGTCAGTACAAGTACAATTCTTACCTGTCCTTTCTATGTAACCCATTGTCTGTAAAATCAATATAGTAGAGGACTGCGGTCTCTGCACACACCTAAGATAAAAAAATAACATAATATCATAAAAAATAACATAATGCCTGAAACATTTAACAGATAAACAGATAAAATACACATATTCAAGTTTTCAGAGAGCAATGAATCCAGATGTACAAACATTTCTTTCAGATAAAAGGATTCTATTTAGGCTGGATGTATTTTTGTATGTATTAAATATTATTTTGGGGATGTGAAATATTTTTTAGCCAACAAAGTCATTAAGTAAAAGAAAAGAAACAAAAATTATTCACAATAGCATCCTCATCTTTAATTTCTAACAAATTTCACATAACATAGTATGAATATTCTTACTTGTTAAATGTTGATTTGTTTTAGGTTGCTGTTCTGTTTAAAATCTGTCAATTTACTAAATAATATTGGACTTATAATATTGTGCCTTCAGAGGCGGACGGAGCCCCAACAAAACCCAGTACAACATGACAGTCAGTACAAGCCATCATTTAAGTACCTGCTAATAGTCAAACTCACATACACTATGGGATCTTTTTTTTTAAGCTAGCAAAATATACTGCTCATAAATGGGCTAATTTGGGGAAAAGTGTTGTATACAAGGATGATGGTAACAGGCAGAAAACTGCACAATAAGAACTTAAGAGGAGCTGAAAAGATATGTACAGGACAGAGGTTTCAAAGAGTTGTATAAACAGCCAAGTGAGACAAAGGATTTAAGGAGATGAGAAGTATAGTTAAGGGTCAAATGGTTAAGAAGACAGAAAGCTGAAGTGGGGTTTAGTGATGGTTTTCTGAAGAGCAAATATTGTATGTGTACTGAATATTTTCACTTCCATATTTTCTATATTTAATTGTATTTATTTTCATTTCTGCTTTCCTATTGTCATTTTGATAATGTTTGGTCTACTTTGAAATTGAATTTTGAATCATAATGTTAGAACAAAAAATAAACAATGTACATAAGGCATTTTGGCATGTTAGAGCCAACTTTAGACTTAGACTAAAGCAGGGAACACACACATTGATATGGGCTAGATCAGTGGTTCCCAAACTTTCCTTGCAGGGCCCCTCTTTTCTATTAAGGAACCCCCCTCCCTATTCAAACACAGTTTGTTGGGAACCACTGGGCTAGATCGATGGCCGCTTTGAGGGATATTGGACATGACCATAAACCACGGTTGCGACCACAGGTCTTCATGCGAAGCATCGCGGGAGCTTGATGAAACCGGGTGTTCCTGGCTTAAGAGTTAAGCAGGGAACACACGGCTCGATATTGGAGCCGTCCGATGCTGTCATCACACTGCTGTCAGATATCGGAGGAGTTGGAGACATCTCTAGCATAAGTGATGCTTTGCATGGAGACCCCTAGTTTCCATACAAAGCAACGGACATCCCTGTTTTCAAGCGGGATTGATCCTGCTTGAAAACTGGGATGACCCATCGACCTGGCCCATATCTACATGTGTGTACCGAGCTTTAGACTTTTGGTCTGAGTCTACTAGAACCTAAATGGTCTCTCTAGATATTGGTTGCTGTGCTGTGGAAGATCTGTAGGCTCATCTTAATTCCTTGATGAATTTTATGTTTACACACTGCTGATAGATAATGAAAATATTGAATGACATTTTCAACAGAAATAACGTAAAACATGTATTATTTATAGCTCAATTTCATTGAACATAATTTCATTGACCATGCACTGTTCAAGTAAGATATTGTCCTTTGTTTAGAAAGCTTGCAACTTCCATTAGTGTCCTAGCCTGCAAGGACACTTTAGGAATCACTTTGAGGTTTTCTTTAGAAAACACTTCAAGCAGCTATGCAAAATAGCTCTCATTGAATGATATATTGTTTTTTTAATTATTAGTATCTTCAAAATTTGGGTCCAAAAAGGTATAGAGCATTAAGTCTTGAGGTACACTTGATTTTCAAAACAAGACTTTCTTTAAATAATTGCTAGGCCACTGTAAAGATACACTTTAAGGCCTCTCTCCTGGTTCACTACTGTACCTGCCAAGTCACACATTTACATGGTAAGGTCACTGCTAGCTGAAGTGTCACCTTTGGCACCCAGCCTGCAGGACCAGTGCTAACATGCAGCTTCTTATTTTTCAGGGTTCAGCTATGAAGCGCAGGTTGACAAGGAATAGCTTTATAAACCATCTCATGCATGCTCAGTAGGTTCACAGTTTGTTTCATTATCTCTGTCGCCATGAGTTCTAGTCTCCACTGGCATCAAACATGTTACAACATGTTTCTATTGATCCAAACCAAGCTTCTCAAAACAAAAGGTATAGAAGAATGTTGAACTGTACACACAGAAACATCAGTTTCAATATATGTTGCGTTCATTTTCAACAAGACTTACCACGTTGCTTTTTACTAGCACATCCAAATGCATTGATTGAAAATGCATAAAAAAACACATCCATTGCATTTTTGACGTGTTATTGCCATAGAACTGTATGGTGCCTTTTCAAACACACCAGTGGAGACTTGGGCTTAAGCCCCATACACACTTTCAATTTTGGTTGTTGGGAACAATAGTTTTTGACTGTGCACACAGCTTTCATTCTGTTCTATGAACAGGGGAGGCACTTAGCAGCATCCTTCCCTATAGTATTCATACGGGTGTTGGGCAGGACAAAAAAACGGTCCAGGACGATCAATCAACAACCTCACCATACAGCTGTACACATGTCAGATATACAGCTAAGATGATCATGATAATCACGTCACATCCGGGTAGCACAACCAGGAACTATTCGTTCCAGGTGCTGCAGGGTGTACGAGCCGGATTTTCACTGATAGACAGGGTTCTCTACCCGGTCTTCAGTGAAAGATTTGGGGAATTTGAATATGTCCGCGGACGGCGGACTTTTTTAAAAGTACGCTCCGCCTGTTCGCGGACGGACACGGCACTTGTTCGGCCATCACTAGTGATGACGTCATCACGTTTGGATTCCGGTGCATATCGGAGTAGGTCTGTCTGCACCTGTTGGGGTGTGTATGGCAGCCTTTAGGCAGGTAGACTAGTGCAAAATGTATATAAGCAACTTGTGCACTGGGATAAACATACACTGTAGTGAGAAGATGTTTGTCTTCATACAAGCATCTTCTACACTAGGCTGAGGTGGAGAGATGAATAGGGTTTGCTATCATATAAAGCGGTGATAAACGTTTTTTGTTTTGATACCCGTTGTTAATATGAAAATACAAAAACATTGAAAAACATTTTATAATAATAAAAATTAAAGTCTATATTTAACTAATAATAGAACAAAGACAACATCTCGAATGTTGAAATAAGAAGTTACATTTTTTTTTATCTACTCATTAAAAAAAGTTTAGTTGGGGGCAACAAAAAACTGGAATGAGTACATAATTCAAACCAACAATCACACAACTAATTTGTTTGGTTGGAAAAAACTCAGAAAGCACTGAATAAACAGATATGATTCTGTATTGGAAATCAATGCATGGGCTCTTGAACACTTCAGAAAACCATCATCTGTCAACATGGGTTGCCAATGTATCCATAAATGCAAATTGATACTTGCAAAGAAGCAACCATATATACATATGATCCAGACACATTGTTGTCAGTTTGAACTTAGTTAAGATGCACTGAGGCAAAGTGAAAATCTGTCATTTGGTGTCATATTTCTAAGTGCTCTAACTTCTACTTCCCACTTAGGGAACTACATTTCCCATAATGCTGCACATCTTCCCTGCCCTGCCCTCTAGGCTTGTCCTATGCTCTACAGAGTTACTACATGGTCCTAAGTGACTCACATCCTAGCACAGAGCTGTGTGGGATACAAAGGGTGACTTCTACATTAATTCCATAAATTGTTAAAGGTAAGTAAAGCCATGCATCATAATATATACCATGTTAAAATATTCCTAAAACACCACTCAAAACTTGAGTTGTATTGTACCCACTTCCTGTAAGCCAAGTTAGGTTCTTGGTTGTTTCATCACACAAACAAAATGTATGGAAGAATACAGCAAATCATGTGTGTACCAATCAATGCAGCATTGAGGACACCCAGTACCAACACAGAACAAGAAGTACTGTTTGATATGTTACTGTTTAAGCTGAAATTGGATTGTCTATGCAGCTAGTTGGCAGTCTTGTACAGAAAGCAGACCTCACATTGTGTTTACTATTGCATTTTAGCAGTAGTTATAACTAAAATAAAATAACAAAGAGCTGAGACTGAACAAAAGGGCATATCAAAAGAGCCTCACTATGACAGTCATTCCATGCCAATATCTGTTATATCCTACACAAGCACACTTCATTCTGTTTCATGAGCATGATTCATTCATGATTAGGTCCTAGGTGTGATCACTTCTTCAATCAAATCTTATTTTATGAGGAAAATTATTAAAAACCCATTGCTGTAATCAAGACTCTCCTCTTGTAATGTGACTAGTTGGATGGCAAAACACTGCTGAGAGAGGAAAATAAAGAAATAATACTGGCTGAACTGGCACAAGGATACAGTGAGCGTTGGGTTCCTCCTACACTTAAAATATTAAAGATTGCAGTACATAAGAGCAAAGTCAAACAATAGACACTTGGGCCAACAAAGTTACAACCTCCCAGAGGGTGAAAACGTGAAATCAGCATCAGAGATAGATGAGCGCAAACTCACAAACACATTGGCAAACTAGTTGAAGTGCACAGCAAGAACACTTCAAAACAGGTTACTAGAGACAGGGCTTAAGTCATGTAAAGCTAGAAAGTTTGAAGCAAAGAAGAGTCAGGCTGAGGTTTGCTAAAGACCCCAGGAATTGGATTGAAGAGGATTGGAATAACCTGGAAAAGCCCATAATTCTCAGTGTCTCACGCTAACTGTAAATATGTAGGAGGGTCAATGATGTTCTGGGGTTTCTTCGGCAAGGCTAGAAATTTGTTTTTGTGAAAGATGCTTCAAGCCACACACAAGGTAACCCTAGAAAAACACTATCACCCTTCTGCAAAGACTATTGAAAATTGGTGTTTATATTTGAACCCTATTGAAAACCTTTGGAACTACATCAAAATGAAGATGGAGGGTCACAACATCAATCAAAGCTGAGTCTTCCAGAAATAGTTGTATGAAGTTACTCAACAGCAATATGAAGAAACTGATGGAGAGTATGCAACACATGTTAGCTTGGTTTTTCCACCAAATATTATTTTGTTTAAGAGTGAATAAGGGGATTGGCCTTCTTCCTAAATTGTGATATAAAGAACAGTATATATTGTCAGTCGTTCTTAATAACTAAAAACAATGCATCAGTTCAATACTTTGATCTACAAATGATGAAACCTGATTTTTGTGGGTCTCTTTTTTCCAGAGCTGTACATTCTGGTCTGAATCTGTAAATCTTTTACTGTAGGGTGCTGTGTATTATTACCTGCAGGCCGAATACTATTAGACCTGCAAGTAATGTGCTTTAAAAATGGCCTTGTATTCAAGAATACCATAAGAACTGTATAGATGACTGTGGTGTCGTAACCTGCTACAACATGAACAGACACCTTTCCTCTAGATTTAATACACTGCCTGGCCAAAAAAAAAGAGCGATGGTCTGCCTCTTGTAAGATAGGCAGATGAAGTAATGCACCCATCATGTCTAGTTCCCACTGTACAACCCTGTGGGGCAGTGTTGGTCAGGTCTAGGTTCAGCAACAGTATGGGGTCCAAGAATGAGGTCAGCTGACTACCTGAATGTACTGAATGACCAGATTATTCCATCAATGGATTTTTTCTTTCCTGATGGCCCGGGCATGTTCCAAGATGACAATGCCAGGATATATGTGCATGGACATATTCCTGTGCTGACAATGCCAGATGTGCTGGAGAAGGCTTTGCAGAGCGGTCAGACTCTACCATCATCAATGCAAGATCTTGGTGAAAAATGAATGCGACACTGGATCGAAATCTTGTGACATTACAGACGATTCTTGAAAAATGCCACAGTGAATGTGTGCCGTAATCAAAGCTAAAGGAGGTCCAACTAAATATGTGGCCTTTTTTGGGGCCAGGTAGTGTTTAAAGAAATAGATTTTTATCATTATTCTTTGCTTTCCTCACATCATAAGCGAAATGGTTGTATTACAAGTACACTGCAGTTCCCATTAATCAAAGGGAACTATAATATAGCGCTGTCCATAAACATAATAACATGGATAGTTCGATATGAAATACTTTTAATAAGACAATTCCTCCTTACAGAATTAACTGTGATAAAAAGGCAGGTCAATTATTTGTTTTTATGGAAAATAAATCATCTACCTTGCCCGAAAATCAAATCTACATAAACCACTGTCTTTGTTGTGTTGAGCGATCAATTGTTTGTTATTAAGTTTACGGACAGCATAACAGTATATTTAATCTGATGTTGTAATGAGATGCAGCTTATAAAACATGGAGCCAGGCTGACAATTTAAATGTAAAGTTTGTGATGAGTCAGAACTTTGTGCCGTAAGGAAATTTGCGCTACCTAGCGGTAGTCACTTACCAAGCTCTAGAGGGGAAGATGGGTTCATTGCATTGTCTGTATGTAAAAACCTCACTTATACTTGCAGATGGTTTAATATATTCCTGTCTACATTCTATTATTCATTGGCAGTATTATTAATACATAGGAATTTTAGTCTAATTAGCACATGGCAGGCATAATCATATGTGGTAAATTCCAGAGATCAATGCTTAGTAACAGGTGACTGATGTTGATGGGCCTGTACACTTCACTTTTAATCTAAGTACCATAGTGGGATTTTACTAGTGTCTGTCTGGCACTTACATATATAATATAAAAAATCATTTTTCCCTTGCGGACACAGTCCTCTTTACCCAGAATAACCCGGGGCTTACATGATATTTCTGTATGAAATGTGCATTTTTGCAGTGAGTTTAATCCATTCATTTTTCATGTCAGCACTGGGGGGAGTAAGGTCGGCACAATTTCCAGACAACATAAAAATATAACGGCTACGTACTGGACTGGAAGAAAAATCCATCGAGGATATATTTAAGCTACATTACACATTTTCTTTCTCTCAGAATTGCGATACGCATCCACTATTTCACAGTCATCAAAAAGGGCCTCTTTGTGTCTGAAATGTTATTGTTATGGGTAACTTGTGAGCTAAATTCTAGACAGAATGTATTCATGTACTGACAGAAGCATGGCCAAGTCACCGTTTATGCTACATGAACCTGAAAACACACAACATTAGGAATATAGCCCATGGGAAGGAGAGCAGTCTGACTGTATCAAAATGAATGACTGTCTGAGTGTGACATTTTCCAGGGGGATCAAAGGAAACACAAGGCATATCTAGGTCAACATGAAACGCACTGCGATTCCTACGTCAACTTAGTATGTGGATCTTAAATAGACTACCGCCATATATGATTTCATGACATTGTCCGGCTTAAAAATATTGATTCCCAGAAAATGAAAAATCATCAACTATTTGGCTTTGCTGTGCAAAGATGGCTCTTGCAGAAAGCTTATCATTTCCTAAACATTATAATATTAAATCAGAACTCAATTTAACCCTTTCTCTGCCTTCAAGAAACTCCACTCACTGTGCTAATGTTTTTCTTGGTTAATGCAAGAGATAACATCTAATTTAGTCATATACACATTTAAAAACTTTCTGCTATTCTGGGCTGTGACTATACATTCATTATAGTATTTTAGTATTACAATCCACAACAAATAATACATAGTTTTAAAGGAACAAAAACATGAACCAAGTAATAAATAAACAGTAAACATTTTGCCAAGGTTACTATAACTATAGCCTTAAATTAACTTATAACGAGTTTTATAACTTTTATGTATGTGTACGTCTTCGTGGTAATGTTAGAATCACTAACAGATAAAGCAGAGTCATATATAAAGCTGATGTCCACTTTGACGATACATTTTAAACAGATTTAAAAATTATCCATGATGATACCTCAAACAAAGTTAATTCCTTATTTTAGTTAAAAAAATTTTTTTGAAGATTTTTTTTTACGAACAAATGGATTACATTGGTATATATCAAATAGTGTTTAGTGAGGCTACAGGCTTAGAAATATGCATAATCATGAATGTCATGCATTAATATGCAAATAAGACTCAACTGTGCATGTCATGTATCACTTAAGCTGCCCCCCCCCCCTAAAAAGCTATAACATTTTCTTACAGTGCAATTCTGCGTCCTGGTTTGCTTACTTACATGGCCAGATCTGTGCTAATCCCAAATCTGTGCATCTGGCTCCTTTGTGCAGTTAGTACATTGAAGTTGCAGAGTAGTATAGCATCATATATATCTTTTCTGCAGCAGGTGCTCTGATGCAGCATGACTATAGCCATTCCCTGAAAGTTACTCCACAAAGAAATAAATAAAAGCGTGCACATCACATTGTACAGACGATTTAAGCGTACACACAACTTACGGTGGCCATTGTGAGGGCCGGCATAATCAAAGTGACATTTACCTGTAAAGCAGTGTAATTATAGCAAAGTGCGAAGCAACATGACGACAGAATGGCACGCGCTAATTGGAAACGAAGCAGTGAGTGAAAACAAAGGTAGGCAGTATCAGATCTATTATTATTTTTAAGCAAGTAACGTTTGGTTATAGCAGAACATCGATCCGCGGTCGCCAGACTTCGTGTCGCAGTAACCATTCAAGTAAGATCGTCAGTCGTTGAAAATTAGGCAAATTAGAGATCATTTGATGGCATTCTATTGTCGCTATTGTAATCACAGTAATTTTCCTTGGTAAAGCTGCTTCGTGATGAAGGGGAATTCTCACCGGATAATTGTGAAAGATATCGAAAGATTCAGGATTCAGCATCTGGTTTCGAAAGCACTTCACATTCAAATTGCCATTTTACTATATCCTGAAAATTTATTAGAGATTCAGATCATGTCGATTTAAATGGAAAGGTGAAAGCAGGGTAATTTCAATCTATGAATTATTCAGCTTCAAACTGGAGGAACCCATGAACTGATTTCCCTGTCAGTGTCTCTTCCAGAGCTTCCATTACGCTTGTGATTTTTATTTCTTTATCTACGATCTCTTTCTAAGCTACTGAGCTTGTCCCTTAGGGCTCAGCTTTAACAAACCAAGTATTTCAAATTGGCAATAACCTAAAATGTTCTGCGGTCTCCATAGGTTGTAATTTTTTTTTCCAAATCAAAAAAAAAACCACCATCACACATCCATGACGATATCTGTTAGGTTCTTCGATTAGATGAATTAGAAACAAAGGAAAGAAATGAAGGAAAAGGAGGAGGCATCATATCGGAGAAGAGTTATGCTCCTGTAACAACCCAGAAGATAAAGTGATGCTTTGTGCTTTCTCCTTTGTTGTCAGCGTGCAAGGCTTCCTAGCTGCATAGCATCACGCAAAACAACTGTTAAAGCAGGCTGACTTAGTGTCCTGGTTTCCAGCAGGAGCAAATGAGGACTGCATATCAGACAGACTAATCCACACGAATGTGCACATAGACCAGGCACAACTCATGGCTGCAAAGGCAGAAAAGGCAATCAGATGGCAGCACAGGCAGCAGCAGGTGAACAAAGATCCAAAAGCAATATAATAAAACAAGAGGGGAAAAAAAGTATTGTGTTTCAATGAGAGAAGCTCCATCCAACAGGCATTGCAATCCTAGATATTCTCCACATGATGGCTAGCTGTGTCACTGCTAGACAGCTCCTGCCCTGTATCCAGACAAGGATTGGGATTGATTTAGGTCAGCAAGTCTGGACACTCTTCTTCTTTTTTTAACCATTTTTCCTCATCATGCGAAAAACAAATAGCATCCTTCTGTGTTTCCGGAATTATAGGTAAACCCGGACGTCTCGAAATGCTTCAGCTGTAGAATGGCTAGTAAGGCCCCAGACAGAGACACCAGTAAGCATCGGATCCTTTGTCTTAGGGATCCAACTCGTTGCAGGTATACTAGCGTGGCACAGAAAACTATCATGCAAGGTGAGAAAACAGATGTTTCTTCATTCTTCGGGAGCATTTTGGAATCCAGACTGCGAACAAGGCTGGGAAACGTAGCAAGTTCCATGTCAGCGTTTATGTACGAGCCACTTCCTTGCTCTTATCCAAAAACACAGCAATCCCTTTTTTTTGTATCCGAAAAAAGACAGAAGGGTAACTCCCCGGACCGAAAAAACACAATGGCGTTCCGTATCCCGTCCTGTGCGTCTGTATTGCCGCACTGCGACCAGAAAACTGCAGTAGAAAGAGCTCTTGCAGTTGTGGAAATGTAGAAAGCAGCAGCTCTGTGACACAGCAGTCAGCTGACTTGTAGTGTTATCATTCAATGTCCTCTATCCAAAAAAAGGCCAATTTTTCGGAGGAGAAAAAAAAAAAAAGCACTGCGTAGAGGACCTGGCGATGTAAATTTAAAATGAATGTTGTAAAAGCTGGTCTGGCTGGTCTGTCTGCACACCTGAAAGTCACTGGTAGTGCAATGCGTGCAGTTTTTGCTCCCAGGAACTCTGGCCACACGAAGCTAGCTGACTGTCTGAAATCTCAGACATGCTGACGTAAGATTAGGCATCTTCCTTTTTTTTTTTTTTTGGGTAACAAAAAAGCTTTTGTTGCTGCATGATGATAACTGTGAAACTGTTTATTTAACTGAATATGCAAGACAGGCTTAAGGTTACAGTTTACGTCGAATGCAAAATCAACATATGATGATTAGCTAATGTATACACATAGATAAAACACGTTAGAGTGGCCAAGTGTCTCCTCGTACGCAATCACCGCCTGCTCCTGACACACAATAAGGATTTGTTTGGTTAAAAAAATAAAAACGTTTTAGTTTCACACAGACAACATCCTAAAAAACTACATTCACTAACAAATTGGTGCTGGAGCCATATAAATATTTTACATGGATTTCATGCAAGCTTGCGATTGTTCTATCAGCATCGTGCAAGTGCCCTTGGTTGGCAGTCAGATATATGGGGCTGGAAATGTATACATGAGCCAGACGCTCTCATCAGAACAGGAGGCTGAATCTGAAGGGGTCGCCAGGCTCTGTCTGGATCTGACTACCATTCCATATCACATTTTAGCTGTGTTTGTTTTGTTAATTAATAGAGTTTTGTTGTCTCCACTGCTGTCTGTGATTTGCTGCTGCCTCTGGCTTACCCTATATGCTGCTCAACCACGTTATCCTCAGTTAACATGTCTCATGCTGAGCTCATCTAAATAAAATGATCAGCAATGGTCCTTGCCCCTCACTACCCCATGTGGGAACATTTTGACTTTTCTTACCACACTCACACTTTATATTACTGTGAGACAGGTTATCTAGAACGATTGCAATTACTGAGCCCCAAAATGGGGCGTCCTTAGGAGTATAGCTGTTCCTGTTAGACTGGTCAGTTGTGTCTCCCCATCCTCAGTTAACATTGATCCTCCAATAATAATATCTTAATGGCTCAGCCACGTTTTAACCGAGGGTGGCCATGTGCTGCTACTTTACTGCATACATGTGATGGTAGACATTGGGCTCAGGTTGGATGGTGGGACTTCGGCGGAGGCTAGAGTCTATGGATGAGTTTATGCAATAGGAGCATATATATTGTCAATTACCACATCATTAAGTAGATATATATATTGTTTTTCCAACATCATTAAGTAGACCCATCCCTTTTAGGGGAGGTTTATTACCACTGATGCATTATCTATTTATCTGTTTAGATTAAATTTTTTCCTGCCAATTCTACTATACACCAAAACGCGTAGTAGGAATCAACCCCAACGGGGCATTAGCCCATGAGGGTTTACCTTCCCCCACCTGTCTGTATGACCATATTCACACAATGTATTTTATACTTGGGTTTCATACCCATGATTTATTGGACCTATTTGTGTACATGATCACTGTGTAGGTGATCACTTACACTTGTATTCTTTATGGTGTTAATAAAATCTGTTTTACATTTTCTACTGAGTATGTCCTCCTCCAACCACAGAAAACCCCCCTGAGGTTAGCCACTTCATCAAATTCAGCCTTCTGCTAATCCATCTTTTGATTTTTGTGTGTGTATATATGGGGATTGTGGTTTTACCTGTGTCAGTATGCACCTGATTAATCTATCACCCTGTGTGTCCAATAGTATTACTATTTGGAATTTTGATCAGCAATGGTGTCAAAATCAGTCTATATAGAGTGGAATATGGAAGAGTCTCTCATTCATTATATTGGTTGCTTTGTCAGTAATAAAGTTAAGCAAGAGTCTGTTATATACTACTTCCTTACACATATCATTTGGATAAAGCAGATAACTCTGGAGTCAGTTATGGTTTATTTCAGTGTTACATTTTGGTACAGTAACTCCATCTAAAATTACTAATTCATTTTGTGTGGAGGGTGATGAGTTCATAGGTTTGAAAAGTCAATGTTGCTGCCAAGGTTTTCTATATGCTAGACTTCTATTTCTTTCTGATTGCATTGCCACCCCCTGAAGTGCCCCACTGAAAAATGGCCAAATAACTCCTGTTCTAGAAAAGTTCTAGAAAAGTTCTCCTGAAAGAAAGCAAGAAAACAGGTGGACAAACACATGATCAAATTTACAGCTTATCATTTGGATTAATCTTTTATGGTTTAGGCCTACTCTCCACTGCATTAAATTAATGTGTCCATTGAAAAAGCAATGGAGAAATCTTTTGGCTCAGACAGGTTTTCCTATTTATATTATGAAACATTTGGAGACTCCCTAGTACCAGTTATGGTTGAAATGTTTAATTGAATTCTGGGTTCTCTTTGTTAGCATCCCAAATAGTGGTTACACCAAAGAAGACATATTGCTTTAAAAAATTCAGATCTTAAGATTTTTAGTGATACACAAGGACCAAGTTGGTTTTGCGATTAAGCGCCAAGCAGGAGATAATATAAGGAGAGCAATAGATTTAAAAAATATTGTTCATCAAATGAAAGAAGAGATGCTAGTACTTAGTTTAGATGCAGAGAAACTCTTAGTTTGGTCCTTTAATGAAGCATGCATTGGCAAAATTTGGCAATAAACGTCCCTTTATGCAGGCAATCTTTACACTACTCCCTCTGCGAATATTAAGTTGTAACATGCTATCTATCCATAATGGCCAGTGGCGGTTTTACATATGGGCAGTATGGGCAGTTACACAGGACAGCATTGTGGGGAGAGGTGGCATCCGCTCATACTGCCATCTGTGAAACCACCCATCTCCTCCGCAGGCCCCAAGAGCCCGGAAAACATCCCAAGCAGCATACAGGAGTAGACTCTGCAGCACCTCTGTCCTCAAGGGTGTCCATTATCGCCTTTACTCTTTATCATGTCTATAGAGCCTTTAGCCATGAGTATATGTAACTCCTTAGATATAAAAGTTGTTAAGGTGGGCCAACATCGGTTTGGTATAAATTATCTCTTTTTTCAGATGATTTTCTTTGACCCTTACAAATTCATGAATTTCTTTACTAACTTAGACTTAGAACTGACAAAATATGCATATTTGTCAGGTTACAAAGTAAATGTCACAAAGTCAGAAGCCCTTCCTATTAATTTAAACCCCATATATTGTAAAGATTGTAAATGCACCATCATGATAAATGGCAAATGAATACATTAAAATATATGGGAGTTAACTTGACCTCGACCTACCAACCTCTTAACAAAGCTAATTAGGACCCTAATTACGAAGAAATGGAGGAAACATAACCTTTCGTGGCTTGGAAGGATAGCATCTATTGAGATGACATTTAAACAGCAAACCATGTATTTTTGAGACACTCCCAATGAAGGTACCAACAGCTACACGGAAGTCACTTCAGAGGGAAATTATACACTTTGTTTGGAATTATAAATCTCAAAGAGTGGCAAGATCTGTTCTTTTAGCTGCAAAAGGGCAGGAAGGACATCATTTAGCAGATATTTTTAAGAATTAGATATTAGCACACTTGAGATATATTCCGGCATGGCCAGTTTGGAATCCTGAAAGCAGATGGGTAGAACTTGAAGCAGAATGGATTTATCCTACCCATTTGAGTTCAGTGCTATGGTAATACCTGACAGCTTGTCTGAATAACACCTCGCCTAATTTTGGAAAAGCATCATTTAAAACCTTTCCCTGACACCTCCGGATGAAGGGACTCGTCCCGTTTTTTTTCTTTCTTTGTGTGTGGGTGGAGGTATTATTGTATTGTTTTTATTTTGAAAAATGAAATAAAAATATACATAAAAAATAAATAAAAAGCAATGGACACTTCAAAAGCGCATCGTCTCCATGCAAAGCAATGGACATCGACCTTGGTTTACGGTCATGTCCGATATCCCTGTTTTCGAGTGGGATTAATTGGTCCCGCTCGAAAACAGGGATGGACGCATTTGATCTGGGCCAGATAGATGGCCGTGAGCAGGCACGGCGCTCGAAGGGGCCATCGATCTGGCCCATATCTATACGTGTGTTAAATGGGCCCATAAACATTATGTACCACAAAATGCATTCAGAACATTAAATGGAGACTAGGGCCTTACTAGTCAGAGTTTAATCTGATCTTATCTTAGTTTTGCTTCCTGTAGAATGAATGAAGAAGTTAAATTGCTATTAAACTTAAGACTCAGTATAGGTGCTGCTTCTAATTTGAAATGTCTTCTAGGTACCGCTGGAGAAAGTACAGAAGTACAGGAGGAAGTGTAGATCACTGATAAATCACAATGTGTTTCCTCTTTCACTTTCCTCCACTCTTTTATCAAACAAAACATCTGTACAGTTGGTTGAGTTTATACCAGATAGGCCTTTGTATTGCACTCTATAGTGGACAGCCATGTGATGAGATAAAATTGGCCCAACAATGATAAGTAAAAAAAAAATGTGCATATTGTATGAAATATCCACTCTTCACAAAGTAGAAGAACCAAACTGAAGTTATGTGAAGTATGCCAAATAATGCCAAAAAAGGATATGTGGATGTGTGGAAGATTATTTTGAGATACAGTCAGGTCCATAAATATTGGGACATCTACACAATTCTAACATTATTGGCTCTATATACCACCAAAATGGATTTGTAATGAAACAAACACAATGTGCTTTAACTGCAGACAGTCTGCTTTAATTTACATCCAAATCAGGTGAAAGATGTATATGTGCTTCCCGACCAAAATTATTGGGACAATTGGCTTCTCAGGTGTTCCATGGTCAGCAGTGATATTCCCTCATTATCCCAATTACAATAAGCAGATAAAAGGTCCAGAGTTCATTTTAAGTGTGCTATTTGCATTTGGCATTTATTGCTGTCAACTCTCAAAATGAGACACAAAAAGCTGTCACTTTCACTGAAGCAAGCCATCATTAGGCTGAAAAAACAAACCCATCACAGAGATAGCAAAAACATTAAAAACATTAGGTATGGCCAAAATAACTGTTTGGAACAGTCTTAAAAACGAGTGAGCTCAGCAACACAAAAAGATCCGGAAGACCACGGAAAACAACTGTGGTGGATGACATCTCATCTCACCAGGCCAGACTACACACATATATTTCACGAACTCACAAAGTCGCCC
>CM070036.1:60566286-60580300 GCA_036250615.1 Ptychadena robeensis | reverse complement strand
TTTTTTAAAATTCGCCTCCCATTGAAGTCAATGGCGGGTTCGCCGGTTCGCAAACTTTTGAGGAAGTTCGCGTTCACGAACGGCAAAATCCGGGTTCGCGCCATCACTAAATACTAATTAGAGCAAGACCTAAAGCTAGCCATCCACTAGATCAATGTTATATTCGATGCACTTTCAAAATGGACTGTCAGCTTGACATCGATCTAACATCTTAAGATGCACTTAAAAAAAAAAATCTAAAACATTTTTATGTAAAAAAAAACTATTTTTATATGAATATAGTGAGGGGTGCACATAACCTTTTTAGTGAGCTACTCACATGAGTACCAGGAGATGGTGTTTGGTACTCATCCCATATGTAGGTGGTCTTCTTCACTGTTCTCTGGGTCTGCCTCCTGCATGGTAGATTCTGCTGCAGATGGACCTCCCTGTTCCTGATTGATCCTCCAATTAGCTGTTTCCATCCACAGGTCACCAGCTGGCTTTGGGTCAAATGTAACTCTCACAGTACAACACTGTTTCAACCCCCAGATATCATAGCTCAGTAGTACAACCCTGAAATGTAACTAACCTCTGAGACAACCTGCAGTCCAACTGTCATCCTTTCATAGTCACATTCCAGCTGTCACACAGTGCTTTTTTCTTGTCAGATTTTACCCTTACATGTGTCTACTCTGTCTATCATCCCCCAGATCTCCAACACCCTTAGAAGTCTAATCTTTTGTTTTGGATTATTAACCCCCCCTAGCGCTTCTGACGGCTCCATCTCGTCCTGCACTTTCTTCTCAGTATTGCAGTTGACAAGATGGAGCCGTCCAGCTAAGCTCAGATCCCACGGCAGCACATACTCACTGTTCTGTGCTGCTGCCGTGATGCTCTAAGCTGGCTGATGTCACCCCTCTCCCAGCCCAATTTGCATATGAATGTCCCGCGGGGGGGGGGGGGGGTCCGCGGGACATTCATATGTAGATTGGGCTATCTATAAAGAGCACATCTGGAAAATCACCCCCCAGTGTCATCCCCATGTGCTCTTTGAAGTTAACCCTTTCAGAGGGTGCCAAATGGCTTGTATTGGATACAGTGATAACTGTATCCAATACAATTCAAAGTAAAACAAAAACAAACACATTTCCAATTGTAATAAAAATGCTATTATAAACAAACATAAATACTGTTTTGAAATCTTTCATACCAAATTATTCAAGAGATTTTATCATTCAAATGATATTTTTTAAATTTTTAATAAAAAAAAAATGTATGTACTTTTTTTTATAATAATTGTGTGTTTCAAACATAATTATATTCAGGATGTCTATTAGACCCGTGTACGGACATATTTTTGGAAGTTACAGGCCTTCAACACACAAAAAAAAATCCATTAGAGTCTATGGTGTTAGTACACATGTGAGCTTTGTAACTATAATGCATAGCTAGTTTTTGGCCCCTTTTGAGTACCAGAGTATCACGTATGTGCACCCCTGAATAAGCTTTGGATACTACAGCACTGAAGTATTAAGGCTGCCACAAAGCCTCAAAGGGTATCCATGACATTCCATGTTTGGGCCAAAAACTACCATAAATGCCATGTCTATGAAACAGTGAGATCAGATCTAACATCCACTATTGATTATTATTGTTTACTTTTTTAATAATTGTCTGTTATTTTCAAGGTATAGAGGTGAACAAATCTGCAATATTATATTTCATTCTCCCTCACTACATTACTTTGAAAGGCATGGGAGAAAGTCTTAAAGGACATTAAATACTGCTTATGCAAATTACGTTTATGCAGTTATAAACCATGCATGATTAAGTCTCTTTCTAATAGAAGATATAAAATCCCTGGGCTAAACCAATTTAGATTTAGAAGAATGAGAGCAATAAAAATGATTTAAGAATTTGACTGTAAAGGCAAAAATGGTTGATAGTGAATAAATCAATATTATTGTACTTTTACACTCCTTTGGCACTATCATTTGTAAAGGATGCAACTTGTGCTCGTAATGATTTAGTTTGCAATAACAAAAGAAAAATGTTGGATGTAGTGTATACATTGCTGTAAATAAATTATAACATGACTTTTATTGCATTCATGCTACTCAGTTTTGACAATAAAACCCATCCTGGTTTCTATTTCATGTTTTAATGCTTTCCTCAAAAGTTTTTATATTTTATATATTTTATATGAGTTTTATTTGAAATTGGTCTACACCTCTAACGTGAACTAGATAGCCATGCTAAGAGATTTCGATCATACAAGTATCTGGCGGGTTTTCTAAGTATTTCCGTCTATTTGTATCAAATGGTACTATGGAGCTTGCACACAGGCCTTTGAAAAGGAATCGATCGGTGTTGAATCAATCACACTGTGTTGTAGTACGACGATCTACACTGACAGTAGCACATTTCAATCAAAGAAGACAACCCTATACACAGGAAAACGGACCCTATACACAGGAGCGTCCAATGGCGGAAAATTATTTCAGCTTTCTGCCACATTGCTGGCCAGAGCTCTGTGCTTTGACCGGCAGAGCTGGAGTAAGGGTGGCTCTGACAGTTTCCACGACTGCAGAGCTGTATATGAGCCTGGGCAGCTTTAGCCCAAATCACATATGGTGCGGATGGGAGAGCTGCCTGCCATGGGTGGATCTTTCCTATGCACTGTGTAATTAGCGAGACTGGCTGATTACACATTTCTTTGGCTGTCTGGGTGAGAGCTGCAGCGTGAGTTCAGCTCTCACACACACAGGCAGAGCTCGATCTGTCTCCTGGCAGCTCTTTTATCTGGCTCTGCCACTTTATTGTTTATGTCAGCTGGGCTCTGCTTACATAAAGAATAAATAAATACTAGGATCTATACTATGTATACACGATGCCCGTACGATCGAGGTGCTGTTCGAACAAAGTGTGATGACATCATTGCACTGCGCTTGAGCTTCCTTGATATCAAGCCTCAGCACTTCTGCTTCATCAATCCTGTCCAATACTTTGGATGGGCACTGAGGGTAATGAAAATCAAACAGGGTTTTCCAAAATGTTGGTTCCTTGTTCGACCAAGCTTTCTGGGCGGCTCTATTTTTTAAATAAAAGTATAAATTCATATGCCCACAGCGCTTTAATGTGCTCTAATCTGTTAAAAAATTGAGCCGTGTATGCCTAGCTTAAATCTGTTTTAAACTGAAAATAAAAAACCCTGAAAAAAAACCACTTAACTGAAAAAAACACATACATTAAATAGACACATAGACAAACTGCTGACTCACCTGTCAGCAGTTTACATCCTAATAAACTGTTAGACAAAAAACATACTTACCTTCCTCACGTTTTTATTCATGGCACCAGCATCTTAAGTACTGGCAAACAGAAGCCACTTCCACCCAGTTGCTTGGCCCAAATGCACATCTCTGATCACTGCAGCCAACATCCCCCTCCCCCCCACCTCCCAATGAGACAAGCACGATGTCAGATACTGCAGAGGGGCCTACAAGGTGGTAGGTCTGCTTTAAGCTGATTTTTAAGGCATGTAAGTTTTTATTAAAGTTTTCGACAATACAAATTATTACAAAATACAAGTGAATAGCTGTCCATACAATGAGGCAATACATCTTAGCTGTTCATACAAGACAAGTGGACAGTTGCTGGATCCATGTAGCAATAGCTATTAATAACTATTAAGCAAACAGGCAATGAAACAACTGAGTTTTGAAACAAAATAAAAAAACAAACCAAAACCTATAAACCCTATGAAACCCAGGGCTATGCATCCCACCCTACCAATGTCAAAAATAATGATATTTAGGAGTGACAAGCACTCTGACCTAACAACACAATGTTTAATTGTTAGCACAATGTTAGCCTGCTATCGGATCTTTTGTCTACTGATGTTAAACCGATTCAGTCAAGTTATATCCCACCCAGTACATGAATAATGAGAAAGGGGCAATACACTCATCTTTCCTGTGTTCTCCCCACGTATGAGTACCCTGGCCTCCTTTTAACTTTTTAAATTCTGCATTGAACTATAGGGGGCAAATATATATACAGAATGAATACCTTGATAGAGGTAATAGCACAAAGTTAATAGCGTAGCGTAGAAGTGTCTGAAGCATATTCGAATTCTTGTTTCTTTACACAACTTTTTTTATTTCTTTAGAGATTACAAGCATATGTTCTGGTAGAAATGCGATACCTTTTTACAATTGGTACATATCTGCAGTTAGCATAAGTAAATAATGCCAACTAACAAATTATTCATATATCTGTCACAAAGATAAATGTCATAGAAAATACAAAAATCAAACAAAAATAGTGCAATAGAGTAACTTATTAACCGAGAACAACTGTTGCAGCTGCCTTAAAACAAATGGCAGATAAGATTAGGTGGCATGCACCTGGCCATCAATAAACATTGTGGAGTTTAGTTTATGTGATTTGGTAACCTAGGACGGAAAACAGTTATGGAAGAGGTTACTGCCAGAAAAAGTGAAATATTTTCTTGCATTTTTTCTGAGATTTAAAAATGGAATTTTTTTAAAGCATGGTCTGTGCTGCAGTATAAAAGCGCCTGTACATAGTTACGTCTGTGCTTTAACATATGCGCTGGGTTATGAGGTGTGAGTGACGGTATGGGAGTCTTGTGGAAAGGCGTTTACTCAAATAATTACCACAGAAAATAAGTCCAGATGCAAAGTTTGGTGATTATGTAAAATGACTGAAAATCCAAAGAAAACGCAGCATTAAATCATGGAAAATCATGTAGCAGTGTAGCAAAGTTGGGGTAACAAATCACAGTAGCACAGGGAAGCTCCCAACACCACCTATCACAGCCATTTGTATTATGTTATTGCAAATGATTTGTGTTTATTCAAGTCAAAAAATATCTTTCCGTGGCAGAAATAAGTGATTAGTAAAGTAATTATTGCTATTTACCTTTAAGGAGGAATGTGACAAAGTCTTTTAGGATTACTGTACTTTTACAGTATTGTGAATAGATTAGTATCACTTTTGGACTGCTGTACCTCTGACAAAAAATAATAAATCATTGGGCACAATTGTCAGTAGGAGTGAAATCAGTGGAAAGAAAGGCCATTATGTGGACTGTGGAAGCAGGTGCAACTGACTGTCAGGATTCAAACCCAGGGATGCTTTGGTGTCTGGATGCAGCTCTGTCCGTTGCACATCTGATGATTTGGAACTTTGTCGGATCCCTTGTAATAAGATACCTTGTTACCCAGTTTTTCCTTGAACTTGGAACTCCTGGCCCCTGCCATGTACTTCCTAACAAATCTTGCTGCTTATCGCTTCTTGTGCCTTCATAATCAAATACCATGTACTTACCCCTGGCTGATGACAGCCCGACTACTCTTCATCCTGCCCTTCTTCTCTGATTGCTCTATTTCTACTACTGCTGCTTGTGAACTGACCCTGCCTTCTCCTGTGATGCTGTTTCAGCTCCTGGACTCAGCCGAGCCACAGGTCATTTCACTGTCAGGGTAAAATGGGTTAGTATGAGGGGTGAGTAATGAAGTTTTCTGGAGGAGCCCAGCTCCCAATATGCAGGGGAAATGTGGCTCCCTTGTAAAAGGAAGATGGATACAAGGCGCACAACCTAGGGCAACAAAGATAAGATATGTTAACAGTGAAGGAAAAGTTTAAAAAAAGCACACACAATAAAGGAGATACAATGGAGGCTTAGCAAGAAGTAGTGATCTCCTGCAGGGATAGGAGTTGCTGTGTGTGCTTGTTACTCCAGCTGTAACTCCACATGTGGATACAAGGATGACATCACTTCCTGGTTGCAGGTGCTGTAGAGATACCGGCATGGAGGTTTCTCTTTAGTTACTAGAGTCACCGCAAGATCCCAGGCAACAGCATTTTTTCACCCATGATTGACAAAGAGCTGCCACCTAAAACTATCTGTTTGCTCCTGTTCTCCTATGTAAAAAATGTACTTAAAAATAGACCCAGATAGAACAGGTAGGCTCTCAGTCTACATTTGAGCTCACAGTAGACAGTAGACCCAGCACATCCACAGTGTGCCAGATGTTTACTTAGAAGGACCAGAGAAGGAAATGCAATAGGCCGGAGGTAGTTATATCTACTCAAAGGCTTCTCCTAGATAGGGCAAGCTATATACATTACTACAGGTAGATGCAAAGGAGAAATATTATGTAAAAGTACAGTTATACTTTTCTTCTATGATTCTGATGGACAAAGTTAAACATATTAGCACGAAAAAAAAAACCCAGGATAAAAAAAAGGAAGTCATGACACAAAAACCTGTAATACTACAAGAAGCGATGAGAAAACATACATTCAGTAAAAGTCTAATGATTAAAAAAACAAAAAAGGAAACATACAAGTTTATAAGATAATGTGGGCAGAGACATGGGAATATATTTTCTATGTAAATAAAGCTCAAATTACAATTTGTTTAGACAGATGACAGAACTCTGAATGTATCCCATATTATCAGATAAGGTCACATTAAATTATGTAAATGTTAATGTTTATGGAAAAGCGTGATGTTAATGTACTCACACACAAGCGATATTCGTTTTACTCAATTATATGAGTTTTCATTTACATTTAAATTACATGTAATTTATTATCTATAGTTGTATACAAATACCATATGTATAAACACAAGGTGACATTTTTTTTGGTTCTGCTACCTTACTGTTGATCTGAGCTCCCTATGTATGAAAAATTAAGAAACACAAAGGTGGCCCTTACTGGAGTCAGGTCAGCAGGCTGTGCTACTTAAAATACTGCTTTTCTAGTTAGTTTAAATTTTTTTCTAATAATCTGAGTTTTTCGAATATATCAAACTCTGACGTAAGGGAAGTATCTCTCCCCACCTCTCACTCTTAGAGCACTGCAGCTATTGCCCATTGGCTCCCAACCCAATATCAGCATTGTACTCCTGTCTTACCCTCATGGCTAACATGAAGACACATGGATAAGTGAAGAAATGGAAAACAGACCTCCGTACTAGTAAAACAGAGGAGGAATGGTCCAATGTGTGGTCCGTTGTCTTTAACTACTCCAATGATATCTTGACCCTAGAGTCTACCTACAAAGCTATGGTCAGATGGCATATGGTGCCACAACGCCTCACTCATATGTTCCCGAACCCAAACTGTTTAAGAGGGTGTTCTAATACTGGTCATGCGCTCCATATTTGGTGGACATGTCCCATGGTGGGCAGATTTTGGGCCAAAGCATTTTGATCATTCACTTCATTATTCACCCGTACAAATTACCAGGGACCCATGATTAGCCTTATTGCACCTCATGCCATCATTTATTTATATAGCGCCAACATATTACGCAGCGCTGTACAATACAACTAGAGCCCATGACTAATGTAGGCCTTGCTCAGTTCACAATTCTTATATGTTACTCTTTGGATTTGACCTTGTAATTTCATGTTTGCATAACGCAAAGTAATGATATTTTGTTGGTTATTCACCCCACCCCAATATTCACCATTTGTTGATGACATTTATTTTTCTTGTAAAACAATACAAATATTGAAACCAAAATATCTTCTAATAGCTCTAAAATGATCTTGAAATGTTTTCACGTTTACACAAATGAATAGCTTTACTAAACAAATCTTAATTAAACCATTTTTTTTTAGTACAGGAAGACAGGTCATTAAAATAATCCCCTGAACATGACTTTCCAGTACTTTCACTTTTCTTAGAAAAGACAAACATCACGCAATATATGTTTAAATATAATTCTGTTTTACAAACCAGTGAGCAGGTAATGTGAGTCATACAGAACGGCAGTAAGCCTTTTGAATGAACGTCTGAAAACTGTCAGAAACGTTGTAGGATAAATGTATTTCCAGTGACAAGCAATGGGTACATCCAATTTAAATAATTTAAAACATATATACTCAACGCTAATCTAATATGATTTGGCAATAACAAACTTTATAATTGGTACACACACAGACTAGCCAACTATGTGTACAAACAGACAAGGAGGTGATGTGAAGCAGATTATGACTACACAGAGAACTCTTGTTCTATCTTCACTCATACATTGGCTGTCCACGCTGACATGCCATAAATGGACACATTTTCTGCTGAGCAATTATGGCAATATGTTATTGCAGATATTTTAGGGATGGGGACAGATTTTTTCCCATGTGTTGGAGGGACTTCTTATATTCCAGTACAATATTTGTGAACACTGACAAGCAAATCTTAAAACATTCCACTGTCGGTTTCACTTGTCTGGTTCATGATGTACTAGTTACCAGGCTACCATGGTTTTAGATCCAGATTTTGCACTATAGACTTAAATGGATTTTGCACTATAGACTTGAATGGATTTCGTTTTTTTTTATCTTTCCAAAATATGTCCATAACAGGATCTAGTAGACACCCTGAATATAATAATGTTTGAAACACACAATTATGTAAAAAAAATTGACACTAAAATAAATTGTATTGGATAAAGTTATTACTGTATCCAGTACAATTCCCTTTGGCACCCTCTCTTCCCTGGTGTGATGAACACACCAGGTGAGAAAGGGTTAACTGCAAAGGGGCTGATCTGGGGAATCACACTGAGAACAGTTTTCTCATGGCATTCTGCCAATCTGCCAACTGGAGGTTGTTGAACTGTACTACACTGACTTTCGGGTTGTGAGAACAGCTGCTGCACACAGGTCATGTAGATCGGGTCAATCGGCACCCCCTCCAAGGAATGCACTTAGCACAGGGGGTGCCAATGGACACGATAGCGCCATGGAAACATAGCCTTAGTTGAAAGCCTTGGCCAAGATATGAGAACCTTAGATATTCCCTAAAAACTTTAATGTGATCGTCGTACTGTTAAAATATTTGTGAATGAGCACACAGAGATTAGTGCGGAGAGCAGCTAAAGTCCCATTACAAACCAGCAAAGATGTATTTGAAATTGCTGGTGCCTCTGTAGTCCAACGCATATCAAGATGCAGGATCCTCCAGAGGGCTGCAGTTATGCATAAACCTTCTATTCCAACAGTGTTGTTTACTAATGGGTGCTGTGCATCCAGATGCATGGAGTGGTGGATGGTTGGTGGAGGCCCACCATACTCCTACAATGCTGCACCATCAGAAAGGAGGTGGTGGAGTCATGATTTGGGCTGGATTCACGGGAAAAGAGCTGGTTGGCGTCTTTAGGGACGGAAAATGAACTCTAAAAAGTACATGCTTCTGTATGACCACTTTATTCCATGGTACAAAAAGGAGAATTGTGCTTTCTGCAACAAAATCCTCTTCATAAATCACAATGCACCATCTCATGCTGCAAAAAATACCTCTGCCTCATTGACTGCTATTGGTATAAAACAAGAGAAACTTCGATTCGCCCCTGACCTCGGTTCTATTAAGAACCTTTGGAGCTACATCAGGCTAAAGATCTATGAGGATGGTATGCACTTTACATCCAAAGAGCAGCTGGACTGGAGGCTTTTCTGATACCCTGCAAAGAAATTCAAGCAGAAACTCAAATATGGGGTCCTTTATTAATATGTCTGTTTATCTTATAAAGTGAATATACAGCATGTTCCAGCAGGAACACCTCAGCACTTCCACGTTCCAAATACTGGAAGTGACATCACTTATTAAATAAAGGAAAACTTGACAAATATGTTACTGATAAAACTAAGCTGAGTATTTATAACTGCATTTTATAATTGCAAAAGGGACACCAAATTATTCTTACTTTTAACAAAATGCAGTCATAAATGTATTGATCAGGTTTGTCTGCAATGAGTCTGTCATTGCTTTAACAGTTTTTTCTTCTTGATTATTGGTTTGACATTTTTGCCATTTCAATGCCTTCTTTTCTGTCCTGTGAAGCAACTACCATTTGGTGAAATGCAGCCTGCGCAATGTGAAACTTAATGTCAATGAATTTCATTTTCATGTTAAGTAGAAGTCACATATATTGATTTATGTGACTTTGACCTTAAACATATGGTATTGATTGCAAACTCCTAATTGGACGCAGTCATTACGACTTTCTGCAAAGTGAAATCCTGTCCATTACTGTAACATCAATATTCCTGATAACATTTCCTATAGTTTAATAAAGGTGCAATATATTCAAAGAACTTTACAATGTTTCCTTACAGCCTTTGCATAGTCAGTGACCACAATCTGCGTATCACAAGATTACTTCCATGACATGTTGCTGCTTCATTTAACCATCAAACTTACTTTTGATATTCACTTGGTATATGGCAAAGGAGCAAACTGAAGTATGTAATATAGGAATGGATTGGAAAAGAGACATGTAGGTGCTGAGGTGCTAAGCACAGAGCAATAGTGTGACTTCTTATCACCCAGCTTTATTATTGCAATATACCTTATATTTTCAAACATATTGGGATGCCTTTACTCTAATGATATCCAATTCTTAATCAATATGTTTTAGGGCCATTTCACACTAGCCACGTTTGTGTTGCAGTACTGAAAATCAGCATGGCTAGCATTGGCCCAGGGTACACAGGTTTCCATAGGAAACTTGTTGTACCTCTCACACTCGCCCTGTGTTTTCTTACGGAAATGCATTTTTGGGGACACAGCACAAGCTTCTCCCATAAGTGCGTCTGTTGCCTGCAAAAAATAGTTTTTACTGCTTGTGTGAAATGGTCCTTTCTAAGCAGTTGGTGCAACCTTTGCAGGTATAACAACTTTTGCTCTTCTGGGAATGCATTATACAAGGTTTGAGAGTTGAGATTCACTCTCATACGCTGTTCCTGATGTACTTATGACCACCTGATGTCAACACTTTTAGTGGTACCACACCGAGCTGCCTCCACTGATACCTATATCTGTCAGGTTACTCTTTCTATACCAGATCAGGCTTTAGTTCCAGCTTAACCCTGGCCTTGGGATCCTTTCACTGATGCATACTGTCTTTACTGCACCTTTACATCATGGCAGATGGCCAGTCTGTCATAGCAGTCAGGTACTGATGTTGAATGACATGGCCTGGCTCTGCTTTAATTTAGCCCTATAGTTCGCTAAAAATGATTTTCCCTTTTTATGGAACTTTGATTGGAGTGTTGGAGGCATATATATAGCCAAAGGGTTGCTCAAAGAGTTTGTGTTTGCTTAATATCAAATTTTATTTGGACTTCATAATATCCACATATCTCAAAAATACACATATAATATAAAAGACACAGTCACTGTTCATGATACAAAAAGTTGTTCAATCACGGTCCATACACTGAACCCCTGTAACAAACTAATATACATGTGCCTGATGCGACATGTTTCGCCACAATCGTGGTTTCCTCAAGCAGCACATACTCACAGTGGGACCTACGGATTCAAAGGTAAGCACCATCAGAACTAAAAAGAAAGCATTTAACAAATTGAAGAAAAACTGTCTGAGCGGACTCACCCCTAATATAGAGGCACGTTGTTTGTGCTCCTAGCCTCCCGAAAGACTTGGCAGTTTAGGGCTCCATATGGATACTCAGACACTACTACATCATACAGAGTAGTGTGATATGGAAAATACATGGGACTCTTTACAAGGATAGCCAGAATGAAATAAAGTGAACCTGTTCATAACATGCGTACAGACACAAACAATTAATGCAGGACTCTAGGGTCCAATAGGATCCTCGTATTAGATACACTGTGTTTTAAGGAAACCAGGCAGGGCAAAAAACAAAGGTTCCTACCTTCTAATAAAGGCCATATAAAGTGTGTAGCTGCTCCAAACAGGTTGGGAAGTAAATCCTGCTCCTGTTCAGTCAGTTGTGTGTCCAGGTTCGGGTGGTGGCCTATAAGTCCTATAGTTTTTAATGGGTTGAGGGCAGAGCGTTGTGAAGCCCAGCAAAGTTCATTACACCAAATTTGCTCATCCATGTTTTTATTGACCTGCAAAGGTGTGGACTGGTACACTGAAAGGGACCATCCCCAAACTGTTCTCCCAAATCTGGGAGTATAAAATTATCCTGAATGTTTTGTATTTATAGTGCCTTTCGCTGAAACCAAGGGGCCATGCCTAGCCCCTGAGAAATATCCTACCACCAAAACCCACACCCCTTTATCCAACATTACACTTGGCACAATGCAGTCAGGCAGATACATTTGTCCTAAGACAATTGCCCAGACTAATGCATCAGATTGCCAGAGAACGTAACTGGCCATTTCTGTGAACACTTCTCCACTGCTCTAATGTGTCCAATGGTGTTGTGGCTTAAAGTGGGATTACACGTGTAGATGTTTTCAATCGACCAACAAAGAACAAATGATTTTTTGGTTGATTGAACAAAAATCAAGAATGGCCAATTTGTTCGATGGATGCATTTTGTTCGATATTAAACCAAAAATCGTTCAAAAGGTCAACGAACATGTTGGCAAATTATTATCTGTCATTGTAATTTCTAATGTATTTTCATTCAATATCGGGATGGACGAACAAAAATGGACGAACAAAAATGTTCGACAAGGACATCGAACAAAAAATCTAATTGGCAGTTGATTGAAAAACTCTACAACCTAAAAATCTGTAGAAAAAATCGACACGTGTAAACCTACCTTAACTCTACTGCACTGAATTACACTTAAGCACAGAACAGACCATTCAATATTTGAGCCGTCCGATATTCCCTGCAGCAGACCCACGGTTTCCATGCAAAGCAATGGACATCGGCTGTATTTAACGGTCATGTTCGATATCCCAGTTTTCGAGTGAGATTGATTGGCCCCGCTCGAAAACTGGGATGGTTGCATATGATATGGGCCAGATAGATGGCCTTGAGCGCACACAGCACTCAAAGCGGCCATTGATCTGACCCATATCTTCATGTGTGTACCCTGCTTATTTTTTCTTCAATCAACTGCCAATTCGATTTTTTGTTTGATGTCGTTGTTGAACATCGTTCGCTCATTTATCGAATGTAGCATTCGATTTTTTTGTTTGTCCATCCCAATAACGAATGAAAATACATTCGGAATTACAACGACAGAAACAAATTTACCAACATGTTCGATGACCTTTCGAACAAAATTTATCCATCGGACAAATTGGCCATTCTAGATTTTTTTTGTCCTTTGTTGATTAAACGAAAAAATCTACACCAACCTTTAGATTTCTTTGCCAGATTTCCTTTAGATCTTCTTTTTATTTACCAAAACCATTTAATATGAGGGACTTTCTAAACCATCAAGTCTACCTGTGTTCAATTGCAGAGGACCCAGCACTACATAGTTGTTAGTAGATATAAAGGAATAAATGGTAAATCTAAAGGTGTATGGCCGGCTTTAGTGATTTAAGGATTGCATAAATCTGCTCAGCCATGGAAACCCCATTTCTTCATTAGGTTCTCCAAGGCCATGCAAAGTTTTTTTTATAATAATTCAGTTTACCAAGGAATATTACAAGTAATATAATAAAGTAATAAAAATTTAAATGCTGGCATTCACTGAGTTCCTGAGA
This sequence comes from Ptychadena robeensis, assembly GCA_036250615.1. Lineage (NCBI taxonomy): Eukaryota > Metazoa > Chordata > Amphibia > Anura > Ptychadenidae > Ptychadena > Ptychadena robeensis. The sequence goes on along the minus strand of CM070036.1, from coordinate 60,566,830 downwards.
GCGACACATTTGTTCAGAAATGTTTGTAGAAGCAGTTAGCATGCATATTCTGGATGTATCAATATGTTTGACAATATAGTATATGTATCTTGTTGATATGTTGAAATATCTTTGCATAGGGGCTCTACAATGAAACATTTAGCTATATAAATATTTAGAAAATATATTTGAACAAAGGACCTACACCTATCTGTCAATCATTTCAAAAAATGTGGTTGGTTCTAGTGGTTGCAACTGTCTTGTAAGCAAGTGTACAATTGTAACTGCTCACCACTGCCGTATCCATCTATGTTTATCAAAATGCTTGTCATACAGTGGCTTGCAAAAGTAAAACTTTTCCACATTTTGTCACATTACAGCCACAAACATGACTCAATTTTATTGGAATTCCACATGAAGGACTAATAGAAAATGGTGTACATGTGAGAAGTGGAAGGAAAATCATACATGATTCCAAACATTTTTTACAAATAAACAGCTGCATAGTGGGGTGTGCGTAATTATTCAGCCCCCTGATTCAATACTTTGTAGAAGCACCTTTTGC
>CM070036.1:60545274-60566186 GCA_036250615.1 Ptychadena robeensis | reverse complement strand
ATCATGAGGTCAAAGGAACTGTCTGAAGAGCTCAAAGACAGAATTGTGGCAAGGCACAGATCTGGCCAAGTTTACAAAAAAATCTGTGGCACTTAAGGTTCCTAAGAGCACAGTGGAGTCCATAATCCTTAAATGGAAGACGTTTGAACTGCCATCTATCCCTCTCTTCATTGCTTATACTAGCAGCGCTGGGCTATGGGCTCTGTTGGCAAAAGCAATTATACAGTACAGATGGGAGATCCAGCCGTGGGCGTATCTCACATATGACAGCTCCCCGGCTAATCGGCTAATCTCCTTGCCGGGAGAGCTGGCGGTCTCGCATTCAGACCATAAGACCATAAGGCACTCCCCCCCCCCAATTGAAAAATCGGGGGGTGGGGGGGAAGTGCATCTTATGGTTTGAAAAATACGGTAACTTATTTTATGTATTGCAAAATACTTCTGCAATACATATATGTCATGTTATTATCGGCTACATGTAGTAATTAATGTTATTATTACACATAGCCGGAATGTAAATGTATGTATATTGGTTAATAATTGTGGGGTTGGCTTGTAAGTTCTGTTGTATGTTCTATGTATTGTATTGTCCATGTATGTATATTTGTACATATAAATGGGCTTGGGTTGTATGTTATATGTGATCATGTATTTAATTGTGACATATAACATTGAATTTATTGAAGCTTTGTGTGTTTTTAGTGGTATGCATTATCGGTTAGTGTAGGATAGGGGGTTAATGTTTTGGAAAGGCTTATTTCAGGTTATTTGGAAGATTTTTATTGCTCTATTTTTTAAGTTATGTTTTTATTTAATTTTAACTTTGATTTCATCTTGTGAGTTGTGTTGTTTTATTTGTGATTGGTTTTGAATTGGGGTTAATCCTTTTGGTGGTCTTCTGTTTTTTTTTACAGAAGTTTATCGGTTTGCTGTTACTGGGTTTAGTAAAGTGTGTTGTTTTATGATTGACATTAGGTCCCCATCCAAAGTAACAGAAATCGAATAGGGGTTATCAACATGTTGGCTCCCTGTTCGAATGAGCTTTCTTCAAACAGGATAAATTGATCCCGCTGGAAGAAAGGCTGGATGGCTCTATTTTTTAATAAACTCGAGCACAATCAAGAGCTGTGAACACGCATGGCGCTCGATTGGCTTGATTGTGTTCAAATCTATAAAGAAATTGAGCTGTGTATGCCTAGCTTCAGGCTATGTTTCCATGGCGTTACAGGTTCTGCTGACCCCTCCTGCGTTAACAGCATTCCTTCAAGGGGAGGTCAACGGAGCCCATATATATTACCAGTCTACTGCATGGTGTGGAGCCAATCCACTAGCCGGAGGTTGACATAGTGCCTTGCGTTTACCTCTCCACTGGCTGATCGGCTCATCGCAGTGGAAACAGTCAGTGCGGCAGACAGGTAATACATATGGGCTCCATTGACCTCCCTGTGAAGGAATGCACTTAATGCAGGGGGATCAATGGAGCCCATAATGCAGTGGAAACATGGCCTTAGTCTCCAATATTATGTGACAAGAGAACAAAGAAGGAGCAAACGTAGAGACAGAATTATGTTACCCTAAAAAAAAGGAAGTTGATAGTATAAATGTAAAGACATTTGATTTAAATTATTATAAATACCTTGAAAACACACAAGGATGTCTGAATTTCAAAAATAATAAGTTTACATTTACACTTATTCTTGAAAGGCACATTAACATTGATGAGAGGTTCTCTTGAAATAGGAAGGATAGAAGTAGAATAGTTCCAGTGATATCAAGTTCTAATTTGCTCTAAAATGAGAGAAATATTGGAAGATTAAACATTCAAAATGTTCAACCTGGAGAATAAATCTCTTAGAAAAGTGGAACTTTCATCTATTCACATTGAGACATTCCCATATATATTCATTCTTTTGACTTTAAAATATATTGCCATAAGAACGCAGTGGTACGAAGTTGCCATGACAGAATATAAATGGTGCTGCATGTTTAACAGTCCTCGTATAGCTCTGCAGACAAGCATGATTAGGATGTTCTGTTCTACTTTATTGCTCATATTAACCCGGACGCAGAGGAAGCTGCCAGCACAGCAAGACTCTGTAACAGTATGTAAGCAACACCTTACTAGAAGTCTGCCAAAGAACAAGCCATTCTGAGTTTTCATCAAGCTCGAACACATTGTAAATACATGTGTCTTTAATAGATTCCGACTGGACTATTACTGCGGGGAGAATACACTACATGTGCTGCACATGATTAAGGCATTCTCGTCCTTAACAGCTCATGTTAGAGAGATGTACCACACAACGATGCAATTTGTTATACAATGGACAAACCATAATTCGCTCTATAAGATGTACTTTATTCACCTTCAAAGTCACAGATAAAGGCCCTTTGAGTTTAAATCCTGAACTACCTTTGAGCAATAGCATAGCTTCAGAAGAGGCTGGGATTTGTTCTTCTCTCGCCAGGCAAGCCAAAAGGCCTGTGTCAGGAGGCAGGTCTTAGTTCCAGGTCTTAAGATGCCCATACACAGGCAGATTCTCCCTCGATAGATGAGGGACCGACCCCTCAAAGGAATGGCGGGCACAATAAATAACCAACAACATGCATATAGCCCGCACACCTTCGCTAGTCTGGCAAGTAAACGTTATAATATAAGCCAGTTTCACTTATCTTTAGATGTTACTGCTGCAGTCTCTTCGTGGTAACTTCTCCATCAGGTGCTGGAACGAACAATGAGCGTGTCCTCCACTTATATAGTGAACAGGAAAAAGCGATCGCCACTCCGTGGGGAAAGTTCTAAATCTTCTTGCTGTATGTGATATCCATATAGTTAATGTACATTCCGTGTTCTATCACCCCATCATCTCTGGACCCCCTGTTCTCCTTTGTGTGCCGGACATTTACTTTAAAGTAATGGGATCACCTGGGAATTTACCGACATGCCGGATCACCGTGCTATCTGACATGCTGGAGCATCCTGGTCGATCTGAGCAGGTGGGTTTACCAAATTTGCAGCTGAGCAACAGCTGGGCGATTGGCAGAAATGTGCAGGACGGTATGTGCCCGTGTATGGCAACCTTTAGCGTGTGTAGGGCTGAAACTTTAGCATGTGTCTATACACTAGCAGTACCCATTCTCTAAATCCTCTGACCAACTTAAGGAAAGACACATTTAACCATCTTGCACTAACAACTTACCTGAGCAATATTCTGCTGTTGTAAATATATAATATGGCTCCTCCTATATATAAATAGCCATACAATAGCTGGGTAAATTGAGTTAAGATAGCATGAGTTTTGCCTATTTACATTCTACATAGCAGAAAATATATTACATGATACAGACGTATCTCTCCACCTATATCTAAAAAGCTGCTTATGGGTAAGTTGTTATTGCCAGACTCCATAGGTTGGTCAGAGATTTTAACCTATCTATCGGTTGAGACAAACCCAGTTCGTCCACACTCTGGCTTCGTCACATCCACTACTGGAGCGGGGATCAGAAAACCCAATATATATCTAGAAAGAAAAGGAAACCAAGTGCAACACTAGGTCAAGTGGGGGGGGGGGGGGGCACAAATTGACACAAATTGGATATAACAAACATCTCACGTTAGAGGTCTAGTGCATCATTATCGAGGAAACATCAATACATATATCTCTCTCGTCAGGAGAGTTTACGATGGTTTCTATGAATATGGAATTAGAGAAAAGAGAAGATGTCAGGTTGTCAGTGGCTCCATCATAAACAGCCAAAGATATAAGTAAACTGAGTGTTACGTTCAGTATCAAGAGGTTGTTAAGGTTTGCATACCTTTAGAACGGTGGTGCACCTATCATGAGGGGTGTGTCCTCCACCCTGCATAGGGGGGGGCAAACGTGGGGCTGGGGGCTCCCTGGAGCAGGAGGCGAGGGCCCAAGGCCTTTTCCGGGGAACGGGGAGTTCGACTGACACTGGGCTCTTGCTGCCCGAGCAGATTCTCAGTGTTAGAGGTTTACTTGCCAATCTGAAAAAATGTGTATATTTTATATTGTGGGCTAAACTGGCAGGGGATGGTACCTACTCCCATCTAACTAGTACCCCCCTACATACCGCTAGTACTACGTGTGGGTGAAAACAACCTACAAGAAAGTGTAGTCGCATGGATAGTCACTTAATAAATGCATACATATACAGTGCTGCTTGAAAGTATGTGACCCCTCAAGTGGTGTAGACGTTTCTGTTGTTTAACCATGATTTTCTCATTCTTCATACGACCAGTGGTTATTCATGAATGTAGATATATGTTCTTATCAATGTGCATGGTACTTGTTTAGTGAGGTTTTGTTTAAGTAGCCCAAAATAATATGAAATGGACTTAGTTGTATGTGGCAAAAGTAATGTGACCCCCAGCTGCATTGGTTTAAGTGTGACCAGGTGGTAAAAGACGCATGGTGTGTGTTGAAACACATTGTGGTGGGGGTGCTTAATCAATCTTTTAAGCAGACCAATTGAAATGAGACATTCTTGGAACATGTTTTGGGTCTTGACACTAATTAAAGGAGGAGGAAACCAATGAACCACTGTGGTCCATACAAATCACAATGCCAGAGGCAAAGGGAGATATCGATGAGGGAATTGAAGAAGGGAGTGGTTGGGTTGTATGGTGTTGTTTTTTTTTTTTGTGAAGCGCATCAGTCTGGGATAAGTTGCTTTTTATTTTTGTTTTATTTTTTTAAGAACCATTCCAAAGATTTCAGCTCCATCCATCCACTGTACGGACAGATAATTTACAAATGGAGGGGCTTCAACTGAAAGAAGCTTTGCTGAGAGTGGACGCCCATCAAAAATATCACCAAGTATAGCACCGAGAAAAATTAGATATAACAGGGTAAAGGGCCAACCCACATACTTGAGGGAGTTGCAGGCTCTCTGGCAGATTGGGACAATGTGCAGGGTGGTCGTATCAATCAGGAGAAAATTGATATAGGCATTGACATTCATGGGAGGGTTGTTTTGTGAGTAGTAGGGAGAGCCTCTGCTCTCAAAAAAGCACAAAAACTGCCGTTTCAACTTTGGGCCAAAGAGGCACTTGGAAAAACAGAGGCCTTTGGGTATATTTTTTTTTTGTTTTTTTGTTTTTTTTTTTTTTTTTTTTTTTTTCCTTTTTTTTCTTTTTCTTTTTGTTTTTTTTTTTTTTTTTTTTTTTTTTTTTGGTTTTTTTTTTTTTTTTTTTTTTTTGTTTTTTTTTGACGACGAGTTAAATAGGAATTATTTGGTCACAATCAAAACCGAATGTTTGGGGGTGGGGGGGGAGGAGAAAAATTCAACAGCGGCATATGAAGGAAGAATAAGAATTCCTCCTCCCAACGTGAAGATGGCGGTTGGAGATTTAGGTGTGAAAGTCTGGGGGCTTGCTTTTCTTGCTGTCTGGGCTCTGGACGGACTCATATTGTCCGGAAGGATCATGATTTGTCGGGTTATTTCAACAGATTCTCGACCAGATTTCCTTGCCATCAGTCAGGGAGTTGAGCGTGTGGAGCGGATGATTGGGTTATTGCAACAGAGACAATGACCCAAAGATTCAGCAAGGTACAAAGGAATGGCTTCAGAGAAAGAGGTATGTCACACTTGGATTGGCCAGTCAAAGGTCGGGACCTTAACCCAATTGAATGTTTGTGGAGAGACTGAAAAGTTGGTACAGGCCAGATGATACTGTGCATAATATTAGGCAACTAACAAAACCCCACAAATTTATACCCATTTTCAATTATTTTTTTACCAGTGAAACCAGATATAAACATCGTCAAACATCACAAATATACATTTCTGACATGTCAAAAACAAACAAAAACAAATCAGTGACCAATATAGCCACCTTTCTTGCAAGGACACTCAAAAGCCTGCCTCCATGGATTATGTCCAGTGTTTTGATATGTCACCATCAACATTGTGTGCAGCAGCAACCACAGGCCTCCCAGCCAATGTCAGGAGGTGTACTGTTTTCCCTCCTTGTAAACATCACACATTTGATGATGGAACCACACGGTTCTCAATGGGGTTCAGATCAGGTGAACAAGGATGCATTCATTGTGTTCTTCTTTTATACCCTTTAATTGCCAGCCACGGCTTGTGTGAGTACTTGGAAGCGTGTGATGGAGCATTGTCATGCATGAAAATCAGTTTTCTAGAAGGAGGCAGATCTCCTGTACCACTGCTTGAAGAAGGTGTCTTCAGAAAACTGGCAGTAGGACTGGGAGTGAGCTTGACTCCATCCGCAACCCGAAAAGGCCCCACAAGCTATCTGTGATGATATCAGCCCAAACCAGTACTCCACCTCCCACCTTGCTGGGTCAGCGGACTGGAGCTCTCTGCCCTTTACCAATCCAGCACGTGCCCATCCATCTGGCCCAAACAAGATTCACTCTCATTCATCAGTCCATAAAACCTTAGAAAAAATCAGTCTGAGATATTTCTTGCCCAGTCTACGTTTCAGCTTGTGGGCTTGTTCAGTGGTTGGTCGTCTTGCAGCCTTTTTACCTTGGCCAGGGTCTCTGAGATTGCACACCTTGTGCTTTTGGGCCTCCGAGTGATGGTTGCAGCTCTGAAAATATGACCAAACTGGTGGCAAGTGGCATTCTTGGCAGCTGCACGCTTGAATTTTCTCAGTTCATGGGCCGTATTTTGCCGCCTTTGGTGTTCCACACACTTCTTCGCCCCTGCTTGACTATTGGAATTGAAACGCTGATTGTTCGTGATCACGCTAGAGCTTTGCAATTTTGAAGAGTGCGGCTCCGTCGCAAGAGTTCTCACTATTTTGACTTTTCTAAGCCTATAAGTGTCTTCTTTGACCTTTTGCCAAAGGAAAGGGAAGGCCTATAATTATGCCCACCTATTGAGGGTTGTGATGTCATTGAGACCACCCCCTCTCATTACTAGGAGTTGCCGATCACCTAATATGCTTAATTGGAGGAGGATTCGAGCCTATACTAGCTTGGAGTTTAAGACAACTGCTTAACATGATGTGGTCAAAATACTCATTTGCCTAATAATTCTGCACTCCCTGTATATGCATTTTTGTTCTTATAAAAAGACTTAAAAGTTTTTATTTTAGACTACTTACCTAGTACTAAAGAAAACTACTTCCCTGGTTGGTTTTCAGGCAGGCACTAGGTGAAATGACACAAATAGAGATTATGTAGATTGCTATTGCTATGTTTTTCCAAAAAAGTTTGTCTGGTGAGTATCTCAACTTTCAGTCTTTAATATGTTCTTTATCAGTAGCCCAGAATAAGTATGGAGCTCATGTATTTAACTAATTGTGCCACAACCTATGTCACCGATTTCTTGTATTAGACATGTGACTGAAACTACTGAAACCACAAGATCAGATTTAGATTCTGGTCATTAGCATCTATTAGCATTAGTTTAGCAATGGCAATGTAAATAATGTCTGTTTAGGATCACAGATTCCTAAGGTGTCTCTCTCCCAAGTTAAATGTTTGCTCACTGGGCTTTCAGACACCAGGTCTCTGACTCTCCATATTTTAGATTTAGCTGATCAGTTGCCATTCTTGCTTTTCTTTACTTTGGTTGCCTTAAATGATGTTGGGCTGAACCTCTTATAGAGAAAAGGGCAGCCTCTGTGTAAACCTGCTCTCTATGTATGTACACTCACCAGCCACTTTATTAGGCACACCTTGCTAGTACCTGGTTGGACCCCCTTTTGCCTTCATCCTTTGTGGTTAGATTCAACAAGGTACTGGAAACATTCCTCAGAGACATTGGTCCATATTGACACAGTTGCTGCAGATGGACGGACATGGATGGACATGGTCAGCAGCAATATTCAGGTAGGCTGTGCCGTTGCAACGATGATCTATTACTACTAAGGGGCTCAAAGTGTGCCAAGAAAATGTTCCCCAACACCATTACGCCACCACCACCAGCCTGAACCGTTGATACAAGGCAGGATGGATCCATGCTTTCATGTTGTTGACACCAAATTCTGAGCCTACCATCCGAATGTCGCAGCAGAAATCGAGACTCATCAGACCAGGCAACATTTTTACAATCCTCTATTGTCCAATTTCGGTGAGCCTGTGCAAATTGTAGCCTCAGTTTCTTGTTCTTAGCTGACAGGAGTGGCACCCGGTGTGGTCTTCTGCTGCTGTAGCCCCTCAAGGTTCGCCGTGTTGTGCGTTCAGAGATGCTCTTCTGCATACCTTGGTTGTAACAAGTGGTTATTTGAGTTACTGTTGCCTTTTTATCAGCTTGAACCATTCTCCTCTGACCTGGCACCAACAAGGCACCTACAGAACTGCCGCTCACTGGATGTTTTCCCTTTGTCGGACCATTCTCTGTAAACCCTAGAGATGGTTGTGTGTGACAATCCCAGAAGATCAGCAGTTTCTGAAATACTCAGACCAGCCCGTCTGGCACCAACAACCATGCCACGTTCAAAGTCTCCTTTCTTCTCCATTCTGAAGCTCGGTTTGAGCTGCAGCTGTTCATCTTGACCATGCCAACATGCCTAAATGCATTGAGTTGCCACCATGTGATTGGCTGATCAGTAATTTGCATCAATGAGCAGTTGGACAGGCGTGCCTAATAAAGTGGCTGGTGAGTGTATAGTGTTGTTTTATAGTGGGGAACTCAGTTTTGTGTTAAGGACTACAAGTCCTGAGGTACTGTGACTGCATGTATTTACAATGCTAAGCTGTTTTTAAAGTGCACCTGTAAAACACTTTTATACTTGATGTGATCGCACCACAAGTGCAGATAATAGGACAGAATGTAATTAGTAAATCCCTCATTGCTCCTATTCTCTCCTGATGATACTACACTGCGGTGCAGTGAGGAAACCAGACATCTCTGAGAGCAGTGAGTCAAGAAATCACAATCTGTATTGAAAACTACACTACAAAGTTTTCCCCATTGAAAACAATTGCACTGCGCCCCAAGTGGCCACTTGCAATACTGCACTGAATTAACCCCCAGAAGCCTGGCAGATAGATAAAAAATCTCTCATATAATTTAAGAGCACAGCAGTAAAGATGGCCATACACATGCCGATAAGCGGCCGATTTTTAACCTGGCCGACGGGCGTGCGCGCTCACGCCGTCGGTCAGGTTAAAAATCGGCTGCTTATCGGCATGTGCCCACATGGGGCGACAGATCCCTGTCGCCCCACTTCTCGGCCAGCCAGAGATCCGACATGTCGGAAAATCTCTGGCCGGCGCGAGCCGATGGGAGCCGATGCCATAAGCTACAATGAAGCGGCCGCTTCATTGTAGCTTATGGCCGGCACACAAAGGGTGCCCAGCCGACTGAAGCGCCCCAGAATGCAATGGGATTGTAAACGTGATGACGTCATCACGTTTACAATCCCGGAAGAAATCGGGGCAGATGTCGGCGATGGTCACCGTGTGTATGCCCAGCTTTAGAATGTATTTTAGGATTGCGGAGTGCTACGTCACCATCTTGCTAGCTCAGAGGTGGTCAAAGTTTATTGTTATATATTTATATAAATTTTCTTGAGTATACAACCACTTTAAATATTAAAAGTTTAATTATGTTATTTTAGGCTATAATCACCCAGTCAATTTTAGCCACCCTGAAAACACAAGCATGCTGCTCCTTGACCCCTAAAAAGTCCCTATGGAAAACTTTCACGCTGATCAAAGTTTTCGGAATGTTGGAAAGGGTAAACGATCAGTTCACAACCACCCGTGTGAATATGGCCTAACTACCGGTCTCCCTTTTCTCCTTAAAACTCTGCAGGTATTTCAATTGCGGTGGATCAGAAGCCCAATCTAACGCTCTGTCTGCTTAACAAACGTTGTGTATGTGTGTCTGGTATATACTTTAATGGACAGGGATGGTGTAACCTTCCACTGATAATGAAAGAAAAATTTTTTAACAATATTTTATTACCGTAGTTTCCGGCGTATAAGATGACTGGGTGTATAAGATGACCCCCAACTTTTCCAGTTAAAATATAGAGTTTGGGGTATACTTGCCGTATAAGACTACCCCTTCCAACGCACACCAAATAAAAAAAACATCAGATTTGCTTTCAATATGTTAATTTTAATTCTTATGACATGGGCAAACTGCCTTTAAATGTGCCGGTGCGTGTCATTTTTTTTTCCAGCTCAGGGAGACCCATGGCCTTACATATGTCTACTCTGACTTTCAATTCCCAAAATGTCACATGATACAGTGAAGGTGTTTTAATGTGTTTGAGCTGCAATACCAGTTTCAGCCACTGGAGCCACAGCCTTTAGTGAGCATGTCGGCTTCGTCTCACACATTGAGTTGGAGAGGGAGGGTGGATTAGGGGGCGCTTCCGATGTCTGACAGGCAGACTCCTCTGGCTCAGACGTTTCAGCACTGGGCGTATAAGACGACCCCCGACTTTTGAGAAGATTTTCCTGGGTTCAAAAGTAGTCTTCTATGCCAGAATATACAGTAGTTTTTTTCACGATTTTATACAATAACATCAGAAATATTTCTCATTATCATATAAAAAAATTCAAAGAAATAAAATAGGTTTGTAGAATCATGCGATATAGGCCGTCAACTGGACAGCGTAAATAAAGTTCTATCTCTAACTTCAAACTAAGAACAAGCAAAAAGAGAACAGGAAGCCCATTGGGAGTAATTATTCCCAACCGAGCACACCTTTTCATTTAAAATTAACCATTAAATGATTCCTACATTCCTAAATTTAACGCCAGCTTTACATATGGAGGGATTCCTAACTATTCTAATAGAATAGGTCTAATGTACCTACATTTATAGTACATGTGTGTGAGGGACATATTTATGTGTTAAGATGCAATCACATTTATTGATTACTATCAGTTTGAGAAGTTGCCCAATAACAGATTGGTATTAAAGCTGTTTGTAACATAAGATTTAATTATCAATGGAAATAGTAAAAGTGGTTTAGATGTCAATTATCTATCCGATTGTCTAATGTATGGCTTCCCTCACCGATAGGGCATGGGTTTTTTAGCAGCAAAAATAATGTGGTAGATCCATCACCACAGAACCGTACCACCATGGAAGGCAGGATGCACACGTTCACTATAAACTGGTTTTCCCTCACATAACACACAAATTCTCCTCACACTTTACTTCATCCTCAAAACTTTCCAACTGTAATAAACATGGATGGATTAACAGCTGCTTAAGGTTCTCTGCCAATTCTGCCAGCTGTGAGGGGAATACAGAGATGTATGTTTTAGCTGAGCACAGTGGAAAGTCATCTAACACATGCAGCTATGACCTGCGACGTCCTGTCATAGAGCCCCCATTGTAAGTGACCCCGATAGATAAACCTAAGCCGTGGCTGTGACCTGTCACCCTCCACCACATATGACCTCTGTCCCAGTCCCCTAACCCTGAACAGTACATTCTCAACTCGGCTGTCACCTTTCTCCCAACCGCCAAACCCTCCCGCGCTACTAGTGCCACGTGACGTCATCCCCGGCATTTCCCTCCCTCTCCAGCTGCCAGTCTCGCGCCATCGCGCGCCCGCTTTCGGTTACCAGGGCAACTGTCGCGTGGCATGCAGGCGTAGCGCGCGCTGTGAGCTGTGTGGAATAGTTGCTTGTGTTGTTGTAGCAGCCGGGCTTCTCCTCATAGACTGGAGGAAACCAGTACAAATGGGGCACGGCCGCCCAGTGCCTGTGCTATCAGCTTATTATACATTCTGGCTTCCTCTGCCTGTTACAACTAGGACTCTCACATTGTCCAGTGTGTCAGGGGGAATGCTGGAACATGTAGTCAAGCTAGTGAAGTTTTCCTGCCACAGGACATATACACGACCCTAAATGATGAAAGAGTAGTCTTATAGGATGCATTACCATTTGATTAATCTTTTAAAAACTGTTGAATTAATATATATAAATACCACATATGTGCAGAATTGGTGCTTCACATGGCTGACATCCTTTCTTAAATAAGCACATAGGCTATGTCCCCACATCAACCACAGCGCGATTTTGCACTTGATTACTGCCATGTGTATATGGTATATATGAATAGGTGCGGTTAAAAATCATGTGTTATTTTAACCGTGCCCATTCACTCTGGCTATGGCCCCACTTTGGCGATCACCTGCGATTTAAATCACGCCCATGCATTTCAATGGGCTCTTCCCCACAGCTGCGACAGGGCTCTAAAATGTGGCTCACTGCATTTTGATCGCGGACGGTCGCAGTTAAAGCCCCTGATCACACCCATAGACATGAATGGAATGCGTTTAGAAATCACTTTTTGAACGCGTCCCCATTCATTCTCTATGGGCGTGATCAAGCACAATCTGGCGCAATCATAATCGCTGGCAAAAACTCACCCAATCCAGCCAGATCGCTCCCGTTCACTTGCCATAAAAACCGCTACCGATCAGTGCCCTGCGTGGGGACATAGCCTATGGGCATGATCAGATGGGGTTGGGCAAGATGTCCTGTCCCCCCACCCACTTCCTGCCTACAGGTGCCGTGCCGCAATTGTAATCAGGGGAGATCGCTGGGTGCTAGCCATCACCACGCGGTCTCCCTGCCACGATAAAAAGGCGGCACATAGCCATACACTGTTACATTGTGTAGGCTTCTACTGTTTTTTTCAAATGTGTTAGGCTATGTATCCACAGCGTTTTGTGATCCGTCAGGACCCCCTACATTGGTGGGGGTCCTGACAGATAACATACACTTTACCTGCCCGGTGGATGCTCTGTTCTCACGGTGCTGAGCTATGCCGATGCAGGGTTTAACATAGTGCAACATGCCCTTACAGTAGAGTACGCCATGTGGTAGCTGCACGCTCAGACCAGGGAACTTGCTGAAATGGACTAAACATCTCCAGCTTTGTACTCAGAGCGCCAGGTAATGTAGCAGTTCTTCCTGCTCACCATACAGGTAGTAGTGTCTGTAGTTAGCCCAGCTAGGTCTATAAGGGTGCAAAACTATTTGCCCCCTTCCTGATTTCTTATTCTTTTGCATGTTTGTCACACAAAATGTTTCTGATCATCAAACACATTTACCGATTAGTCAAAGATAACACAAGTAAACACAAAATGCAGTTTTTAAATGATGGTTTTTATTATTTAGGGAGAAAAAAAACTCCAAACCTACATGGCCCTGTGTGAAAAAGTAATTGCCCCCTGAACCTAATAACTGGTTGGGCCACCCTAAGCAGCAATAACTGCAATCAAGCATTTGCGATAACTTGCAACGAGTCTTTTACAGCGCTCTGGAGGAATTTTGGCCCACTCATCTTTGCAGAATTGTTGTAATTCAGCTTTATTTGAAGGGTTTCTAGCATGAAGGTCATGCCACAACATCTCAATAGGATTCAGGTCAGGACTGAGACTAGGCCACTCCAAAGTCTTCATTTTGTTTTTCTTCAGCCATTCAGAGGTGGATTTGCTGGTGTGTTTTGGGTCATTGTCCTGCTGCAGCAACCAAGATCGCTTCAGCTTGAGCTGACGAACAGATGGCCGGACATTCTTCTTCAGGATTTTTTGGTAGACAGTAGAATTCATGGTTCCATCTATCACAGCAAGCCTTCCAGGTCCTGAAGCAGCAAAACAACCCCAGACCATCACACTACCACCGCCATATTTTACTGTTGGTATGATGTTCTTTTGCTGAAATGCTGTGTTACTATTACGCCAGATGTAACGGGACACGCACCTTCCAAATGTTCAACTTTTGTCTCATCGGTCCACAAGGTATTTTCCCAAAAGTCTTGGCAATCATTGAGATGTTTTTTAGAAAAATTGAGACGAGCCTTAATGTTCTTTTTGCTTAACAGTGGTTTGCGCCTTGGATATCTGCCATGCAGGCCGTTTTTGCCCATTCTCTTATGGCGGAGTCGTGAACACTGACCTTAATTGAGGCAAGTGAGGCCTGCAGTTCTTTAGATGTTGTCCTAGGGTCTTTTGTGGCCTCTTGGATGAGTTGTCTCTGCGATCTTGGGGTAATTTTGGTCAGCCGGCCTCTCCTGGAAAGGTTTACCACTGTTCCATGTTTTTGCCATTTGTGGATAATGGCTCTCACTGTGGTTCGCTGGAGTCCCGAAACTTTAGAAATGGCTTTATAACCTTTACCAGACTGATAGATCTCAATTACTTTTGTTCTTATTTGTTCCTGAATTTCTTTGGATCTTGGCATGATTTCTAGCTTTTGAGGTGCTTTTGGTCTACTTCTCTGTGACAGGAAGCTCTTATTTAAGTGATTTCTTGATTGAAACAGGTGTGGCAGTAATCAGGCCTTGGGGGTGACTACAGACATTGAACTCAGGTGTGATAAACCACAGTTAAGTTATTTTTTCACAAGGGGGGCAATCACTTTTTCACACAGAGCCATGTAGATTTGGAGTTTTTTTTCTCCCTTAATAACATAAACCTTCATTTAAAACTGCATTTTGTGTTCAATTATGTTATTCAACAAATCATTAATTTTAAATATTGGTACCAGTAGTGAAAGTCCTAACTTGGGTCTATAAAGTGCCGCCCTTTTAAAGAGTTATTATAACAAAAAAACCCCTAACACCAGATTAAGGTCCTGGAAGACCATCTATAAGTAAGGTTTATAGGCACAGAAAGATGTTAGAAATCTTGTGTTTTGGAGCTGCTGAGGTCCGGTTTTTGGGGGGGCGGGGTGGAGCCGGTCCGGTGCCTGCGACCCTTATTCCTGACCCAAACACTCAGCAGATGATCACCGCCGCACCGCGCTGACCTCCAGTATGGAGAGGCTGCGGTGCTGCTGGGGGTCACCATGACAGCGCCTCGGTATACACGACGCTGTGGTTGGTGGGCGGCACTCGGGGTGGCTCCGCCCCTCTCCACCCGCCGGGCGTCTGGTGGCTGGAGACACGGAGGCGTAGATGCTAAGTGAGGTGCCCGCCCCAGGCATGCCGGCCGAACCAATTGCTGGAGCTGTCCGGTCCTGCCCCCCTCCTTATTGGTGGAGAGGTTGGGAGCTGGAAGGCGTCCCAGCTGTTGGCGATTTCGGCATGATGTTGTGGGGGGTAGATATGGTGGCGCGGGACTCTGGTGGGACAGTGCCGTTGTTTGCACCGGAGCAGACGGATTCCTTCCCTGACCCGTGGAGTGTGGAGCTTGATACCAACAGGACCCTGGGGCCAGCTGGATCCTCTTTTCTAGCCCCAGGCGACACACACTCCACACAAAGACTAACGATGTAGTGTTAAACATTGAGACTGAGACTGAACAATAATGAATTAACAATGTTATAAAGGCTGTACTCAGACGTGGTAGAATGTATATTTTTTTAAAAAATGTGAACTTATTTAAACAATACTGACTCTAATATGTTTAGATTATAGTGACATTCTCCCTGATGAGTCCTGCACTATAGGACGAAACGCATCGGAGTCGCCAGACGTCACTATATCTGTCTGTTGAACACTATTTTGTCTGTATGAAGATTGTATCGCAGAATTTTATATTTATATTGATATTTATATGTGTGTATATATTTGTATATTGAGGTTTTGCAAAACCATCAGTCCATAACGTTTCCTATCATGTGTGTGTTGAAACGGTGGAAATTTTTTTAGATCCTTAGATGTTCATCTAGGTCCATTGTAACAATAAAGACCTTTTATCAACAAATTTTCTAACATCTTTCTGTGTCTATAAACCTTACTTATAGATGGTCTTCCAGGACCTTAATCTGGTGTTAGGGTTTTTTTCGTTTCAATTATGTTATCTTTGACTAATAGTTAACGGTTTTTGATGAGCTGAAACATTTAAGTGTGACAAACATGCAAAAGAATAAGAAATCAGGAAGGGAACAAATAGTTTTGCACACTACTGTAATTAATAATGCTGCTGCTAATTGGCCGATTGTGTCCCTGAATGACAGGCGGACTAGGAAAGCTCAGGAACAGGAGGAGCTGCAGGTATGGCTTCATATGTTCCCAGTCAAAGGACTGTGAGACAATCATTGCTGCCTGACCAGGAAACGTCAGGGTTCATGGTGCTAGATACTGAGATTGTGTTATAGATTCACCTGGCACAAGACAAAAGCATACCTCCCAATTTCATCCCAGTCTGAGCTCTCTCAGCCATTATGTGCAATGTGTCCTGGATGACCACCCTAAGCTAGCTAGAGCTGCACGTTTTCTGGCATTTCCCTGATAATAAAAGTTGGAGCTGGCCAGGGAGTAGCCCAGTCCTTGCTGTGACCTCTCCAACTCCTTGCTGTGACCAATTCTAGGTGTAAACTGTTGATTCTATTGGTGGTATAGGCAGCCCTGAGGGTCACTTGAGCAGAATACTGGGCCATGGAAGTATAGGAAAGCATAGTATCCACTGCCCTGTGATAGTGCCCAAGTCTAACAGGCAGTGGCTCATCCCAACCAGTTACATGACCACGGATCTCACCCTGAGTCCTGGTATTACAAGCTTAGATGTTTCCGAATCTTTTAGGACAAAAAGAACCGACCTACCTCTCCTAAACACACACTTCTTCTTCCAACTGGTACTCTACCTGTGTAGGCAGCTGCAGTTTCTTCAGACATGATAAAATCCAGTAGCCAAAGTTTCCTTCCGGGCCCTTTCACACTGTATCTGATGTGGCTGCAGTGCAATCTCTGGCCAGCAACAGGCACGCTAGCGGCCGCTAACAGTGTCCTTTACCTGAGAAAACACTGCATGCTTGCATCTTCATACAAGTGTATGGGAGATGCTTGCGCTGCACCTGCAAAACTGCATGCAGTAGGGCGTTTCAGTAATACACAGCATTGTAAGTTACCAGAAACGCAAGTGTGGGACTAGTGTGTTCTATGGAAACCTGTGTACCTTGGGTTAACAGTAGCCGCGCTGCATTAATGTACCGCACTGCACTTAGGCCTAGTTTCAACTGTGGCAATGGGGGGCACGTGCACAATTTTCTCGTTTAGGTTAAAGGTAGGAATACACGCAGCTGAGGGGAGTCGCAGCTGATGACGTCATCCCGCTACAGCCGGCCCCCCAGCTGCCATCCCAATTAAAAGTAATAAGATCGGCCGGGAATTTACTGCATACTTGTCAGGTTTGGGCATTAAAAAACCGGGGGACGTACAGGAAGTGACGTCGGTGATGTCACTTCCGGTATATAGGCCGTGGTTCTCCCGCATTCCACGTACCGGAAGTGACGTCACTGAGGTCACTTCCGGCGTCCGCCGGCCTTTTAACTGATCTAGCAGGGAGAGGGCGTTAGGCTGAAAAATCGCGCCATGTCTCCACTGTTTTAAGATCACAGCATCCAAGATAGACTGGAAGCGCACTTTGGCTGCAGGATATAGTCATTAGGGAAGGCCGCGGTTACCTTTCTCAGGTAAGTACACAGCAGACAAGGTATTGTTTGTTTAGGTCAGCAGTGCCAGTCAGGGTGTGCAACAGTAGTGTGCCTACAAAACATATTTGAGGATAAAAGAGAACACTAAAGTGCTGTAATTGATGGACTGAGTGGAAAAATAACCAGATCTTAGAACTTTGCCATAATCTCAGAGGTGACTGCCCTACTGCAGGTATGGCTTCAAATGTTCCCAGTCCAAGGACTGTGAGACAATCATTGCTGCATGATGAATGTAAAGTTAAATAAATTGAATATATGAATGTGTCACCAGGAAACGTCGGGGGTGCCTGGTGCTAGATACTGAGATTGTGTGATAGATTTACCTGGCACAAGACAAAAGCATCCCTCCTCATTCCATCCCAGTCTGAGCTCTCTCAGCCATAATGTTCAATGTGTCCTGATAGAAAACAGGTGCCAGTACTGAAATGCTTTCACTGCACCTAAAACACGTATAGAGGATCTGTACTTAGGATGTGAAGTCTAAAGGCCTTCATCACCATACAACCCATACAATTTCTGTACAATCAACTTTTCTTCTACCAAAACCATGTAATATGAGGACCTTTCCAAACCTTCCAATCATGTATTCTATCAGAGAGGGCCCAGAACTACACAGTTGTTGATCTAAAGCCCTGCTGCCCTTTGGGTGTTCTTCAGTGCCCTCTCAGTCCTCCAATTAAGGCCCCTTAAACCTAACTGTTAATGCATAGGGCAAAGGAACCGACCCCACATAGATATGTGCCCCTTAGATATCATCAAAGGCTTTGATGAGATCTATAACCTTACATGTACATGACCATACTACAGTGTTCCCTGTAATTTTGTTATTTAAGTTTTGTTATTTAAAAATAATGTCTTCTAGCTATACCTTCTGTCATTTTTCCATTAAAAATTATGTTTATACAAGTCAGTATAGATTGAAAATATTATGTGCGGCCCTTTAGTGATGCTGAGGGCCGCACTTGTGGTCTTCCATATCAACTCTTGTACAGAGTGATCTAAAGGTGTATGGGGTTTCATTAGCATAGACAGGGCCTCTCTCTTGGTCAGGGGCCCCCTTAGGACTTATTTACATGTACAGTTAAACTCACCGTAAGAGCAGCCACCCGGGGAATGCCTCATATTTGGTTCTCTGGGTGTTTTTCAGTTACTTGCCCCATAGCTGAACATGCTGGTGTTAATGAGTACTGTCCAGATGCTCACCCACAGAAGTGCACAGCCTGGAAAGCGACCATATAAATCAGGCCTTACTATCCATAGAGCCATTTGCCACCTCTTTCACTAAAGAAAATGTCTGTAGATGCTGAACACAGCGCAATGCGTTACCCCAAGTATTACTGTTGCACTAAAGCGACTTATCCACTTACAGCGGCGTGTTCTGTGCAACACGTGCATTAAATGGTGGAAAATGCCTTTGTGTATTTTTCTATACATAAAGTGAGGGTGTATTTTCCCTGCTGTCATTGCTTTTAGAAATTCTGTGTTTCCTCCCCGCCACAGTGCTGCCTCATCAAAAAGAAGGAGAGAGGAGGGGCAACAAGAGACATTCAGGATTTACTCATTACAGGTAAGTTTCTGCCCTATTTGTTGCCAGTGCCAGCACTTATATTATATTATGAAGTTTCAAATTCACCATAAGTCACCTTTACTTTTTAACATTGAATGCTGACTTTGTATTATATGACTACATTTACATTTGTTTTATATGACCTTGGGAGACATCATTTATATGGAAAGTAAACTTACTAACGTCAAACTAAACAGCACATGGGGTTTTTAAGTACTCAGTTGAAGATTAACATTCTTTTTAGTCTATAGTAGTGCATAGCACTCATTATATGGTCTGCTAAATAGAATCAGTTAATCTTCAACCATATGCTGTCTTTGGAAAAAGTACACAAACTCAAAGTAGTTGGAAGAAGAATTTCAATATGCAATACTGCGAAGGTTCAACCTGATCAAGTAGTGAACGCCAAAGTTTCATGTTCAAAAAACAGTTGTAAGAGGTCGCCTTGGGGGACAATTCCAATATATTATTGCTGGAGTAATACTCAATATCATATACCATATCTCGTTAAGTTATAACATTTTATGTGAGAGGTGAGTCATTTCACTGATGTGGCATCTACACCTGTGACAACAAAATAGCAGACTTTATATTCTGTAAGGAAAGTATTAATAACTAAGAAGAAATTAACGGATCTTTGATGACTAACATGGTCTTCAGTAATAGTTAAGTCAGGCATGGCTTTGAAACTCTCTTGTTGCAGCATGTGCCTCAGGCGACTACTGTGAAATCTCCCTGCTCACTAACCCACCTGCCATCTGGCCTATCTTCTCCTTACCCTGTAGTAACAAGCAAAAACCTGAAACCTTCAACAGGTGTCTTTGATCCTGACAGCATGCAATAAACGTAGAAAAAAAAAATGAAAAGAAAACAAAACACCAGATTGGTTTCTCCTGGATTCTATTTCCACTGTTTCAATTTTCACTGTGACCCAGCTCCTTTCCCCTAGGGACATATCCTCAATGGTGAATACACGGGAGACATTTAGCGATGCCTGCTGTCATATCACAGTGTTGGGATCATGTTGCTGTTTGCAAGATTATGGGTGAAATAAGTGGTATGGTATGTACAAGTGAATTATAATAGCTATTTGTATGGACGAGTACCAGGAGATGAGTACCAGGAGATGGTGTTTGGTACTCGCCCCATATGTATGTGGTCTTCCTCACTGTCCTCAGCGTCAGCTTCCTGCATGGTAGGTTCTGCTGCAGATGGACCTCCCTGTTCCTGGTTGATCCTAGCCTGCCCTCCATCCACTCACCAGCTGGATTGCTTTGGGGATCAAATGTAACTCTCACGAATACAACCACGTTTGAAACCCCCAGATCCATCCTCATAGCACAACCCTGAAATGTTGTCTGACTATCCATACAATGTTCCTCTTCGCAATGCCTCAATGGGGGCGAATCACCCATCCGATGTTCTTCTCTGGATGGCCAGAGGGAGAATCTGGATGTCTACCGAACGGGACATCACGTGACACACCCAATTACGCCTGTCCTCCCACCAGTTGGGGCCAGAGAGAGGAGAGGCCGAGTCCTACGCCAACCTGGACTATTCCGTTGCCCTAAGTCGAATCACTTCACACACAAGGTACGGGACAACAAGAGTACAGCGCCCCCTGATGTTGTGGACTAAGAATCGGACAGAAGACCAACATGGGGGTGGTGGATTGTAGACTCGTTAGGCTGAACTCCGAGTCTGGTCCAAACTTGTAAACAAAATAGCCGTCGGAACGTTATCAGCTCGAAGAGAGAGGAAAAAGAGAGGAAAAAAGGAGGGGGGGAAGAGCAAGGAGAGGAAGGGGAGGTGGGCAAAGGAGGGGGTAAGGGATCGTTCAAAAACACGGGAATTCCGGAACGGGAAAAATCTGATTCTACGTGCACGGCCACTGAATCGATCGGGGAGCCGGGAAAGTCCGCTGTGGTGTAACATACATGTGAAAAACCAACGATGGTTATGAGGGACAAACCGGCGGTGTA
>CM070036.1:60513417-60525612 GCA_036250615.1 Ptychadena robeensis | reverse complement strand
GACCCGGCACTACATAGTTGTTGGTAGATCTAAAGGATATCTGACAGAGACATCTAAAAGTGTATGGCCAGCTTTAGAAAGGTCCTCATTACATGGTTTTTGTAGAAGGAAAGTTTATGGTAAAGAAATTGTATGGTAAGGTGTCTGCACAAGCTCTGGGCGATATCTTGTAAGTATATATGACTTTCTTTATAGCATCACTACAAGCAAATGTTTTGTAAGTTATCCGTTAACTCCTTTCCATATATAAAATGACAGATTGAGCTGGGACATGTTCATGGTAAATGACAAGGTAAGGTTAGCTGAGTACTACGGCACACTCTGAAATCTTGGAATGGAAAGCACTCTTGGCCAGTACTTCTGGAAATATTTGGAAATCTCCCCCCCTGTTCAGCAGTTTCTATAAGCAGGGCTGGCATGTATGGTACAGGACACGCCATTCAGATAGCAGCAGCAAGCTCCACCTCTTCGCCTCCGGAGAAGCTACATAAGCCATTTGTCATCCCCGGCTGACCTTGGCGGCTGCAGATGCAGTTCAGCTCCATCAGGCTCTGGTTTCCTGGAAAGTCCCTGCAATATCTGATTTGTGTAGCTCCTTTGAAGAGGCTTGAAAGAGAATTGGAGCGGTTTATTCAGAGGCCGCGTGGTCTGGGATTCAGCCTCGTGTAAATCAAATGAAACACTAGGAAGTAATAATGATTAAACGTAAAAATTAATAATAAAACCTTATTCTAGGCAAATGAGTAGAGAGTAACCGAGGGTTGTTTTGGTCATCGAAAAGTAATCTGCAGCACAAAATCGTTAAAGAGTTATGCCAAATGACGAATGTTTGTGTAAAGGAAAGGGGCTGTAATTGGGAGGAGGGAAGCTTAAACAGTTTATGGCAACGATGCTCCCATTGCTGACATTACATTTAGCAAGTGCTATTTTTCCTTGTAGTCCGGCTGAGCCTCATACTTTAACACTGTAAAGGTGGCCATATACATTTAGGTTACTACGCGTATTCATGCCGGTCGATCTGGCGGAAAATTTGCCACTAATCTAAAGCTTAAAGTTGTAATTCGGCCAGAAATCAGCCGCAAAATCAATCAAAGCAATTACGGACATGTCCATAGTTCTCAGATTGTTTGCATTACTTTAGATGGGGACCAGTGTCCCCGTCCAAAATAAGTGCCGGCACCCAAAGAGTGCCCGGCCAATTCTCGGCAGAGATTATCACGTGTGGTCGATCTGCTGGAAAATCAACATTTATTCGAAACGCGTGTGGGGGGCTTAAGAATTTAATCGAGAATAAATATTGTGTAACTTTTCTAATAAACCTACTTGCTTCAGAATTCAGAAAATCTACATAACGGCCAACCAGGTAGCATTTACCGAAGATCAGAGATCAGTAAAGGTGGCTCTATGGGATTCTTAGTACAGCTTTTTTGGTGGGAACGCAAACGTTTAGAGAAAAACTCCCAACAGTTTACTCATTATGGAACCAAAGTAAGAGGAAATCTTTCTAAAGCCCCCCATACACCTTTAGATCACTCCATACAATTTCCCTAAGATCTACCAACAACTATGTAGTGCTGGGTCCTCCCTGATAGAATACATAGTGATTGGAAGGATTAGAAAGGTCCTCATAGTACATGGTTTGGGTAGAACAAAAGTTGATTGTACAGAAATTGTATGGAAAGATTGTAAGGTGTATGGGGGGACCTTTCACTAGCCACGCAAATGTGTGGGAGACGCAAAAGGGTATCTCCCACACGCGTCCCATACTGCATTGTGAGATCCGTCGGCCCCCCCTGCGCATAAGCGCATTCCTTGGTGGGGGTCCCGCCGGAGCCAATCCACATAGCTTTCTACCGGACCGGTTTAACCTCTGCATCGGCGAATCAGCTCAACACAATGTGAACAGAGGGTCCGCAGGGCTGGTAATGTGTATGTGCTCCGTTGGGGTTCGCAGGGGGTCCTGACAGATCACACAACGCAGTGGAGACGTAGCCTTAAAAAATGCGTGCTACAGGCTGTTTGTGTTACCAAATCGCATTGTGCATTACCAGTGCCAGGTGTGAAAGGTACAACAGGTTTCCTATGGAAATCTGTGTTCCTTGCGTCAGCGCAGGCTCTTCTGCCTTGCAAGGCTGCAACACACATGCAGCTAGTGTTAAAAGCCCTAAAGAGGAACGTCTTTCCTTCCTTTGATTATTATCAAAAATATCAGTTACATGTGATCACTAATGATTGATAACACAAACAGGTTACATGTATGGCCTTGTCAGTGTGATATATAAATGAAGTTGTAATAGTTATAAGCACGCAGCATCGTAGTGGTTTTGTTGCCTAGTGCTCAGACTCATTATACGGCTGACATTTTCAGCAAAGAACTCTTCTTATGTGAAGTCCGGGAACCAGCTGCTTGTATTTAGCAAATGCTTTTAATCTTGTCACAAGGCCCTTATACATGCCACACAGGAGTTAGTACCTAGAGAGGTAAGAACACTCCTGTGCCAATACTTAAAGTATTATTGCCATACAAGTTCCATATAGTTATACATTAAATATAGAACATACCCTGTTTCCCTGAAAATAAGGCATCCTCTAAAAATATGGCACCCTTACATGTTTGCCTCACCCTGAAATATAAGGCGTCCCCCTGAAGATACAGTACTGTAACTCTGGACAGGGGGGATCAGAGGGGCAATCGAAATGACACAGGAGGATCAGAATGGGTTACTAAAATGGTAATCCCCACCCCCTCTGAGTCTCCTGTGCCATTTGATTCCCCCTCTGATCCCCCTGTGTCATTTTAAGTGATCCCCCACCCTGATACCCCAGTGCCGTATTCTTCTTCATGAAAAAATAAGACATCCCCCGAAAATAAGACGCAGGGCATTTTTGGGAGCAAAAATCAAGATAAGACACTGTCACATTTTTGGGGAAACACGGTATAAGGGATGCAGTGTGTTCCCTAACAAAATGGTCAGATTGATCAACTAGAGAAGATGCTCCTATCAGTTAAGCTGGGGATAGACGGGCAGATTCCTGCCCAATTCGACAGCCGATCGGATGCCATGCGTGTTCCCGGGTTAGCAGGGAATCGGGTGCACCAACTGGTCATACTGACCAAAAATCGTCGTCATATCGGATCGCACAGTGATCCGACATGATGGGTAATTTAGATCCGATCCCATTAGTTCGGATGGGGGTGGCAGTCGCCATCCGAAGTAAAGGCCGGCACACAAAGGGTGCCCCGCCGATTCTCGGCACTAGCGGCCGAGCGTGATGACGTCTATGCCCAGACTTGGGGTCATAATGATCCAGCCATGTGCAGTCTGTCATTTTATTGAGCCTGATGACAGGACGCACAAAGCGGAGGCATGATCAGCAAGGCAATGCGCATACTTTGGTGACTACCTAGGAATCTCCATAGATGCTGCACCAAACAGCCGGAAGAGGACTCCGCATAGACTTTGAAGGTCTCGAAAGAAGAAATCACTGAATACCGTAAGTAATATTTCTTTGGTCTATGTTTTAATTAATGTTGTGTTTTTTAAGGTTCAATAACCCTTTAAGCATGCTTGATTACATAGATATTATCTTACATGTCTAAGGAAATGGCAGAGACATATGCTTATACACAGTGGTGAGGGAAGTGGTGCAAGATGTTTCCTATTTTTCGCACTATAAGACACACTTTTTTCACTTCATGGGGAAACGTTCGTCTTTTATTGTGAATGTGTGCCTTCGCATTCCCCCTGCGGCTAGGCACTGAGCTTAGCACAGACAGGGAAGCTGTACTCTGTGTATGTGAGCAGCCAACTTGAGCTCGCAGGCAGCTCCTAATCTTCTTCTGCTCTGTGTATGAGCTTGAGCTCTTGGGTGGCTCTTCACTTTGCTGAGTAAGTGAGCTGGGTTTAACCCCCCTGCCATTCCTGGCGGCACCATCTCATCCAGCGTCAGTACAGCACTAAACGAGATGGGACTGTCCGACGAAGATCGGAGCCCCGGCAGCACCGTTCTGTGCTGTCCTGGTGGCTCCGATCTTCTAAAATTCTTTAGAATTTCACCTTCTGCCCAGAGGCTGAATCCTCCCCCCCCCCCCCCCCCCCGACATCACATTGGGGCAGCGGTGGGAGATTCAAAAGTAAATCACACAAACACAGTTTTCTATGGAGAAAACTGTTTTCAGTGTGATTCCCCAGAATTTCGCACCTTGAAGTTAACCCTCTCTCCCCTGGTGTGATGTCACCAGGTCCATCACACCAGGGGAAAGAGGATGTCTGTAACTGAATCCAATACAATTCAAAGTAAAAAGAAAAACACAATTCCAATTCAATAAACAAAAACAAATATAAAATACATACTGTTTTGTATAATCTTTTTATACAAAAGAAGTATTTTAGAGATTTTATAATTCAAATAATACCTTTTATTTATTTAATTTTAAATGTATTTTGTTTTACATAATTGTGTGTCTCAAACATTATTATAGTCAGGATGTGTACTAGACCCTTCTACGGACATATTTTGGGAAGTTACAGGCCTACAACATAACAATTCCATTCCATTCTATTTAAGTCTATGGTTCGCTTTTGGTACAGAAATCTGGACCTCACAAGAGCGCTAGGAAGGTTAGGCTTCCCACTCACATACACAAAGCTGAGGCGGCGCCAGAGGAAATACACCTGCAGACAGATCATCCCTCTGCCTGGGTATGTGAGCAGCAGTTCATAGGGATTTTTCTTTGGGATGCTCTGCTGTATAGGGCGTCCAAAATATACAGGTGTAAAGATACCAGATATCAGGGAGAAACCCACCAAACCACCTACATATCCAAAAAGTAGCAACAGTAGGAATTTATATGAAAATCATCAAGGTAAGCAGGATTTGGGTATTCTTATTAAGTACTATTGCAATGCTGAGAAGTTGCGTATAAGATCTCATATTTGGACATGAAAGAACCGCCAACTGGGCCGGGAGGGAATAAGTGGGGTCGATCTACTAAGTACTGATTTGGCAATAATAAGACAATGGTAATTTATAAGATAAATCCATGTTCATACTTAATTTGCAGTCATTTGATTCCATCATCAGCAAGCATATTGTATGTAAACTGAAACTGAATCAAGCACAGCAGCTGTTGTAATTGATTGGCTCAGTTTCAGTCTACATACAATTTGCATGCTAAGGTTGAAATCTTAAGCAGGGAACACACGGCTCGATATTGGAGCCGTCTGATGTTCCCTGCAGCAGCTCAGCTGTCTCTCCAGCTCAGCCGATGCTTTGCATGGAGACCCATGGTTTCCATGCAAAGCAACGTCATGTCCAACGGTCATGTCCAATATCCCTGATTTCGAGCTCGAAAACTGGGATGGCCGCATATGATATGGGCCTTTCAGTTCTATCCTTCCCTCTTTCTCATTTAGTGTCGCTGGGGTCCCCATACACAGGTCGTTTATAGATTGAGCGTGATATGGTGAGGCTATCGTGGCATCTCCACCCTGCAATCGGATGTTCGTCAATGTGCACCACTTGGTTCTATTGATTTCCGTTCAATGCTTTGACGCTGGTCTCTATCCAAAGTAATGGCAATTAAACAGGGAGTTACCAACATGAAGACAGGGTGACCGCATTCATTTCCCGAACGAGCGTGCACTGTGATCGATCGTATGGGAATCGAACGAAAAATCGTTCCAAGTATGGGGACCCTTAATCATTAATTGACTTTTATCATCTTTATATAAAATAATTTATTTTTTAATGCATAATTGGAGTTTTGTACCTACTTGAAAATTAGATTTAGCATTAAGCTGTATGAGTTAAGCTGTACCCCAAAGCTTTCTTGATTTCTCCCAGACACTGCCAGGGTTATTGTTGTTGCCTCCCCGTGTGTAGTGTTCTGTGAGTTTCTTTCACATGCCAGTAATAACAGCGTCACTCATGAAGAACAATAAGGATAGAACAAACAAGAATCTGAGGGCATTACAATGTAAACCAAAAAGAAGAGTACAGCATTTTAACCTGAGATGAAGCAGGAATTCACTTTGTGGAGATAAACATGAGTCTTGACACTCTTCCGAATAATAGGTTGCTTTGTGGAAAAGTCAGAAGTTGTCAGATAATTTGCTAAACTTCTATTCTTGCATTTTTAACACAGTGACACCGGAAAATTCCCTGTCAGTCTAGCAAAGAATTGGTGTCTAGTAGATATTTAATTACTGCACGAAATACAAAAATGTTTTCTTTTGTGGTAAGTATCGGAAGAATACAGGTAGCGCTGGAACTGTCTCCAATGAAGTAGAGAACAAAAGTCAACAATGCATAAAAAAAGTAGCCAAATACATATTTTTTACTCATATAATGATATCGAAGAAGATATACCATACCTGCATATGGATGACATACAATACAGAACAGATGTAACCTGTGTTTGACCCATTTGGCAACATATGTGTGTAATACTAATTGTTAAATTATTTAAAATAAAGTTCAAGTTGTAGATCTACAGCTGAATAAGACTCCAATAAAATCATGTTTTTTTTATCAATCTTCAACTGCCAATACTTTATCTGTATGAATTGTGAGGGTTCAGCCTCAAGGGGGTGCTCTTGAAAGAGGTACATGCACACTAAAGGTATCTGTTCAGGGCCTTGTGCCCATATTTATTGTCCAAAGACAAAGGATTACCCTCGCAGGGGTTAATAGCAGTCCACAAAACAGGCAACAGAAAATGCAAAGCCTCCTGGCTTTCAAACATTCAACATAAATCATTGTCTTGGCTCAGCTTCTCAGCAGCAACAGGCCTGGGCCCCATACTCCCTGTAAGCCCCCCTGTTTCCACTGCTCTAACAGTCCACGGTCTCCTATCTGGTCAGAAGCCCTGCTACTGGTCTCTGATCCTTTTGTGAAGACACACCCAGCTCCCCACTTATCTTCAAGCAGCTGTTAACAATGTAAGTGTACCTGGGGGAATAGGAAGGTCCACCCAGTTCCTTCCTTCCCATTCCAAAGTCTGGGAGCCTATTACCAAAACTAAATAACAAAAAAACACTTAGGAACCAACTGTTGCTTTGCACTTATTTCCTGGACTCCTTCCAGGATACACTCAATGGGATCACTGAATATATGAAGAGGAAATAAGCCTCTCTGGAAGGACCCATCCTGGAAGTCCTGTACAGTATGAAATGCTTTATGTACAGTCCCGATTCTTAATGTTACATCATGAGGAAGATAAAAGAATGTTTAGTCTCAGCAGAGCCCTAAACCCTTTATTTAACCCTATAAGCGTTTCACCTGTATTGCAATGTAATCCGCCACTATTCTCTGCTCTTCCTTCCTCCCCCTTTACATCCCCAGCATCATGGATGATGCTGGGGATGTTCTGAAAAAATCTGGCACCTCCTCCTTAAAATGGAGATCAATTACGTTCCCCCTTCATCGATGATGCCGAAGAGAACATCACCGCTGGCTCGCTAGCAATAAATTAGTCAGGTCTGTAGCTCGGGATAAGTTTGCTGACCTCGCAAGCTAACTTGGGGGGAACTCTCAGAAGGATAAATATACAGTATTCCTCAATATCTGAAAGTAAATAAATCCTGTTTGCATTCACCAAATGCCTTTGCAGACCAAATAAATATCTTGCAATAGCAGAGATGGCTGTAGAGAACAGAAATGTGGGAGGATCCTAACCAGTCCTCCTATTACAAGATAGGGGGGCAGACACAAGACCAGTTTGCAGAAGGATACAGAGCACCAGTGACTGGTCTTTAGTACAGAAACATACTGCACAGAGCATCGGTTTCATGTTGTTTTGTGTCAACCACTTTAGCATGGAGGGTGTTATGTTGTTTTGAGGACGCACTATGGTATTCCCAGAAATAAAAAAAAGAAAAGGAAGAGATGTCCACCGAGGACTGCCACAGATTATTTCACAGTCTTCTTAGTGACTATGACTTTATGTACTCTCTGGAGCCTTGAGCTTGTCATTCTTTTCTTTCCCTCTTACCTTTCAACCTTTACATTCATTGCTGTTAAGGCTAAAACACCACTACATTTTGTTCCATTAATTCTCAATGGGCGCTCACACTTGATGTTGTAAAAACCACAATGCGATGGGACGTGTGCACATCACAGTTATGAGCCTATTAAAAATGCATGGGGCATGTACCAAACATGCGTGATGCGTTTTGGTAAAATGTAGTGCAGTTTTAGCCTTAGGCTGTGTATTAGTATTGTTTGTAATAGAATGTATATATATATATATATATATTGATGGATAGAGGAGTCATACTGGACATGTGGGACTGGAGATTTCGTCTACATTACACCTCACATGGTTAGCTGAGTGCACCTCTGGGATACTAACCTTATTTGTAATGTTCCCACAACCCACCTCTACAATAATGCAAATTTAACTATCTCTACCTAAGTCTTTGTAGTGTGGGAGGAAACCCATGTAGACATGTGGAGAACATGCAAACTCTTTGCAGATAGTGCCCAGGCCAACACTTGAACCTAGGACCCCAAAGCTGCATAGTGCTAAACCCCCGAACCACAATACCATACTTTTCAGAGAGCGACAGGTATGAACTCACTGGTTTGAACTGATAGACCAGTTTAGTACTAGAACTTTTATTCATCAGGACTTATTATAAAATATTTTCATTATATGTTTTACCATTGTGTTTCTAAAAAAATAAAGAGCTTGTCTGTAAAAGTAGTTAAAATGGTGGAAAATGCTGATCCAAAAACTGTTACATTCACATTGTATTCTCAGATATGCAAGCACACACAGGATTATTGGTGACTGAATTGCGTAGGCAGCCTTGTAATAGTTGTGAAGCCAACGAAGAGACATTGCTACTACAGGTTATATACTGGGAGAGTCACAAAGAAAATTTAATTTGTAAACAAGCAAAGAAAAAAAGGTGGTGCAAGGTGAGTACAGGTTATTATTATCTCATATTTATACGTATATGTATTTGTATTTACAGAGCATATATGGTCATATCACCATAGATCTTAAGGATATCTGACAGAGAGATCTAAAGGTGTATGGCCAACATAACTGTATCCCAGAGGAGCTTACAATCTGGAGCTATGGGTCCACCAACGTACTTCGATTGCCAAACGATCGACCCCAAAAAAAACCCCAACATGTCGGTTCAATGTCCGATCCGATTTTCAGTTGCTATCCTTTAGATCTACCAACAACTATGTAGTGCCGGGTCCTCTGCGATTGAACACAGGTAGACTTGATGGTTTAGAAAGTCCCTCATATTACACAGTTTTGGTAAAACAAAAGGAGATCTAAAGGAACGGGATGTACTGGCCATACACGGGTCGATTTTCCGCTTCAAGGACTAATGATCGATCAGCATGTGCGTTTGTAGCGATCAATTGCAGGCCGATCAAACGTAAAATAAAATGAAAAACCCTTTCTTTAAGCGGGATCAATTGAGAAAAAAGATTGATCGAACACAGAATGGACATGTCTGTAAATTCTGATCTATGGTGGATAGGGACCACACAGCCAGCCCCGTCTGACACCGGAAAGGGGCGGTGCCAAGCACGGGCTGCTGTGTACACTACACAGGCAGAGTGCGGGGGAGCCCCCCTCCTTGCAGCCTTCCCTCTTTCAGTTCTGCCTGTCAGCAGTTCCCAGCCCGTTTTCTGAGATATTTTGCTACCCAGTGATATTTTCCTAAATATTTCGTAGGTTGATTGAACAGGTATCGACCCGTGTATGGGGGGCTTTAGACAGGTGTAACTAACATAGGAGATTCTTTTTGGGGGGAGGCCAATTAACCCACCAGCATGTCTGGGAGGAGTGTGGGAGAAGGCCAGAGTACCCGGGGTAAACCCACGCAGACACGGGAAAACATGCAAACTCCTTGCAGATAGTGCCCTGACCGAGATTCAAACCTAGGACACTAGCGTTAGCACTAGAGTACAATCATTTATAACATGGCATAGAAATGAATTTGTTGTTAATAGTCACAGTGATGCTATGTTTTAGAATAATTACAGATTACACAACCTTTCCAATAGTTCTGTTTATGGCAGCGATAGATAAAGATAGGTTGCTTCCTGCTGTAAGTCAGCTTAATTTTCTACATGATGTTGCATAGAACCCATTTCATATGGATTGGGCAGGATTGCATATCATTTGACATCGCTTTAACACAGAATAATCATTTTTAGATGGGCTACTTTTAAGAAAGCAATGTGATTGTTAGTGGAATGAGCCTAGGTGAAACAGAGGAAAAAAAAACTTTCCTGGCTGCTCATAAGACTATTATTTAGTCTAGACAGTTACATTTCAAGAGGAGTAGAATGTGTATTAAGACCTAGACCAGCCTTCTGATAAAGTGCTCTCAAAGCTCTCTATGTTGTAGATGCGGTTCCACTTACATGTTTCAGAAATGTATTTTTCTAAGCCATTACTTTTATACATTTCAAGTTAATAGGATATTGCACATTTTATTTTCAAAGGGATACTTAGAAGACCTTAGTGGTTTTTCTTCATAGCTTTTCCTTGTTTCTGGCTTTACTTATGGACTTTGTCTTTCTTATCTTATATAACCATTGTATAGCTGTATAATATAATGTTTGGAAGGCCGTTGGAATTTTCTGGGGTTTCCTCTTGTTGCCACATTTAGGGTAGAGCTACACTATGCACTTTACACGGGTCGATACGCACTCAATCATTGACCGCTCGAGCGCAGTGTGGTCGATTGAACGGCAAATTGATGCGCACCACTTTGCACAATTGACCCAGTTCGATCATTTGGATGGTGACCATGGTTCTCATCCAAAGTAATGGAAATCAAACAGGGATTTACCAGCATATGCTCAAGAAATGGGTGGCCGTGTTCGATTCCAGAACACGCGGTGAACGACTGTTCGGTAGTTGAACGAAAACTCGATCTGTGTATGGGGACCTTTACATGTGTTGACGTTAGCTCATCCAACGTGCACATACCCCCAGTTCGCTCCATTAGGGCCACGTTATTGGCCATGCTACATAGCGCAGCTGATAACACAGCCCCTTTAAATCAATGGGCTTATGTATGCCGCATCCATTGACAGTCAAGCCTCCGACCAACAAATCAGGGGCTATGACTGGCTGTGTAGACAACCCTGTCATAGCCCTTTTGCCATCAATGGCTGGGCTTCTGCACTGCACTAAAATCCCTGTGTTCAATGCAGAGATTTTTAAGCAAGTGTAGCCTAAAGCTAGGCACACAAGGGAAGATTCCCGTGCAATCGTCCCCGGATCAATTGAGAGGAAATCACTGTGCACCACATGGGCACAACGATTCCCATTCAATGGGGACCCATTCTTCCCAGCTTGCAGCACATGTGAATCACAACACGCTGCAAGTTGGGGAGAAAGGCAGACAACCTCACAGCTTCAGAGAGAGAAGTGCTGGCTCCGCCCCTTCACACTGACAGCGGGTCTCGTGTCTCTATTCAAAGACATGGAGATTGAATGGGGTTTTCCAACATTCCCAATGTTGGAACCCTGTTCAATCGAGTTTCTTCGAGCTGTCTCTATTGATCCCGCTTGCAGGAAGGCACACACGGGTAGATTTGTAAACAGATTGGAGTACCATCAAGCACCGTGACCACGCATGTTGGTTGATTGTACTCAAATCTTTTTACAGATCTACTTGTGTGTGCCAAGCTTTAGCCTTACTCACTAAGCTTCCAGAATCAGGGCCAGACCATGGGGAAACCTTAACCTTCCTCCTCACCTCCCACAGTGCATTGCAGGGTGTAGCTAGTTCAACTGCAAGTCTAATCACGGCCATTTGAATGTGCAAGCTCCAACCCAAGACTTATCCAGTGAGTAATGGGGCACATGGTGGCATGAAGAATATAAACATGAGCAAATCTGAAGGGGTAAGGGAT
Source organism: Ptychadena robeensis (assembly GCA_036250615.1). Taxonomy (NCBI): domain Eukaryota; kingdom Metazoa; phylum Chordata; class Amphibia; order Anura; family Ptychadenidae; genus Ptychadena; species Ptychadena robeensis. Next base: position 60,513,705 of record CM070036.1, on the reverse strand, counting down.
ATGTGTATTTCCAGAAACAACATGCCACTTTATTTTGATATCTAGGCTGCTATTGTCACAGCTGTCATGGTAATAGTTTGGGTATATTGCCGTTCGTGTCACTGCCCTGTAACATGTGAAGATAAAGATATCTGACACACTACTTTCTTCTATCCTCTCAAGTCATCCTCTCCCTGCTATCCTCCTCACCTACCTTCCCTCTGCTACTCTCTCCAACCCACCTCTTCACTTTGTTGCTTTCCTCTCCAACCCTTCTTTCCTCTTCTATCCTCTCAAGTCCTCCTCTGC
>CM070036.1:60500641-60513317 GCA_036250615.1 Ptychadena robeensis | reverse complement strand
CTCTGCCTGCTATCCTCCTCATCTACTTTGCCTCTGCTACTCTCTCCAACCCACCTCTTCTATCCCCTCATTGCCTATGCTATCCTTCCCACCTACCTCTTCTCTGCTACCCTCTCAAATTCTCCTCTTCCTGCCTCAGCTACCCTCTTCAACCCCCCTTTCCTCTCCTCTGGCACCCTCTCTAACACTCCTCTTCTACCCTCTCCAACACTCCTTTCCATACCTCTACTATCCTCTCCTTCTGACACCCTTTTTTTCTCCTACCCTCTTTAACCTTACTCTCTCTGTCTCTGTTATCCTCTTTCACCTACCTCCCCTCTGCTACCCCCTCCTCTTCCTCCCTTTGCTACCTTCTCCAACCCTTGCCTCCTCTTCTATCTTCTCCTCTACTATCCTCTTCTTCCTGCATCTGCTATTTTCTCCCACCTACCTCTCCTCTGCTAACTTCTCCAACCATCCTCTCTTCTTCTATCCTCTACAATCCTCCTCTCCCTCCCTCTGCTATCATCTCCCAGCTACCTTTCCTCTGCTACCCTCTGCAATTCTCTTCTTTCTGTCTTAGCTACCCTCTCCAAACGTTCTCTCTCTGCCTCTGCTTTCCACTCTTCTGGCACGCTCTCTAACCCAACACTCTTCTACCCTCTTCAATCTACCTTTCCCAGCACAAAAAAAACTAAATCTTTTATCTTTTTCTTGCCTGAGTATTGGTTCTCCACCAATCAATCTCCCAAGAGGACCTAGAGGACTGACTGAAGAAACAAAACGGAAAACAAAATTGGTTAGGGAAAAGATCTCTTACTCTGCATCGCCATAAATCATGAATATTATTGGGAAACTAAAACACAGACTTGTATTGCATCATCGTCTCATTAAATCTGAATGTGATTTGCAATAGAATATTTTTGGTGATACACATTTTATGTCCAATCCTAGAATCAAATCAAAATTAATCTGATGATAGGATGTTTGACAAACTTGATGTGTAGCAACATGTGCAGTAACTATTTGTATTCATACATTTATTTGTTTTATTTATATCATTTATAGTATTTTTGGTATGTGGATTAGTGCTATCAATTATTTTATAACTATATATTTTAGGAATAAATATAGCAATAATATTAATGTTATATGTTGTAAGTGTTACCCAGCGATTGTGTTAATTTAATATGATGACCAGGCTTAAAGCCTGAAATATGTTTACCCTATGTGCTTGCAGACATTGTAGAAAACATGTTTACGCTGTCTGTCTCCTCTGAATCAATTTTCATTCACACAAGGGAATGTGTCACACAGTGCCAATGTAGCAAACAAACTTTGAACCTATCAGTGCCTGATGTCTTGCTTATTTTAGATAACTCAGTGACCGGAGAGAAAATTGATTTATTTTTTAACCTGGCAAGAATTTTAATGAACTAATTGTTTGACATAGGTAGACTATCAAATTCTTCCTAGGAACAGAAGCAACATAAACATTAATATGATAATACACCATATCAGCAGTGCACATCAGGAAACAAATGCAATAAAGTGAGAAAGCAATTGCCTTCGCTGTGCAGTTATACATGAAATGGAATGCTTGTCTCCAGAACAGCTTCACTTAACCAAATACTTTTACGGCCTGTGCAGCCCTAATAGCTTCTGGTATCTAAAGGGCTGAAAACTAAATAATGAACCACTGTAAGTTTCAGGTAATTTGTTAAGGGGGTGTTAGTATGTTATCCTCTTTTTACATTTGCATATGTTAAATTTTTGACATTTAGTAGTTTAGTCTGGATTAAGAAATATATTAATATGTCTTGGATAAACGGCCAAACTAATGCACAATTATATTTTTTTAAACCAGTTGAAAGCAGACACAACCTACATGAGAATGGTAACTGTGCAGAATTCTGGTGTATTTCACCTCAGTAGGTATTTCCATGACTTTGTAGGTGAATTTAAGAGAAAACTACTAACAATGATGAATTTGTTAATGGAGGACATACAGTGGATAGACAAAGAGTACACACCACTGTTAAAATTCCAGGTTTCTATGAAAAATATAACAAGACCACCAATTACGTATTTCAAAACTCTTCCTATCTCTTACCTTCCTTTTGGTCTAATTCTGTTCAGAATTGGGTGCTGAAAGTGGTACAAAACATTTTGATCAACATTGCCCCCCCTCCCCTTCATGTCACCGGTGTGACTGATGGTGTTGGGGACATCTGAGCTGCCAGTGCTTATACCTGTATTATCTGACAGGCATAGGTGTTTTAAAAAGTCCCCTGGAAATGCGATCCTCTGCTGGCTTTGCTGGAGGACACTGGAGAAGGATTTGCTGGAGAAGTATTGTCTGGAGTTGGTAAGCTACCAGAGTGTGGCTCGGGGTTACCACTTTTAGCAGTGAAAATTCACCCAAGCCACACTAAGGAAAACTCCCACAGGGGTCAATGGGACCTATAATTTGTACATAACATATTGAAAAACATATAAATAAAATCTACAATACACTAGTTACATAACACCCTTACATCAATACTTTGTTGAAGCACCTTTTGATTTATTTATTTAGTCTCCTTGGACAGGAGTCTATCAGCATTGCACATCATGACTTGGCAATATTTCTCTACTTTTAATTGGAAAAGCATTTTAACATTTTAGCTAGGTATTTAAATTTACAATGAAGTAGCTTCTTGAATTACATAGAAAATCTGTGGAAGCCCCTGCACAAGAAAGGTGTGTTTAAGACCTTTTTTTAAATGCTCTGCCTCATGCATTTTACCTTTTTTTGTGGTTTGAATTAATGGAATAGGAAACGCAAACACAAGCACAAGCGAAACAACAATTTTTATAAACCTCAAACCACACTGAATTTTGTGGTGGGAAAATATATTTTGAGTACTCTTACAGGGAGCACATATTGCCAAGTCATGATGTCCGTAATAACAGACTTGGTGAGCGTTTGAATTCTGGGTCTGCCAAGCTGACTTGCATATAAAGATGGCAGACAAACAAAAGGAAAGATTATATAATACTGATAGTATGGTTCTTCCCACTAAAAGGGCATAATTGTCAACTGTATCAGAATTAGGGCATTAACGACTTACGTCATCCATCACTAAAGCCATAGTTGAGTTTATTAGTCTTTTGATGATGTCATCACACAGATGCAGCGGAGAAACACAATTTTCAAACAATGAACAACTTGCATACATTTACAGTTAACATGACAATAAAACAAAACATAACAAAGGTTAATACCTTGAATTTTGTGGTAAATTTAAGTGTGAGACAGAAAGTGAATACAGCTGAAACCGGGGCAGCCAAGACACAGAGAATGAGTCAATACTATAAATGGTGGTTCACACAAAAGCACATTATCAATATAAAATAAATTTAACTGAAAAGCTACACAATGTGCTCTGGACTTGGTGACTCGCGGCAGTGCTGGCCTCACTGGTGGTTCCTAAACTTTCCTTGCAGGGCCCCCCTTTTCTATTTAGGAACATTATTGAGCCACCCCTCCCCATTCAACACACAGGTTAAGAATAAGGCCTCGCACCCCAGATTGGGAACCACTGGTCTAGAGTGAAGTATTTCCATACTTGTGATGTCATCTACTGGCTCTGCTGTCATGTTTCTTGTCTTCTGTTTAAATTCCCCGTTTTTGTGACTTAAATAAGTAAGTCAAGGAACGTGTGCCAACGTAAACCAGAGACAGAGGCAGAGACTGCATTGTGTATACAAGTACAGATAGAGGGAAAAAAACACAAGACTTGTCGACTTCTCTTTTGCCTCTGAAGTCGAGTCTTCGACTTCTTTTTTGGTTTTATAGTCTTGGGCCTCATTCACACTATAGCAGCAAGCTACGTGTTGTGCATTGTACAGGTCTCTATAGGAAACTGCTACACTACTAAACCTGGATGCACTGTGTTATTATTAATATCATCATTATCATCATTTATAAAATTTATATTTTAAAACCCAGGGCTGTAAAATATCTTAGAGTTGAGATGCCACACAAGATAACAGACACAGGTACAGAGCTTACAATCTAATAGGTTGGGGAACAGAGTATACAATAGGTGTTATGTGATAACGCACTAGCGTTTCAACCCTACTTGTATTGTAAATGCTATGGTAGCGCACACAGTAACGCATATGTTGTGTCCTGTGATAACACTACTTGTATCCCCAGTATAGTGAGTATATTTATCAATCAAACTAGAATTGTACTCCATACTGTGGCATTGTAAAGGCATCTACTAACATAGGACTTGAGACAAGGGTGGCTGTCTACAAACCTGGACTGATTATGGGTTATGCTGTAGCTGCCTTCTGTCATTGGGATTTTCATGCAGATCACTCCAGGAAAAGAAGACATAGAAAACAAGTAAGCAGTGTATGCACTGTAACCTAATACTGGGCCGCAGCCTCCTGAGATACTAGCAATTGTATGCCCATATGTCATGTATAGCAGTAATATTCCGTGGAAATGCTACAAGATATGAGTGAGAAGATACAGTATGCATTTTTATTCCATATACATTACATAGTGTAAAGTATAAAAAAAAACACATTATATTCTTTACAGTCAATCATTCTTGATACAGTAACAAGTTCAGGAGCATATGGTACATGTACCTTCCACATATTTCCTCATTGCTCAGTCTAGTTGACCCAGCAAAAAAAAAAAACTGTACTTCTAGGTAAAGGGAACATGTTGGAACATGTTGGTTGTATTCACACAACCAAGTGATAGAACTATTAATTACTATGTAATGAGCAGTATCAGGTGATCAGAGTAAAACAAAAAAGGAATGTATATACTTGTAGCTTATTCTTCAAAAGTAAAGTGTACATGAAACATGGCAAGTTCTCTCTCTGTGTCCAAGATAATTAATGGACAAGCACATGATCAATCTGATCAGCTGATTAATTTGGAGTGCTGTGAATGGCTCACCCTGTATTAGCCTACACAATTGGCAGAAATGATATATCAAATGACCCTGACCAGTAAAAACATACAATTGATCAAAAATAATCATGTGCTTTTCCATTTTCTCTTGCAGAAAAACGTATCAGCTCTTATCATTAGTATAAATTACATCTCTCTTCTTCCTTTCGCTTCTAAACGCCTTGTTTACAAAAGACTTACTGACTTTCTGACTGTAGATACCCTCCTTGACCCCCTCCAATCTGGCTTCCAGTCTTCTCATTTCACTGAGACAGCCATTACTAAAGTTGTCAATGACTTGCTCACTGCCAAGGCCACAGGCAACTTCTCCCTGCTTCTTCTGCTGGATGTCTCCTCTGCCTTTGACACTGTAGATCACTGTCTTATTCTACAGACCTTGCACTCAATTGGTGTTCGTGACTGCACTCTCCTGGTTCTCCTCCTACCTGACTGACCACTCTTTCCAAACTTCTTTCAATGGCTCCTCTTCTCCTCCCACCCCCCTCTCCATTGGTGTCCCACAAAGCTCTGTCCTTGGTCCAGTACTATTCTCCCTTTACACCTTATCCCTTGGCAAACTTATCTCATCCTTTGGTCTGCAATACAATTTATATGCTGATGACACCCAAATCTACCTATATACCCCGGCCTTTACTCCCTCTGTCCTGGACAACATCTCTTCAAGGATGGCTGACAGATTCCTTAAACTTAACCTGAGCAAAACAGAACTCATCATCTTTCCCCCATCACCTTCCAAGCTTCCCCCTAACATCTCACTTACAGTTAATAATTCCATCATCTCCCCTATCCCACAAGCTCGCTGCCTTGGTGTCATATTCGACTCTCTTTTACTCCCCACATACAGAACATTGCTAGATCCTGCCACTTCCATCTCTGCAACATCTCCAAGATACGCCCCTTTCTCTCCCCAGAGACCACCAAAGTCCTGGTACATGCTCTCATCATTTCTCGTCTGGACTACTGCAACATCATCCTCTCTGGTCTACCTCTAACTAGACTGTCACCACTCCAGTCCATCATGAATAATGCTGCTAGACTCATTTACTCCTCTAACCACTCCTCATCTGCCACTTCTCTCTGCAAATCTCTACACTGGCTTCCAATTGTCCAGAGAATCAAATTCAAAGTTCTCTGTCTAGCTTTTAAATCACTCCACACCTCCTGTCCCACTTGCATGTCCAACACTGTACATAAATACTCCCCTAACCACTCCTCCGGTGGCCTACTAATGACATCCCCGCTCATAACCTCATCACATGCACGGCTTCAAGACTTTTCTAGGGCTGCTCCTACCCTCTGGAACTCTCTCCCTCTACCTTCTCCACTTTTAAAAAATCCCTGAAACCCACCTCTTCACTTTGGCCTACCCATCTTCTCACCCCTAACATCACTACCATACCAGTCCCATCCCCCCTCCTATTGTATTCTATGTTCCTCAACCTATTTGATTGTAAGCTCGATTGGGCAGGGTCCTCTACTCCTCCTGTGTCATATACTGTACCTGTGTGTTATCTTGTGTTGTGTGTCAACTCTTACATATTGTACAGCGCTGCAAAATATGTTGGTGCTATATAAATAAACAATGATAATAATAATAAAAATATTGTTGGCCTCCTACTACAAGTGTTTACCGTGAGGTGTTTTTTAATTTTAAACAAGTCTTTTTCATTTTCTGTTTAGGAAAGTATTTAAATGTTTTGTAGACAGTAATGAAGAATTAGAACTCATGCTGGGCAAGTGCAGTGCAATTCCAAGTCCATTCATTTCAATGGTGCGAACGCCCTGCAAGGTGCGCTTTTAAAACTGTACTGCAATTTGATATTGGTTTGTGCCATTACCCTATCATGGCACCACAAATGAACACCACAAAAAAACCCCCATAGACTGTGCGTTGTGATCTGATGCAAACACAGCCTCCATTGTTAATGGAGAGTTTCCTCTACTTAATGTCTTACATAATTTCAGCAGCAGGACAGAACATACACCACATACAATTACCATGCAACTTCTGTACAACCAACTTTTCTTCTACCAAAATCTTGTAATAGGAGGACCTTTCTACACCTTCCAATCACTATGTATTCTATCAGGGAGGTCACTATACTACATAGTTGTTGGTAGGTCTCATGAAAGTTGTATGGAGGAATCTGAAGGTGTATGGGGGGCTTAAGATACATTTCTCTTAAGAAATCTTGGATAAAACCGACATACACTGTTAGCATTGAACATTATGAATACACACATATTAATACAGAAATACCAAAGCTGGTCACCAGCATGTTCAACTTGATCAAATTTAAACTGATATAAAATCAGAAAGCATTCATTAGTTGTTATGCAGGCCAGATATGGCAGGAATCCATGGCAGTCCAGTGCTGCTTATGAGTAAGAATGCCTACTATTTCAGAAATGAAAGGTAACATAACAAGTGTGTTACATACAGACAAAAGCCGAGGTGAAAGAACGTCGTTAGTGGCATTTTAATTCGCTCGGCTTCTGTTTTCATGGTATAGACCACACACATGGAAACTGGCCCCATCCTGCTATTTTTAAACATGCACTTTTTCTGAAGTTAACAGTTTGCTCCCCAAATCTCTACAGATTTCTGGTAAAACTATACTGTTTTATAACTTATGTGACATGTACATCTGTAAATGTCACATTTCTGTTTCCAATTTAACTGAAAGAATTGTAAGCACTTTGGTAAGTGGGATAATTAATAACATTTGTTTTTTGTGTAGAAGTTATCTTTTTATTTAGCAGCATTTACTTAACATGCTGCTAAAAAACACCTTATAGGGGTTTTATTCTGTAATTAAAGGTTGAATTCAGATAAAGAGCTCAGCTTAACAATGCTAAAATGCAAATATGTGTTTTACCTGGTAATTTTTTTTTTATTTGGTTGCACAGTTATTGCCTGCACTGTGGGAGGCCTATTTACAGATAATTCAGTGTAGTTTGATGCTACCGTAAGCTAGATATGAATGTAGAAATTTGGTTAACTCCATAGGGTACAGTGGGTGCAGTCATTCAACATTGTGTCATTTGAATTGAATTGTCTCCTGGGTGTGGGAGATTTTCTTTATATACTGTACATGCTCGGCGATCGAGAATATGCCTTTTGTCCCTGGCACTGGAGCAATATAATGGTGGCTATAAAGGAGGCTCTTTTATATTTTATATGCTGTGCATATAAAAATATTATATATTTTTTAAAGTTTGTAATATATTTAACCACCCTGGCGTTTCTCATCCAGCGCTGTCCTGTCAGTACCGCTCTGGACGAGATGGTGCCGCCTGTTGAAGGTCAGAGCCCCGGCAGCGCATACTCACCGTACTGTGATGTCCTGGTGGCTCCAATCATCTGTACTGGCCGACAATGACCCCCCCAGGGAAGACGTGACATCAAGGAGGCGGAAGACAAATTCCATAGTGAATTGAACAAAAGCAGTTTTCTATGGAGGAAACTGTTTCAGTGTGATTCCCCAGATGTGCCCCTTTGTAGTTAACCCTCCCTCCCCTGGTGTTTTCATCACACACACAGCGAAGACAGGGTACCAAAGGCACTTGTACTGGATACAGTGATAACTGTATCCAATACAATTCAAAGTAAAAAAAAACACAAAACACATTTCCAATTGTAATTATATGTTATTATAAACAAAACAAAAATATGAATACATACTGTTTTGAAATCTATCATACACATATTTTAGATATTTTATCATTCAAATGATAAAACATTTTTTTTTACATAATTGTGTGTTTCAAACATTATTATATTCAGGATGTCTATAGGCCCTTGTACGGACATATTTTGGGAAGTTACAGGCCTACAACATAAAAGAAATTCCAAGTCTCTTTGGTATGGAAATCTGGACCTTTCTAGGGAGGTTAATTCTATTAAACGCATCTTGTTTATGCGTTGTTACTGTTTGGATCACACTATATTTAGGCTAGTTATACAGCTGCATGGTCCTATGTGACAGCAGAAGAGTGTTTTAGGAGTTGTAAGAAGTAGTCCTTCAATTAAATGAAGCTTTAAAATTTAAGATAATGGAACCACTATGCATTTCCAGATTTGGCTCTGATTTTTTTTCTATATCTCCACACCTGGCTTTTTTTTGTTTCAAATATTTACAACCATTAATTTACATATCTGAAAAAGAGGTTGCCATGGAGATGCTGGTAGTGGAGGTTTGAGGTCGTCACTTTAGGTAATTACAGATTCAGACTACCAAAAGTTTTAGCGATAACCAATCATAGAATGACAAGCAAGTGTTGTAATAAATGAATATACAATCTTTTATTCATATACATTTAATCTGTGTATGAATTTTTCAAGCCTTTATTTATATTTAAAGAATGTTTATGAATGTCAAGTATTATATTGCTATCTCTAAAATACTTTGGTTAATATTCACTATCCTTTGTTCGCATTGTTAAACCATTCTATAAAAAATAAAAGTTTGCCCTGCCAAGTTGGTTAGTTTTTGTAGCTTTGTTTTATAAATGTAAATATTTCCTTGCAGTATATATGGATATTGAAATGAGGAAGAGTAAGGGGTTGTTTCCATTGATGCGATCCTGCGCGTTTGCAGCCGCCGCCGCCGCAAACAACCGCATCCATTGGTGCACGTTCAGGTGCGGATGCGGTTTAGGGCACGTTTCTGAACGCTAGCTGCAGCGTTTTGAAACGCATCCGCACCCCAACCGCATCCGCATCTACATAAAAAAAAAAATAGTGTCGCGAAAACCTGCGACAACTATAGCATGCGTTCAGCCGCCCGGCTGCAACCGCACGGGAACGCTTCAATGGAAACAAGCCCTAAGCTACTAAATGGATAGTAACAGTAAACAGCCTCAAACTGCCATACAGAGCTCTGGCAGTCAGGACCAGGAGGCAGGGGAGCTGTCAGAGGCTGCCTTGGAAGCAGCCCTATCATTTGCATTCACACTTGTAATGATTAGTGTCAATAATGGGACAGAATGCAGGTTAACAAAGAAAAACCTGCCTGTGAAGAGTAAACAGTGGAAGTCCCTCATAGCCCCTTTTTTCTCTGAGCCACAGTGCATAGTACTTCCCACATCTCTGAAAGCAGTGACATAAAAAAAACATAATCAGGCTGTTTAATGAAGGTATATAGACACTCCATTGAAAACTCATATGATTCCAGGGAACAGCAGGAAAGTATATTTTTTTTAGGCGAAAAGCAGTGCCTATGGGATCTAAAGGTCTATAGCCAACATCCCTAGAACAATATGTACATAGAAAACGATAAAGGATTCAACCTATTTACCAGGACCCCTAAATTTTCTGGTACACAAAAGTGTGACTTTCAAATGGCAGTGTATATATTCAAATGATAGGTTTAATTACACAAAAGTAGATTCAACAAATGAAATCAAATAATGAAAGTCATCAATACTTTTTTTGGGCATGTGCCCTGTACATCAGTCTCTTGGGCATGAGCCCTGTACGCATTTCGCAGTCCTTGACTGCTTCTTCAGGAAATGTGTTACCGTAATTATTGCCTGTATTGGGGCACTGCTTGAGTGCCTGGATTCACCCTTGTTGTGCGAAGGATGGAGAGGAGAGGGTCCTGAAATCTTTGCCGCACTGAGCCTCTAGGCCACACTTATGTTTCTCTGTGTTATTCACTGATTGTTATCCAGTGAGACATGATCCACCAAAAGGTGGATACCCTTAATCTTGTAGCACAAAGCCTGAATCCATACAGCTTTGTATGTGCCCAAATGTTATGATATGCATTGAGTCATTGAGGAATACACAGGAGAACTATCCTCTTTTTCTCTTTCAAATTTGTGTGAAAGCAGACTGAACTGAAGTCTGCTGCTTGTGGCACACTGATGCTCAAAATGCGAGGTCTTTTCAAGATTAAGAGTATCCACCTTTTGGCGGATCATGTCTCACTAAATCCCAACCAGTGAATAACACAGAGAAACACAAGTGTGGCATAGAGCATAGAGGCTCAGTGCGGGTTGGGCTCCCCGTTCCCCTGCAAAGAGTTCGGGACGATCTCCTCTGCTTCCCTCGTACACCAAGGGAGAATCTCTGGCAGTGCCCCAACACACACAATTAAAAAGGGCCCATGCCCAAAACTTTAAAGTATTGATGACTTTCATTATTTGATTTTGTTTGTTGAATCTACTTTTGTTTGTTGAATACATACATACATAACGTATTGTTTGAGTTACAATAATTTTATTAAATTTTCAAAGACATAGGTTACAAGTAATTACCAAAGTAACAGTATCAAACATTAAAATTGCTTCTGAACACTGAATTGTCTGCGCGCAATGCCCCAGTACATACACAGCCTAGGCAATTCCATCAAGAACAGACAATCCCTACTTATAAAATAATACTTGCTAACCAAAGAAAGAAAAGAAAAAGAAAAAAAGGGAAAGAAAAAAGGGGAGAGAAAGAGCGGAAGAAAGAGAACCCCTTTCAAACGGATAGTAGGTAATGTGAGAATCCCTCTGAGCGCAGGTAAGTGATCCATGGAGACCAAACCCTTAAGAATTTCGGTTGCGAATCAAGCAAAATAGCCGTCAGCTTCTCGTTGATAAAACAGTCCATCAGGCGCTGTCTAACCTCCGAGAAGTTGAGTGTAGGCTAGCGCCATGACCTAGCTATTACTTGACGAGTGGCCATTAACACAAATGAGGCTAGCTGATCCTGAGATTTAGACAAGGATGGCGCCCTCCAGTGAAGCAGAGCCACCCATGGGTCGCGAGATAGGGAGCACCCCAGTAGAGAACGTATAAAATTGTAAACTCTGATCCATAGTCGCTGAACACGCGGACAGGACCACCAGATGTGTAGGAAGGTACCTCTTGCTGAACAGCCTCTAAAACACATTGGAGAGATGGTTGGCAAGAATCTGGACAGTCGATCTGGCGTCATGTACCATCGCAGAAGAACTTTGTAAGAGTTCTCCAGTGCAACATACCGTATTGTTTGGACAATAAAACACACTTTCTATTATTAAAATCAATGGGAAAGTGTCCCTGCGTCTTAGGGTCCAAATTGTGTATATTGCTCCTGGAAGTAATAGCTATGCATCCCGGGAGGCAGAAATTTGTTCCATTCCCTCCAGCTGAGCCAAAAGGCCACTGCCATGAAGAGATCTTATCTGCATTAGCACTAGCAGTACCCATTCTCTGAACACACTGACCAAGGTATGAAGAGAGACATTTTACAATTAGATAGCATGAGTTGTGTATTTATATTAACATTCTGCATTGCAATAAATACATTTTGTAACAAAAACTCGTGTCTTCTCCCATATGTAAATAGCTGCTCATGGGTAAGTTTTTCAGTGCCAGATTGCAAAATGTGTCTCTTCATAAGTTGGTCAGAGTGTTCAGAGAATGGGTACTGCTAGTGTAAACACACATGCTAAAGTTTTAGCCCTGCACACACTGCTGCAGCGAAGACCTCCCTCTTGCAACTGGGCTTTTGGCTGGAGGAATAGAGTGAATACTGCATGGTCCAGTCCTGCCTACTTTACTGGAACATTCTGTATATTCACTTTATATGTGAATGGCTGTGTCCTCATTTTCTTCCCAAAATTTTGTGGTATGTCTTATGGTTGGTGTGTCTCATAGTCCGAAAAACATGGTATATACATATATATTGAAATTCCTAATTATTTTTCTTATATATATATATATATATATATATAT
>CM070036.1:60467085-60500541 GCA_036250615.1 Ptychadena robeensis | reverse complement strand
ATTATTTCCTCCACTGTACTTATAGTGAGTGAGATTGGCTTTACACAATTTTCTAAAGTATGGAAACATTTTGGAAATTCTCATTTAAGATTTAAATTTACTCCTACTCTGCACAATATTTTGTTTTTAAGTGAAACAACTTTCTCAGAGAGATAATAATTTTGACATGCAGCCGTTCTCTGATTTACCCTTTATGTTGTTATCTCATCTCATCTGCTTTCATGCAAAATGCCTTACAGGTGTTTCCACTCCAGACTGAACGTGGCTGGTTTCCTATTTTGTATTACTGGCAGAAAAGACAGTTTGTTATTGTATTTTACAAATTCACACTTGGTTTCTCAAGTTCACCTTCAGCTACATGTGCATTAAAACAGCATATTATGTTCCCATGTAATACATAAAATATAATTTAAACACAATTATTGAAGTATTAAAGTAAGTTTTACCTTTTATATAACAAATGTGCAGTTTCATGTTAGTTAATAGACACCTTAAATGATATCCAATGCAATTTGTTACTGAGCTTATAAAATGGTATATGAAAAGAATTAAACAAATCTATATAGACTACACAACTGCACAACAATCGCACAAAAACAGTTTTTATATGGAGAAAACTGTTCTCAGTGTGATTCAACAGATGTGCCCCTTTAAAGTTAACCCTCTCACCCCTGGTGTGATATCACCAGGTCCATCACACCAGAGAGGGAGCAAAAGGGAATTGTACTGGCTACAGTGATAACTGTATACAATGCAATTCAAAGGGCTGTGCACAAGAGATGTCCTCACAATCTGACAGATTTGGAGTGTTTCTACAAGGAAGAGTGGGCAAATCTTGCTGTTGAAAATGTGCCATGCTGGTAGACTCATACCCAACAAGACTGAGTGCTGTAATAAAACCAAAAGGTGCTTTAACAAAGTATTAGTTCTGACTTCTGGGTGACTGGATTGTCTCCAACCTTAAACACATCCCATACTTAAGGTCATAGGCTGTATTTCACAGGTTTGGCCAAGACAATGAAAATATGCAGCACTGCAAAAAAGTTTACAGAAGCTAACAAAATTTAGTTTGTTTCAGGCAGCCCTGGTTGTGTGAGTGCATAAAATGATCTGCCAGGCCAGATGACAAAAATGATCTGCCAGGACAAATGACATGCCAGGCATGTAAATCCTTTACACAAGCTGACAATTACCAAGTGCAAAAACGATAATTTAATTCCCCCATGGAAGGCACGTTGGCCCACAGTTGTCTTAAACAAAGTAATTACCTGTCTCACCTACGGCCCTTACCCCCAAATTGCCAGACACTCCTCCAATTAACTGCACAACACTACCAGATATTAATCACTTACCTGCACAGCCGTACTGTGACCTCTATCTCAATCAGCACAATCAGTCATAAGTAGTAAAAAACTTCTCAGCAACCACCAGCCAAACATTGCAAATATCTTGCCTATAATAAATGTGTAAATTTGAGAACTCGTGATCTCCAGTCGTTATTACCTTCATTGCACAAATCGACACTTGTACATGCGCATATTGCGAATTGGAAGCTTGGCCGTTGCAAATACTGATATAACAAATATTGAATATTTGGGATTATGAAGATATAGCACTATATTGGAGATTTTCGAGAATTCTCAAAGTGCGATATTTGCAATAAAAAGATTAGAATATTCATGATCAACACTAGTGGTTTATCATATTCATAAGCTGGATAGGCATAACATAGAAATGTTTGTAATGACCCACCATCCAAAGATATAATGATCGATTGGTTCATGGAAATGGGTTTCCTCAGCACTAAGTTATGTTGGGTTCCAAATCCATGTGTTTCAACAAAACTGATTTCATTTACAAAATCCATGAGGAACTTGAAATAGATTCACCCAACCCATACCTATAGATGATATACAGGTATCAGATTCAGTTATCACTAAATACTGGGTCTAGAGGTATATGATATTTTTTCAAAATGTCCCCAGATACTGTGAGAATCTACTGTGAATATGCCATAAACATAGTTAGCCAAGGTTACACTTTTCTCACTCAATAACTTGCAATTACAGAGCCACGATTTGAAATGATACTCCCACTTTACAAATGACTTTCCCCGAAAGGATATTGTTGTCATCTAGATGTGGTGCAGAATTCCTGAGCACATCAGATAAATGGTGATTAATAAGTCAGGGAGCTATGAGCCTGCAATGGCTGTTTGTTGTTAGATAAACATGACACCTCAAATCCTTTAAAAGCTCCGGGTTTTGTGACAAATCAAGGGCAGCTCTGCAGACATAAGTGACTCCCAGATGAGAGGTGTTAATGAATAAACAAACGCAAATGTTGCCGAACAACAAAGATGTTTCCACTTTCCACATTCTGAGTCAGCTTTTATATCTGTTGTTTCTTTCTTTAATTCTGCCTTCCCAGCAAACTCACAAATCACACCAAATTACATGCAGTGCATGAATTCTTTGTATTTGGGTTGGAATGCATACTGCACACTGGAAATCAAATTGACCAGTTATTAATAGGAAATCCTCTCTTTCCCTAGCCTTCTCCAGTTGAGATAAGCTGAAGATAGAAGAATGTTAAAAATCTCCATAAGGGTTCATCTAAATGCTGAATTTTTTTTCCTAAACACAAGAACACAAATGTTATATATTGCAGCTTACCTGTCCTGCTACTTTGGTCTGCAGTTGTTTTCTTTTTTTTAGGCATTTCACATTTATTTTCACATTTCAACACACATCCTGATTTGTGTTTATAGTGGCATTGTCTCTATAGAATGTAGCTGCCCTTGGACAACAACATTGTCATCCTGTGCTAAATGGACTAATATACCGTACTCTATTTAGTTGGTCTTGGGAGGTTTTCCACACGGCTTAGGGATTTTGTGGGTATGTTTGTCTTCCAGAAGAGCCTTTTTACTGTTAGTTACTGATGTGGGAGGAAAACGTCTGGCTTGCAGTTTATAATTTAATTGATCCCAAACTTGCTCTATCAGGTTGAGGACAGGGCCCTAGGGAGACCAGTCAGGTTTCTCCACTTTATGGAGTCATCTTTCCAACCTTTCTTTCATCAATAATCATTAGAGCATGAAATCTTTCAAAATGTCTTGGTATCAGAGGTATTTTTAACCAAAACCCATGTGCCCATGTTCAAATCCTGAAAGACAACCTCACACCATAACCCCCATCACCAAACGTTATACTTGGCACAGTGAAGTCAGACAAGGATCAGTCTCCTACTTCAAGACTTATCCATTATTACAATGAAAGTGAGTACCTGAGTATTTTGTACTAAAACAGACATTTGTTAGTCTTTATTGGAAATGTTGTCCACAACTAGGAGACAGAGAAATAGTAATGTCACTTTGTAGCAAAAAGTGACAATCACAAAAAAAGCACCCTATACTATTTTATTACAAATTGCAAATGTAGGAATATTAACCATGGCTTTTGAAATTACATTAAGACTTGAAGCTTATATGAGTGAGTGGATTTATCTTTACTTTAGGCATGATTTTTTAAATATAATATATTGTGGAACATAATTATCTTTAACTCTGGCCTCAGTAGGCCCTCTCTCACAGTTTTAGGAAAGTTGATCCCAAATCATCTAAGCTATTCTCATTTACTGGGCTTTTCCAGCATTTTAGAGGAAGGTCTCATGATGCCTCTCTTGCCAAGTTCAGGCTAAGTTCCAACATATGGTTACAGTCGATGGCTGGCAAGCGCGCTGGTCAGAGTTTGTAATGCTGTATGGACAGTTGACCAGTGACTATTAATTGCTCTAGCTGTCCCCTTCCTATCCATAGGAACACCTATGGGTGTGATGCAAAATCTCATGTCCACCCTGCAATTTTGGCTTGCAGCTGTTAAGGCATTTTCATCCAACTCAACTGTGAAAAGGGTTACACTTTTGGACAGTTGATCTTTGCTTTAATCCGCTTGTGCATTTTAAATATCGGCAGTTGCTCTAACATCGATTGCACCACCACACAGTGTGATCTATTTAAACATGTAAATACCTAGAACACCCTTCTGATACTAGAACGTTCAACTGAAATACAGATGGTTCGAATAAATATCCACCTTAAGGCACGTATTTTAAAATCAGGGCTACATCTAATGCCAACAAGATACAAATACATGGCTCAAATTTGTTGGAACTAGCTCAGATCAGAGGATTTACCTATGAGTAACCAGGATTACATATATTTCTATTAACTGTGTGCTGTACACAAAGTACACAAAGTTTTTGAAATATGAAGAGGCATTCCTCCTCTGCTTCAGTTATACCAGAAAGACTGTTTGTGGTAAACCACAGTGGAAGCCATCTCCTACAGTTCTGCAAGTTTCCCATTTACTTGATAACAAAGTCTCCCTGTCCTCACTACTCTGCGACATCCTTTACTTTAACATGTTATTTACTGCCACTTCCTTCCGCTTCTCCTTTATCACATTTCTCTGCTCTCAGATCTGTTTTACACAAAGTGCACGTTGGTGGCTTTTCTTTAACCTGAGTCAGTTAGAGAGAGCAATGAAGTAGAACAATGTAAACAGGAACACTCATTCTCCACATTGCCTCATAGGTAAAGGTACAGGTACTAAGTAGAACAATGAAACTCTGATTACTTCAAAGGCAGAAATAAATGTGCACAGTTGTGAACAGGAACCTTCTCAGGGTATGTTATTTATACCCATGAAAAAAAAGAACACAAGGTGATACAGCTTATGTGCTTTATAGCAGAACAAATATGCCATACAAGGCCACAATCACAAAAAGATTGTCAAAATTCTATGACAATTCTGAGCTATACAGCATGAAGCAACACGTTTTCTAATAAAGAAACATTTTGTTAATGAGTAATTTAATTGACACAGCAGGAGCCTTACAATTCCACATTAATGCAATGAAGAATTTCAGAACGGCCCGTAACAGTCAATTCAAAGAGCTCAATTTAAATTACCACCTTTCATTTTACTAGATGATAAAACAAGATACAATTATAGCTATTTTTGTTTCTGAAAATAGTAAAATAAACTTTCAGCTATGAATAATACAAACAAACTCTTGTTACAGTTTTGTCTTTTTTGTTCTTTAACGTGGGGAGGATAAAAATAACTAACCAGTTAGCTGACATGATCGAGGATGTCAGGTTTTATCTCTTCGCTCTTCTTTTAATATAATACTTCTTCTGTAAAATAAAAGTCATCGCTGCTTACATTGAATGTTCCAAGCCTAATAAACAGTAGGTATAGGGCAGGGGTGAATCAAGCTGGAATATTTGTAAAGAGATAGATGTTGTCACAGCAATTAAAAGGCAGGCTTTATGTTCAGGTAAATGCCATGTAATTGTTATTTTAGGAAAATATTGTATTGACTGGATTGGTAGGCACTGGCTACAAGTCAGAGGTCCCAATGCAAAATTTGCATAGTGGTCCCTTTTCCAGCATTTGGCAATATGTGACCAGAGCACGACCACTCCATTCCAGGAACAACCAGATCTCTCTTCTAAATTATTTTTTCTTACTCTGTAAAGCTAGAAATGCTCACCAAGATCTAAGTTCCTTGGCATTCTGGTGTTGGGGGTTGCCAATCACTGCTCTTCTGGTCCAGAGGGGACGAGACCTGTATTTAAGAGCTCTAGTAAATCTTTGGACGCCCACATCACTTACTGGACAGCAAATTGAAAGTGTCTATATCAAAATCTTGTGGTTTTTGGGGTTTCATGGAGTTTTATCCTGAAGTCCAATTTGTATCATTTTTATCTCTATTTGCTTATTTGGCCTCAATTCCATACTCACTTGTGTTTTGGTTTGTGCAATGTTTTAGGGCTTACAAAGAAACCTTCTTCTAGAGAATGAATGTGGTTTTCTGTACTGTTTTTTTTTCCGGCCAATCTGAATATTCTATTCTTTCAAATCTTGCATCCTACTACAGTTTTGACTAATCTCTGGATTCCTGTGCTGTAGTATAATCTACTAATATTTTAATATGTGGGTTACAACCTTTCGGCTTATATCTATGCTCCATACTTTCTCCACTTCCCATCTGACTTGGTTATGGTTTAAGCTTCCTTCGGTTATATTGTAATCTTCTAGTCTTCTGATTAATGCCTGCCATACAGCCACAGACAGGTGCAGACAGACCAGCTCAGATGAGCTCTGGAATGCAAACTTGATGACGTCATCACGTTGCATTCTGGTGCATTCTGGGGCTGCTTTAGTCGGCCGGGCACCCTTTGTGTGCCGGCCATTAGCTTCAATGAAGACGCCGGTCTTCATTGAAGTAAATGGCATTGGCTTGCATCGGCCAGAGAACATCGGACATGTCCGTTCTCTGGCCGGCCAAGCAGTGGGGCGACAGGGATGTGTCGCCCCATGTGGGCACACGCCAATTAGCGGCTGATTTTGCCGCTGACCAACGGCGCTAGTGCGCACACCCGTCGGTCAGCGGAAAAATTGTCCGCTTATCGGCGTGTGTATGCCAGGCATTAGTTTCCTATGCAGATTTTATGTATCCTGAGTTGTTACAATCTAGATTTGTGTCTGTAACTTTTTTTATGACCTTCAGTCTGCATGTTTGTTGATTATGGGTTTAGATAATTATTACTTATTATCCCCTTGATTGTCATCTAGATCTTTAACATTGAGCATATGAACCTGTTAACCTTTCTGGTGCTTCTTTTTTCATGGTTTTAACATGTGTGTGCTGCTGATTAGCTGTGTTCTGTTCCTCTAATGTGTAATGTCTTATCTTTAGAAACATTTAATAGTACAGTCTCAGCCTCCAGCATCAAACAGTTTAGATGTCCTTTCTAAGTGCACTGGATGGTTACATTAGTCCTTAATTGATAGGATCAAATGTGTAAATTGATGCCACTAGTTATGCTTGGAAACATTTATTAACACATCCTCGTGCCGAAGAATGTTAATAAAGTGTATTGAAAGATGTTGTTTAGCCCTGTTGCTTGAGTGTAATAAAAGTAAGCGCCAACATCCCTTGTAACATAGAAAAAACAAAAGATTGCACCCTGTTGTCCAGCAGGTAAAACCTCAAGGCCATAAATTTTAGGTGGGACTTTTTAGACGCCTAAAAATTGATGACCTTGAGGTTTTACCTGCTGGACAACAGGATGCAATCTTTTGTTTTTTCTATGTTAATAAAGTGGTTTATGGAAGCACAGGTTTTTTACGCTACTACAAAAATGTTTTTACTTGTTTTTTTATACTACTCTGCCTCCAATGGGGAGATTTGATTACCTATAGTCTAAATCAGTGGTGGGCAACTTAGTTTATATGTAGGGCCACAAGTGTGGCCCTCTGCATCATGAAAGGGCCGCACATAACATCGATCCAAACCCTCCCCCTGTTGACATATTTCAGCAGGTAGTGGACCAGATCCCGTCAGGCAGTCAAAACCCGATATCACCCACCCCCCTCCTGCCCATGCAGACCTGGTTTCCCTGATCAACATTGCCCTATGCATTTCTGTTTTGGGGGCCGCCTAACAATGCCAAAGGGCCGCAGGTTGGGCTTCTAGGGTCTAAATTACGGTTTTAACATGGTCAAACATGGTCAGAGATTACACTTAAAGTTCAGGATTGTTGGTTGTCAGCGTTATCCCTATGGGCACTAGGTGGCCATGGTTCCCGGGTGGTTGGGCTGCGTGAACAAGGCGTTCTCAACCGACCATTTAAATTAGACCTTACATAGAAATCAAAGTAGAGGGGGTATTATTTTAAGAGGTTTGTTTCAATGCAATGGGAAACTCTGTTAAGCTAGCCATACATGTTCCGATTCCATGGCCGATCGATCACCCATCCGATCGATTCCGCGATGCCAGAGGGAATCGGATGTCTGATCGATCGCCCAATTAAGCCTGTCCCTACCACCTTGGGCCACCGATTCCTGGACGATTCCGCACCCAATGGATCACTTCACACATGGCAACTCCCCCTGATGTGTGCTGAATCGGATCAGAAAGACCAACATGTTGGTTCTCTGGCAGATCCGATTCTGGGCCCCCGATCGATCGGACGTGATCGATCGGGCAAGGTGGGCTTCACGCGATTCCGGGACGATCGATTAGCGTGCACGCGCCCGGAATCAATCGTCCTGGAATCCCTTGGGAATCGGACCCGTGTATGGGGACCTTTAGGGCTTGTTCTCCTGTGATCATAATTGCGGGGCGGAGGTTGCACCCATACATATCAATGGGGTCACATCCACCACCGTGATGGGCTGCGATTGGCAGCGGACGCGATGTGGCCCGCAATCTAAACCGCGGTTTACTGTAAGTGGAAACATGCCCTTATATAAAGGTTTGTGTGCTCTGGTCTCTCTACAAGAATTGGAAACAATACTGGTAAGTTAACTAGACTGTTCCCCAAAAGACTTAGATAGGGCCATGAGAAAAATATGGAGGCTGCCATTTTCCTTGAATAATGGCAATTCCGATGTGTTTCTAAAACTTGCTTTACAACCCAATTGAAAAATAACATTGTTTGAACGTTGACACATTGTTTTCAATCTATTACGTTAATTGCTAACTGAGTATGCCATGTTTTTATTTGAAATATTGTAAAGTTTAGAGAGGATCACATTAACCTGTCGTGCATGCGTTCTTTGGCCAAATGTATGTAAATCTTTCTATTCTGTTTTATTTACACAAGGCACTACAACTTTTTAAAAATAGGGTTGTACATGCAGCGTGATTCTGTGGCCCAGACAAGTGTAAAAGTAATGAATCGTTTCAGTCTACAGATGTAAATGTAAGGAGGACAGACATAAAGTGGCAAGTAACATTTTAAAAAGGTCAGCTCCCTATTTTTTCATTTGATTTAGCTTCCTCCCAAGATGTCCCAGATATGGTAGGTACTCTGCAGTAACATGGTCTAATATAAATGGTTTTGTGAACACTGTAATATACAGCTTAGTTTGTGTAGATATGTAAAAATAGCTCAACATATTAAACCATATTATTTTATTTCTATCTTTTGAAAACAAGATGTATTTTCCCAGAACATGTACTGCCTTGAATTGGTTAACCACAAGGACCTTTCTCTCTATTCTTGTAGGAGTGGAAGGCTGACATTGCTTCTCTTATGTACTGCCTAACAATTCATTTGCTTGTATTACAGTGACAAACAAGACGCAGATTTCAGAAAAAAAATGATTCTACAGATTTAAACAGAATGGCAGAGTAAATGCGTCAAGTGGTATTGGTAAAGGTATATACATGATGAGGGTGCCCCCACCACACTATTCAGTTGAGTCAGTACTATCATGGGATTCTCTTGATGCTTTATTTTTGGGCAGTTACTGGCAAGTCGACTCATTCCCTGGCTTCTTATGTTTCTTGAGAAACTCCAGTGGAGAAACTTCTTCATCTGAAAGATATGCCCTCCTGCTGATGCCAATTCAAGGAGGGCTCACACTCCCAGCTGGACATTTCATCTATTTAATATTATGGAGGAAACAAAAGGTAGAGTCCATTCTACTGGATTAAGGCTGGAATTCTAGTGGTGAAATCTTCTCACGGGAGCCCCTGAGAGATTTAAAGCTGAAGTTTTAACATGTTGTTTGCTTAAAATAATTAGTTGTCATTTTAAACCTAAAATAAAAAATGTTGCTTCTGAGTTTTCTTACTGCATTTGCTTACTTGTTTTTTTTTTTTTTTTTGCCTTTTAATCCTGCCAGAAGCACACTTCCTGTCCATCCATGGCTCGATTTTTAATAGATTAGAACACAATCGAGACACATGTGCGTTCATCACTCTAATCTATAAACAAATAAAGCTGTGGATGCCTTTCTTTGATCACTTTAGGTGCTCTTTAATTCTTGTCCAATCTAAGGAAGCGAAGTGTGGTGACGTCATTGTGATGTCACCATACGGCACTCGAATGTCAGTCACTTTACTCATTCCTGTCTGTAAAAGTGCCCCTCTAGGCCTAGGCCCTCCTCTCCAGCTCAATAACTTGCATAGAGAAGTATTGCTATTACTAGTTACTAGTAATTACTAGCTTATAGAACACTTTGATTCAATACAAGTATCTAATGAGTTTGTAAGATGTTTTGATTTAATTGTATCTGATTTGATTGTGGTGGAGATTTTTGTTCATTTTCACAACAATCAAGTAAAAAAGGGATTTTTTTTTGCACAAGAAATCCAATTGATAAAAAAATTTGCGTAAAATTAATCCAATTCAATCTCATTGAAAATTTATCTAAATAAAGCTGACATGTGTATTGCTAGCTTCAGAAGTACAATATAATTTAAAAGTTAGATTTGATTTAAAGAAAACATAAAATCTAATTCAATTCCAACAATTCTTGATCAATATTTGATTTATTCAATAATATATATCAATAATATGTTGATTTAAAATTCCTACTTGAGGGCAATTTATTGTGAACTCTGTTACTTTTGGCTGAGTTTACTCCACGATAATAATCAATTGTGCTGTTAAATCAGTGTATGAAAGTACTTTAAGTAAAGAAATAATATAGGGGGTTAGCGATCATTGACCTACTCATGATTATATATTTCTTATATTGGGGACAAACTTTTACCTGATAGAATTTTTTTTAATCTGCAACAGGAAAAGAAACAATTATAAAAAGCTGACTAAGGTCCACAGCCCAGATCACTAGAACAGGGGATAGTGGCGGTGGGTAGGTGTCATTTGGTAAGTCCCCTAGATATTACTTGGGGGTTAAGGGGAAAAGAAAGGTTCAGCTTATAAAATTAAGCAGGAATTAAATTTATCCCAAACAATCATTTAATGTCAGAAGAATAAGAACATCATGAGTTATAGGCAGCTGAATTTAAAAAAAAACATACGTTTTTTTCTTGGCCATTTTACCTCCCTGGTGGTATTCCAGAGTAAGATTTTTTGAAGTGGTCACCTCGAGCCACACTCCAGATTGCTTACCTAATCTAAACAAGCTAAGCCTAGCTTAATGTCCCCAGCATCACTGATGAGGGCAAGACCATGCAGCTGCCTATGGTGTCCACCAGTGATGCCCACCTATCCATTATCAAGATTTCATGTCCCTAGCTGATGGACATCCAACTATCATCTAGTTTATCATCCAATACTATACTTACAGGCCACCATTTTGACCTTCATGTTTCGGATTACATGTGATTGTTACTACATGTACATCACCCTGCTACACCTCCCACCAGCTATGATATGTCTGTATTGGTAAGAGGAGTACAGGCACACACAGTGATGATATTATTGCACATAAAATATGGTATGCAATGAAGACTTAAAGTTTTACACTTGGGTTTACGTACCTGTCAGAAGGAGCCCGTAGCATCCCTCCATGTCGTTGTACCAGCCAATACTTTTGAGTCTGCCTTTCCAGCGTCATTGCAGAGGCAGTGTGGAGGCACCATTGACTTTCATGTTAAGGAGGCAATATAGTTTTTTCTCACATCTCTGGCATCATCCATGACAGCGAGGATGTGTAAGGGGCAGAAGGGAGGGTGGGGAACCTTACAATGTAATCTGCCGTGACATGATTTAAAAAAAAAGGGTGTTACCCAGGAGGTTACACTTTATCTTTAAGGCATCATTCACATGGGTACTGTTCGGGTGCCTGCACATTGCCCCCCCCCCTACAATTTATATTGGGCGCCCAGACGCTAAAAACACTGGTTTTCCAGATACAAGTATGAATGATCCATAACTTTCAATAAATAACACGATTTACCTACATCAAAATATTTGTTTATTTTGTTTTTATCATCTATAATTGTTAAAATAGTTTAAAAAAATACACAAGTGCTAAAATAATAAAAAAACAAAAATGAAAAAAAAACACAATAAATATTAAATCACTGTCAAGTGCCTGTGTGCCATAGACTTATCTATTTGAAAAGGTACTTTTTGTTTCTATGATAATTTTTTAAAATGGTTGCTTGAATGCTTATGGCTGGATTGGAAAATGTTTGATTCAAGAAGCTGATTAAATTATTATGACATGGATGTCCATTCAAAAGGGGGCCGCTGAGAACATGAGCTCTTTGAACTATAATTTACATCAAGATGCCAAAGAGAGCATGCTATATTATCTCTGAATTCCACTGAGCAATGAAAGAAGAACACTTGTGAAAACTGCTGAAGTATATAGTCATTGATATTGTTATTTATAATATGTATATATGGAAAACAAATACTGCCATATCATGGGAAGCATGTGTTCTTAGGATTGAATTATTTTTCATTTTGAAAGCAATATCATTCACAATGCACTTTGTGAGCAGATCAGCGCCTTGGTAATTCGAGGGAAAAAAAATTAGAAAGAAGCCCATCAGCCAGTGTTTATGCATAAATACTTCCACAGAACAATGGAAACATTCTTAAAAAACAATATTATGAATGATTTAAAATCACTGACATTATATGAAATAAAATATTTTGTTGAAGGAGCTCGCATTACTATGCAAAGTAGAAAGGTTTGTCTGTTATAGATTGTGTTATATGATAATGTGCTGAGTGCAAAAAGTATCCCGAAAATAAATAAATAATACATACAAATAATAACAGTAAACTTTCCAGGATGAACAGGAAAAAAACACTGTTTCCATGTTAGTTGCAGAGTTAATATAAATCTATAATAAATTACAATTAATCCTGCTGTAACTTAGGTGGTATAACCACTGATGACTGGAGGGTTGGCTACCCATTACCACCCAGCAGCAGCTCTCTATTACTACCTGATGTCTTTGATAGGTGGTCAGTTGGTGTTATTCAACCGCCCCTACAGTGAAAGAAGAAGGGGCAGTAAGCAAGTGCTGTCCATATCTATACATAACTGTCAACCTGAACTAAGCAGTTATGGGTCAGTATTGATGATTGCTGTCAATAAGGTCATAAGTAGGGTCACATTTTTCCATTAGGCACACAAAGTAGTATGTATGAATGCCAAGTGCAGAGGTTAGAAGTAATGTAGGGATCAGGAACGTAAATGCTGGGATAAGAAGTTTTGACATGCAGATCAGTGTACACAGTACAACCAAACAAATTAATCCTAAGAGAATACATTTCCTCAAGCACAAATGCCTCCAGCAGTGGCGCTTTTAGGCATTGGCAACCAGATTGGAATTATGCCGGGGCATCTGGCCATCTGAACTTTTACCGATGGCCAGATGTCTCCCCCACAGCGCACCTACCTATCCGCGCAGTGGCCCAAGGAGATAGAAGGAAAAATGGAGACTCAACAACCCCCCCCCCCCCCCCCAGTTGTGGGCATCAAAGAGAGTGCTCCAGTGGCCTCCAGTATACTGTGCCCCCAAATAAATTTTTCATAATAAACCGCCCTACCTGATCCCCTTCTCCCTTTTTCTATTCTGACCCTCAGGACTGATCTCCCTTGGTATAGATTAAAATAACACACCCACACCTACCCCCTGAGTAAAGAACCCCTTTCCAAAGTTCCTGCATAAAGAACCCCTAAGATTACCTTCCTGTACTGACCCGCCTTAGTTTCAGATACATTCAATTACATGTTTTGTGTTTTTAAAAGGCCACCATTGTTCTTTGCATTAATATAGAAAAATGAGCCATAAACAAAGTGTATTGCATGCTAGAGGAAGCCCCTTTACCATTTCACTAGGGCAAAGGACAACAACCTGAAGTCATTCGGATTATTACTATCTTCTTCACATGGTACAGGCTTAATACTGCATGTCATATCACCAATAGTATTAGCAATTTGAGTTTTACCTAAAGTTTTGTATTGATGATTGCTGTCAATAAGGTCATAAGTAGGGTCACATTTTTCCATTAGGCCCACAAAGTAGTATGTATGAATGCCAAGTGCAGACACATTCACCTCTAGTCACAGTAAACAGTTTCCAGTAAGCCACTATTAATTCTTGATTTATGATCATATTTATTGCCACAGTTGACACTGGAAGATGGTACAGAGATAGGATATAGATAGGATATAGGACATTTTGATGTAATCCCCACCTAGGATAGGTGGGGATTACATCAAAATGTAACATGGGGCCCTATTATTCTAATACTACTGGACAGTTATATCAATTGCAAGGATGAATTACAATTAAGCTTCTCATTCACAGATATCTAAACTTACAGTATTTTTCAGACTATAAGACGCACTGGACCATAATATGCACTGTTTTTAGAGCCGGAACAAATGAAAAAAATTTGAAATGTTCTCAGTTGGAATTTTTTTTCCTGCAGTACCCAATTTCAGCCACAACAAAGGTGTCACTAGAGAGCACACTTTAGGCAGAAGGGGAGGGGGGTGATCTTGGGATTCCCTCCCTTCTTGTCAGCTGTGAGATAGAAGTTGCCGGCTGGCCGCTTCCGTGTATGTCTCTCTGCTGTACTGCTTCTTTCAGCAGCACTCTGCTGATAGAAGCAGTACAGTGCAGATGGCACAAGGCGCGACCACCAACGACGCGGGGGACTTGCATTCCGACCATAAGACGCAGGCACTATTTCCCCCCAATTTTGGTCTGAAAAATACTTTTAGTTTCACCATTCACTGAAGGGAATGGACCCTTACTAGAACGTACTAGAATATAATATGTACACTTTATTGTAGCTCGAACCATCATACAACATTTAGAAAAATGTCACAGGTTAGCTTAATGTTTTAATTCAAGACTGGAGGTTCGTAGGTCCTAGGAAGACTTCACTCCTGTCAACCAGTGAAAACCCCCCACATTCTAGAATGGCACGACATCTATTTTTGTGGCATGGACCATGGATACACTGCTCCCTCTTTGTTGGTTAAATGTGCTAAATTGTCCTAATACAAAAAATTATTGTTGAAGGTAAGTACTTCCAACTGTGTACATATTACATGTTATGAATAATTATATCTGCATCATAGTATGCACTACATTGGTCCCAAAAAGTAAACTGCTCAAAAAATAAAGGGAACACAAAATGAGATTTGAATTAATTAAATATTCTTTTTAAATACTTTGTTATATACATAGTTGAATGTGCTCACCACAAAATCACACAAAAATTATAAATGTACTGGCCTGTCTCCTGGTGGCGCCTCCATTCTCTGAACACAACACTGACAGACACAGCAAACCTTCTTGCCACAGCTCACATTGAGGTGCCATCCTGGATGAGCTGCGCTACCTGAGACACTTGGGTGGGTTGTAGACTCCATCTCGTGCTACCACTAGAGTGAAATCATAGGAACTGAAAAGTGGTCTGTGGTCACCACCTGCAGAACCAATCTCTTATTGGGGATTTCATGCTAATTGCTTTTAATTTCCACCTGCTGTCTATTCTATTTACACAACAGCATATGAAATTGATTGTCAATCAGCGTTGCTACCTAAGTGGACAGTTTGATTTCACAGAAGTCCCTGGAGAAGCCCGGCCAAAGTGAAAGCGTCGGAACTTAGGACTCATGGTCAATGCTTCCAATATCGTGTCAGAATGTGAATTTTTTTCCAGTTCCCAGGAGTGAAGTCTTTGTAGGACCTATGAACCACCAGCCTTGAGCTGAAACTTTAAGTATTAACCAGTGACATTTTTATACATATTGTATGATGGTTCAAGCTGCAGTAGGAAGCTACAATACATTGTATATATTTTATTCTAGTACTTGTTGAACTACCTTTGTGCCTAAAAAGTCCCGGTAGACCTCAGAAGCTAGCAGCACACTAAGGATCCCTTCCCTTCAGTGAATAATGAAAAAATTAGTTTGATACATAATTGGGATGTGGCACACTATCCTAGTATTCTGATTTTCTGGTTACCCAACAATCTTCTTTTATGCATTTAAAATGAACTTTTAGCCTATACTACTTACCTTGCAATTACAAAACCTTATTGCATGACAGAAAAGTTACAATATCAACTAAGAATATGTTTATACTCACCATTGTTCCTCCTTTCCAATCAGGCATTGCCAAATATCCCCCTCCACCAGTCAGATCCACCTTTCCTCTGCTTTTCTGTCCCTTTTTTGCAGTATTCATTTTCTGTTTTCTAATGGCTTCAATATTGAAGAAACCCATTGTATCCATCTTTTATAAAACAAGTAGTCTTGCCATATACCCAATTCTTATCAAATACTAGTACAGTCAAACAGTCAATAACGTCAATATCTGTTATAAAACAAAGAAACAAGGTGAATGGTGAGCTGATTCAGCGGTGCAATGGGCCACTAGACTGGATTTGCTCCCCAGGACTAAGGCTGCCAGCCCTCCCCTGCTTGAGCCCCTATGTTTGTCACCATGTTTCACAGTTGTGGAGCCGAATATATCTATTTAGAAAATGAGCTTATGTGACAAATACAGAATGCTTGATTTACAGCAACATTTTCGTATATTAATATTTAGCCTTCTTTGTACAAATGTGATGGATAACTTGACTTTCCCCATTGAACATTTTTTCCCTTCTTAATAGATGATATATGAGTCATTGCAGTCTGCTTTAGCCATTCATAGACTGAGGTTCTGGCACAGTAACTCATTGGTTTGCAAATAATTTCTGGTTCATCTAGCAGCTAAAGGGCTTAAGGCCTTCACCTTTAACTTTCTAAGCTGTGCTCTTTAAGGGCATTGCACCAATAATGAATGCCTTATTGTAAGCTGATCCTGATACTAAGAGGACTTTGTTTCTGAATATCCATACTGAACGCACAGCTATTTCACATTTTCTGCCATTCTTTTACAAAAAAAAATCTCTCAATAATGCCATAATGAGATATCCACAAATATAACTTTTCAACTAATTTTCAAACACATCTATGTTGGAGTTTGAGGAAAGAAAAAAGAATGTTTTCATCAAGAGTTTACCAGGGATTGCTACAGTACAGACACAATACTGAACAGCGTGGCACAATAAATACACAATGTTACTGTTTATAATTAAGCTGTTAATATGTAAGCAAATAATAACCATCACCAAATTAGTGTAGATAAAATGTGTTTACCTACAAAGAGAACACCGGGCATTTTTTATTTCAACAAGGCATTTTATTTTACAATTACAACCAAAAGGTTATTTAACAATACAGTGTTTTGAATGTCTAGCTTCATGATCCCTTTATTTCGATCTATAATACCTACATTCTGATTTCAGCTTGTTTAATGATTGTGAAAGAAAGAAGTTTTTTTGGATTTTATTCTATATACGGTATCTTCTTTATACCTATACGATCATACTTATTTGAAATCATTGTGATTTATAGATGCATGCTGAGTATTCAATTATTATGTGGACATGATAAAGCCCAACTCAGGAAAATGTTTCAAACACACAAATATACTCATATATATTTATTGATTGAAACTTTAGAAAAGTTTACAGTTTCTTGCTACATGCTACTTGCTTTGAATCAGATACTTTGAAATGATGAAACCAGAGCTTCACCAATGCTCTTAGTCAATTAGCACTCAAAAACAGAGATCAGCAGTCAAGCCCCCCATACAGCTCACAATCTTACCATACAATTTCTGTACAATCAACTTTTCTTTAAACCAAAACCATATAATATGAGGACTTTTTTAAAGGCCCTCATACACGTCTAGATTTTTCTTTTAATCAACTTAATTCAATCAATGGCAGCCCACATGGTTAGATCGACCTAAAACAATAAAAATTGGAAAAAAATTTAATCGAAAAATGATCGCACATGTTGGAAAATTTTGATCTAAAATCTATTACTACAGTTAGCATAGTAACAATCCATCACTATTTTCCTGACCCCAAAAAATATATCTTTTTAAGTTGATTGAATGGAAAATCTATATGTGTATGGGGGACTTTACCCTTCCAATCACTATGCATTCTATCAGAGAGGACCCAACACTACATAGTTGTTTGTAGATTGGAAATTGTATGGAGTGATCTAAAGGTGTGTGGGGGGCTTTACAGTATATATATTTTTTTTCATAGCAAACTCAGTATTGAACAATACCAACTTTTAGGCTATGTTCCCACTGAAGCAATTAAGTGTGGCGCGCTGATGATTTTAATCGCTTCCGGCAATTGCTGTTAATAGTTTCCATTCGGTTGAATGTGCTTGTCCTCACTTCAACTAATGGGCGCATTGGACCCATGATCAGAATCGCAGCTCCCAGCGTTCTGATCGCAGGCGGCCGGCGGTCATGATCGTGCCCATAGACATGAATGGATGTGATTTAAAAAACAATTATGTGTGAAGATCGCCTGGTCAATTGCGCCTAATCTAGTGAGCAGTCGCGCATGATTAAAACAGTACCCGCCCCATGGCTGATCCTCTATGTGGGAACACAGCCTTAAGCTGGCCATACACCTTTAGATCTCTCTATCAGATATCCTTTAGATCTACCAACAACTATGTAGTAAAGGGTTCTCTGCGATTGAACACAGGTAGAATTGATTGTTTAGAAAGTCCCTCATAATATGGTGTATGGGGTAAGGTGTATGGGGATCCTTAGACATGCATGATTGAAATGTATGGCCGGTTTAAGAGGATTTAGGGCCCTTTCACACTATATGCGTTTTTTAAAGACATGATTTTGTTTAGGTTTGCGTTTTTGACATTACATCTGCGTTTTTGAACAAATCAATGAAAAATGCAGGAAAAATGTATCAAAAATGCATACAGCAGTGGGTTTTTAAAAACGCATGTGGAAACATTGCATTTTTTAAAACGCAACGCATTTAGTATGAATGGTAACTAGACTGGTTGTCTATGTAAAAACGCGTGCAGTAAAACAATGCGTGCGGTTTAAAAAACTTGCACGTTTTTAAAATGCAATGCATATAGTGTGAAATGGCCCTGAGAGGGTGGAACATATGCATTGACCAGACACTATGTCAAATGAGGTCCACTCAGCAGATGTGCATAACAGCTTTATCACTGCTTAATCAGAATGGACTGAAAAAAAAGCATCTGACTACTCAATAAACATTTTCCATTTGTGGGCATAATGTTACATGAGTTGAATAATGGGCTGTTTAACCGTTCGAATTCCTTTTTATGTTTTAGTTGGTAAGCAGGACACTATAGATATAGACAAACATAATCTCTTCTTGTTATGCTGACAATGTTTTATCCACATCAGCTCAGACAAAGGTAAATATGATTTGTGTGTATTTCCTGTTGCAGGTTTCCCCTTCCTTTCCCCTTCCTTCCTGAGGACATCATTAGCAGGACAGATCCCAGAATAGCAATTAAATCCTAACAGAAGTCGTATACCTTTATATGAGTTTCCATGTAATGTAATATACAATTATAAACTGAAATATCCACATACCCATTCTGTGTAAACATAGGTAATGCATAGAGTTTGGTATACATTAAAGGGACACTGTATTTTCCTATTCAGTGTGAAATATTTTATCTAATTTTTAACACACCTCCGTAAGACCTCTGTATACATGTAATTGGCCTTGCATCCCCTTTTCTTACCCTGCAGCTCAGCGCTGATAGCAATTTATAATGATA
Source organism: Ptychadena robeensis (assembly GCA_036250615.1). Taxonomy (NCBI): domain Eukaryota; kingdom Metazoa; phylum Chordata; class Amphibia; order Anura; family Ptychadenidae; genus Ptychadena; species Ptychadena robeensis. The sequence continues at coordinate 60,481,072 of CM070036.1, read as the reverse complement.
TGTGATGTCATATGCAAATGTATAGAGCACAGGCATCTTTATATACAGTATGTCAGCTCATCAACCTTGTATCACCCTTGTTTCACCTTCAGGAGAAACAACAAGGGGCTAACAGAAACAAAAAAGATTTTACTAGATTACATACTAGGCAAGACAGCACCATCTAACTGCCATGACCTCGGTGGGCGAGGTACTGCCTGATCTTAATGCACACCCTGTTGGCATAGCATGAATTATGAATGAGTCAACGTGGCACACTATGGGCAAATACTGATAGTGGATTTGGAAAATGGAAGAGATGCCATGTATAGTATATGCCATATTATGAGTTGCTGTTATAGATGGACAGTAATATTTTTAATTGGTATTGGGGCAGGCCAGGTACCACCAGGATGGGGGATAATGTTGATTGTCCTCTAGCCAGAAACTAGGTTGGACTCAACTTGGCTTGCTGAAGGTTCCACAGCAAGCTGCAGAAACATTCAGAACAAGCATTCAGAACAAGCAAGAAGCTTGAAGCTTTCGGGGGATGTCTTATTTATCCATGAAGAATACGGAATTGGGGTATCAGGGTGGGGGATTGCTTAAAATTACACAGGGGGGATCAGAGGGGTTAATCAAAATGGCTCAGGAGACTCAGAGGGAGGGGGATTACCATTTTAGTAACCCCTTCTCATCCTCCTGTGTCATTTTGATTGCCCCTTCTGATCCTGATTACAGTATTGTATCTTCGGGGTGCCTTATATTCGGGGGGTGCCTTATATTTGATTGTGAGGCAAAAATGTAAGGGTACCTTATTTTCGGAGAAAGCCTTATTTTTGGGGAAACAGGGTAAGAAGACACCTAGACATAAAGTCTCGTACAAAATATAGCAATCGTTGCTAAGGTTTTCCCTGGGAGTGCAATACATGGTGGCAGCAAAGTAATAAAGGGGCAATAAGAATAAGGAACAGGGAAGGTGAGATAACTAAACCAGGGAGCTAGGGCATAGAAACATAGAAACAATGCACTCACAATAATAGAGGTTCAAAGGCTTAGCAAGGAGTTGTGATCTTTTCTGGGGTACAGTTGTAGACCTTACCTTGTGTGCCTCCACACTTACCATGTGTGGCACCACTCATTTCTAAGTATGCATTTTACAGTTATTATTGTAATTACATTATTTGATCTATTTCTTTTACTGTTTGTTGCAGTAGGCCACGCATCTTGTGTGCATATTCCTAATGTTCTATCCAAGGTGACCATGTCTTTACCTTGGATAGAACATTACGAACATGCACACGAGATGCCTTTGGAGTCATGAAGAAGTGCCAACATCAGTCTCCCAATATGTGGAAAATGGTAGCTAGACCCTAGCAATTTATGATACAACAGAGAGACATGCTCAAGTGGGGTACAAGTAGAGCGGGGAGTCAGTGTGCTTAAGGCCTGCTCTTAACTTGGTGCTCAGGTGCAAAGATTGAAAATTGCACATGTTATAGATATTTATGAGGTTGTATATGTATATTCTACATAGCAAAGTCCAGCATCAAAACAGATTATGTGTGATAGTAATGATAATTGGGTAGATCGGGTAAATCTGATATGCTTCAAGGCCTACCTAAAGTGGTGTATTGTTAAAACTGTCGAGAAAGGCCAGTTTGGAGGCCTAGTTTTAGGGATTCACCTGAGAGGCCACTAGACCTCCCCTGTGCTTGGGCTGAAGGAGGATTCATTTGGAAATCCATGGCCTAGTGTTATACCTAATGAAGGAAAGAAATAGCCATTGTAGGGAACGAAGAACCTGGGGTGGGATGTGAATAGGTAGAGTCCAGAACAAGAAAAGAAGGGCCTTAAGGGAAGAGAAGGGCCTCAATTCTACCTAATCATGAAATCTGATATTTTTTTCTACAATTCTAATGTGTTTGGTGTTGGGGCACTATAGCGTAATTATACGAATACATGGTGTCATAGAAGGATTTGAGATATGCTTCTAAAGCCCCCCATACACGTCAAGATTTTCTGTTCAATCAACTTAAAAAGATAAAAAATTTTGGACAAGGGAAATTGATGATTGATTGTATATTTGCCAACTGTAGTTACAGATATTTTTTGGGATCGACTGAAAGCGTAATAAATTTTTATACAACCAATAAAAATTTCCCAGCATGTCCAATAATTTTTAGATAAATTTTCTCCCCAATTTTAACTGTTTTAGGTTGATCTTACCATGTGGGCTGCCATAGATTTTCAATCAATCAACAAAAAAATGTATAGAATTAAGTTGATTTAATAAAAAATCTAAACGTGTATGATAGGAATACACGGGTCGATTTTTTCCTGATTTTTGCACAGCCAGGCGCTGTGCGCGCTCACGGCACTGAGCTGTGCAGAAATCTGGGAAAAATCAACCCATGTATGCTGTTTTCTGAGCGTGATCAATAGAACTCGCTCCGCCGAACAGGTTACCAATATGTTGGTTAACCTTGTTCGATATTCTACACTTTGAATAGGGAACCGCGCTTCCCCATTCAAAGTGTAGACGGGCTGACAGCTGGCTCCTGATATCGGGGAAGCCGGGCAGTAGCGTGGTTACGTCATCACGCTACTGCCGAGCTCTCTCTGTCGGCTCAAATATAGAGCCGTGTATTCCAGCCTTAAGGAGTATTTTATTCCTTCCTCATATTTTCATTAGATTATGAATATGAAGTAACTAACCTGCTGCAGTGTTTAGAAACTTACCTGCAGTGTTCCACCTTACCAAAAGTGCTACCCATTGTCATACTGTTGGTTAGCACTTAGTAGGCATGGCTTGCATAGCTTGCAATGTCAAGAGGCCTTTTATGGTTATCAGCAGAAAGCTTCCTGGCAAACCACCTAAAGCTAGGCATACACAGCTCGATTTTGTAATGGATTCAAGCACAATCGCGTACACAGCGACCGATTTTGCTTGAATCTATTACAAAATTTCAGCCATTCAGCCTTCCTTCGAGCAGGATCGGTTGTTGAATGGCCAAAGCTTGGGTTACAGGTTTCCAACATGACGCTGCAGTGCTGCGCCTCGATATAGATGAAGCTTGAGTGTTGCGCAATGACGGGCATCGGTCACATGAGGATCTACCCATGTATGCCCTGCATTAGTAAGCATTCCAATGAATGGACCCATGTCCTTCAAACGAAGAGGGCTTTATGAATGTCATACTTCCCTAGTTTCAGTTCTGTAATGAAATCATTGGGATTTTAGTTTATGTATAATATGGTATACTAATCTATTTGAGGATTTCAATGTTTTTCTGTTATATTTAAAAATAAAATAATTTCATTTGTTTCAAAGGCAACCTATGCTAATGCAAGGTCAGACATCAGAATGTATTCAGTAGCAGACCAAAAAAAATGTAATAAGCGTATATAAACATATCAAGACCAGTTATAATAGACATATAATATTAATGCTGACAGCTTTCTTCAATTCTTTCCTAGGTTTTCAGAAATAATGCATTATTTTATAATTATCCAAATTCAATTTACTTGTCATCATCTGCATAAATAAGTTATGGCCATTTTTTATGTGTATAGTTGAGTCTGTAGATGTACATCTAATATGGATGAGACAGAGGATGGACTTCATGGAAACAAGAGACACTTGTAGGCTTTTTAATGTGCTTTGCATTTGAATCAGTTTTTCAATATTCCGTTTTCTATGGTATGGATGTGTTAAATCCTAAGTCCATTATGTGTTACTATCTGTGCCCCACTGAGGAATAGTAATGAGCAGCATAGGTAATATTCGTACTTGCAAATTTTTTACCTAATATTTGTTGGTTAGCACATGTGCATATTGAGAACTCAATGCGTGGTACTTTTCACAGATTACCTTTATTGCGCAAATCAGCACTTTGGGAACACAATAGATATTAGTTCTGGGTACTGATGTAAAAAATCTTCGATATTCACGATTACGATGATATAGCACTATATTTGTGATCTTAGCCAATTCTTGAAGTGCCCATTTTCGCAGTAATAGTAGATGATATTCCAATCCACAATGTGCTCCGCCGCGATTGCCAGCTCAGCTCAGGGTAGTAAACATAAGCCCGGCGTCACTGGAGACGCCGGACTTATGCTGACAAAAGGCGACGCCCCTCCATTTACATGGAGGTCTATGGCGCTGCCTACCCCCGCCCCTTTCGCGTCACCGGTGACGCGATCGGGGGCGGACCCGGAAGCATTGGCATACATGCCGATGCTCTCGACCGCCGTCAGAAGACGGCGAGACCTCGGGCGCTCCTCCGGCTAACTGGGGCTGATGCATGAAACTCAGCCCGAGTTAATTCGGGGAGAACGCTCAGAAGGTTAAGATATGCTCAAAAGAATGGCGGAGCTTTGTGTAATTTAAAGTATTTTTATAACCCAATTCTCAGTATTTTAGATCTAAAACAAGGGGAAAAGCATGGTTGCAGATATTCTGTAAACTACTGTGATGAATACATTGCTTCACTTGCACTAAAGATAACATTTCCAGCTAGGTCAATAGATCTCTAATCCATTAGTGGTGACTAAGGTTATCTGTTGCAAAGGTTTATAGCCAGTATATGGTTCATAACCCATTTACTGCCTGTCTGTTTTTTAAACCTCCCGGAATAATAAGAATTGGAAAACGGACATCAAATGTTAATTAATACCTTTAGGCTAAATTTTTAATACAAATAAATGCAATAAATGATGCATATTGCATATAAAAGTGACTAAACTAAGTAAATTTAGGCTGATAAGGCACATAGTGACCCTTTTGAATTGATTTTGATCCATCCTTGAAAATGTCTGCTGCAATATTATGGCTGTTTCACTTTACACATTTACTCGCTTTCATAAGCGCTCTTTCATATGTTTGCTGCTCCTACTTGAAACTGTTAGGTCATGTTCTCTAGCTTGGAAGACCTTCAGTTTAGTTGTTATACCCGATCTTCAACAATCTTTGAGTTTTATAGAGAATTGATAAAGCTTATTTGAAAAGGCTTTATTGGCTTTTTCAGCAGTGTCTGAGTATGAGAGCAGATCCATTATGTCACATGTGTTTAGAAAACTCTGATGTTGGTACTTGACATGTTAATTAAAATAACATGTTGGAACATACCTGCAGCTTCTCAAAACTACCAATGATTTATTTGTATAGAGTGACATGAAGTATGTATAGCAGATGTATCTTTATAACGTGTTTTCTCTGTTAGACATTCCTATAATGACTCTCCAAAGTGAAAAGAAGCCATTATTTAACCAGCTGCAATCCTCCAGCACGCATTCAGATTGTCTTATTCCCCCAATTTGTTTGTAGAATGGCAAGTGGAAAACCCATTAGTTCTGGTGTGACTGCTAAGGGAGCAGGAAACTAACATGGAATGTGGAAAAACTGAAACAGAAGATTGGTGGAAGGACGATGGCTAAACAACTGGACACATGCTAAGGTAGTGTAACAGTGATAATGCAGAACAGTTGGATAATATATTGTGGAGACCTGTTTTCTTTTCCAGGTAAATTATCCATACATAATGATGACAAATGCATGGTTAATTTAACTACAACACATTGGTATTTCCAGGTAATGTTTCACATTCTTCCTGATTGTCAACCACTCCAGTAGTATTATTAGTTTAGTTTACTATCCTAAAATAAATAACTCACATACCTAAAGATTATTGTTGTTTTTGCACTAGTTTGTTATAGATATAGTTCAACTACAACTACAGAAACTTTTTTTAAATTATTATTACACCAAAAAATGGCTACACCGTCCTATAGCTTGTTGATGTCACCTTGATAGGGGTGCTTTTTTTATTGCTGCCTTAGAGCAGCCTCTTTGGCAGTGGTTCCTAAACTGGGGGGAGAGTGGTTCCCAAAATGTGTCTCTGTGTGTGTGTTTGTCTCTATGTAAAGGTTGAATGGTTTTGTATCATTGGTGTGTGTATATACAATGCATGTCTTTGCATGATTTGTGTGTGTGAAAAAGGGAGTTGTACGTCAAATAAAGTTTGAGGAACATTTCACACTAGCCACACTGCGGCTATGGTGTGTTTTATTTTTTTTACCGTAACAGACATACAAGCATAAGTGTTATTTTCCACATATGTTCCGACGTAGCACATTGACATTGCCTGCACGTCAGATGATCTGTTTACACATCTGTCGGTGCAGAGGCTCAAAATACCCGACTACGTTGAGCCTTACATTGGTGGAGTGGCTCTGCGATGTGAAGACAGATCCTCTGCAGAGCAAGTAAGTCTATCTGCTACGTCGGGCCCTCGCTAGGAAACAAGCCCTTAATGCTACCACATCTGTTACCTTGTGTTTCCGAATTGCACTGGCCCTCATGCTGAACTTGACTGTATCAATGGGGATGGACATAGCATTCAAACGCTTCTGAGAAAGTGAGAAACGGCCATGAACTTGGTCAGATTTGTTTCTCTTTATGTTTGTTTCTGTCTAATAACTGTTTGCCCTTTGTCACAAACAGCAATATAGCCTTTTCAGAAGCCAACTTTCTTCCCCACTATATCCAAAAATCCAGTTCTCAAGAAAGGTTTGTAAAGATATGGGAATTGCAGTTTCGTGTAAATCTATGGATATTAAACAAAAGAATCCACACAAGGCTTAATAATATAATAATTTATCTGATTTAGTTTAGACCTACCAAGGCTTTTTCACATGTATACCTGTAATATGGTATGGCCCATCTCTTCCTAATATCAGGGAATAAAAACTCTCATGGCGGACTAATTCATCTGTAATATATATAACCTTACTGGCAACTCTTGAGTTGAGAGTAAAATGTCAGGCTGCTGATTATAGTTCGGGTTTTATTACAGTTTTGCTTCACAATGGGTATCATTCTAGATATTTTTCCCATTCACCTTACTAATGATTGCCTATGCATTTATAAATCTACACTGAACAGAAATATAAAAGCAACACTTTTGGTTTTGCTCCCATTTTGCATGAGCTGAGCTCAAAGATCTGAAACATTTTCTACATACAAAAAAGACCCGTTATATTAAATACTGTTGACAAATATGTCTAAATCTGTGTCCACAGATGTGGCATATAAAGGTGCTGATTAGACAGCATGAATATTGTACAGGTGTGCCTTAGACTGCCCACAATAAAAAGCCACTCTAAAATGGGCAGTTTGATCACACAGCTCAATGACACAGATGTCGCAACGTTTAAGGGAGCGTGCAATTGGCATGCTAACTTCAAGAATGTCTACCAGCCAGTGATATAAATGTTAATTTCTCTACCATAAGCCATTTCCAAAGGCGTCTCAGAGAATTTGGCAGTACATCCAACCGGCCTCACAACTGCATCCAGCATGTTCACCTCCATGATCGTCTGAGACCAGCCACCCAGACCATTGCAGCAACAATCAGTTTGCATAACCAAAGAATTTCTGCAGAAACTCTCAGAAACCTCCTCAAGGAAGCTCATCTGCATGCTTGTCATCCTCATCGGGGTCTGGACCTGACTGCAGTTTGTCATCGTCACGTACTTGAGTGAGGCGTTTTGTTCACGGATGAGTCCCAGTTTTAACTGTTCAGGGCAGAAGGCGTATTGATGACACATTGATGATTTTGAATGCAAAGAGAAACTCTGATGAGAGCCTGAGGCCCATTGTTGTGCCATTCATCCACGACCATCACCTCATGTTGCAGCATGATAATGCATAGCCACATATTGCAAGGATCTATACACAATTACTGGAAGCTGAAAACATCCCAGTTCTTGCAAGGCCAGCATACTCCACTGGACATGTCACCCATTGCACATGAGTTTGGATGCTCTGGATCGGCATATACTACAGTGTGTTCCAGTTCCTGCCAATTTTCAGCAACTTCTGAATACTGTTAGAAAAAAAAGCTTGTAAAATTACAGCCAACACTCTTCTTGCCAAGTCCAGTCAGTCCATTCTTGTAAAATAACAGTAGCTGCTGTTGTAATTGCCCTTTATGATGCCAACAATCATAACATGCACAACATTTTGTTCTATTTTCCCTGTCTCTTAATGCTGTGGATGAACCCCATTTCTCCATAAAGCTGGACTATGCCTTGCAGCCCTTTTTGAAAGAAATATAATTTTATTTTTTAGCAATTTTGAGAGCGAAATGTAATTTTATAGCTTCATACCTTTACAAAATCTACTATAAAGGTGTTATGTATATAGATCTTCCAGGACGAAGCTGGCATTGTATGTGTAAGCAATTTTATATTTACAGACCTGTGCATACAAATGTAGCATGTAATCATGTTAGGATTTTATAGACCAAACAGAGCATAGGAAAATGTTGCATGTAATCATATGTTTTATAGACTAAACCTATCATAACAAAACAAAGCATGGACTCATTGTGTGTTTTCATATACAGTGGATCTATTACTATTCATTGGGTTCAGCTGTTAACTTACTGGGAAATGTTGATGGTATAGACACTTATGAGTCACTTATTATTTCTTACTAAAAGCGGATTTAAACTAAAAAAAACATAAAAAATAAGCATATAAACATTACTTACCTTATACTGGGTCTTCGTCCAGGGACAGCGAACCCTTAAAAGAAAAAATAAATACTTACTTTTCCTGGCTGCTCGATCCCATGCTACCATGCCTGGAGTGTCCAGTCCTCCAGGCTTCAAGATGGAGGAGTGAGACTCTTCCCGTCTCCCTCCATCCACCTATCCACATCCGAATCAGGTAACGCTCCACCCCTACATGTCACCCGATTCAGATGCTGCTGGCTGCAGGCACATGGGGACATTTGAAAGAAGATGTAGTGACATCTAATTTCCCATGTTTTTAAAGAGTTAGGAGTTGGATATCTTTTCTTTAGTTTACATTGAGACATATAATGGAACTGTATTCCAGAATTTTCCTTATCCCTTATCCAGGTCAGTTGAGAATGACATTGTTGGTTAACAAAGAGACATATATTTTTAGATGGGCATTACAGGGTTAGAACTTTGCTTGTCTTACAGCAAACATTTCAGATAAAATCTCATACGTTTTGTAAGCTTGGAATTTGAAAGCTCTTCTGTACACTTTTATATAACAGGATGACTTATCTTGAATCAAGTACCCTACAGAAAACTTTGGATGAGTTCCAGAGTCTGAGATAGTAGAAACCAAACTGGAAACATGACCTGTCTTGAAGTTCTAAAAGCAGAATGGATACTTTTATTATGTACAGACAAATAAGGTAAGGTAAGTAAGGTGCTGTAAATGGTTTAATAATATGTAATAAAATAAAACAAAACAAAAGACAAGTAACTCACATTAAAGGAGGTTTACAGGGATAGATCTCTTAGGGCCATGTGCTTTTCAGGATGACCTCTCTTCCTGGTAAAGGATTAGATCACTTCCTGCTTACAGATGCTGGAGGGCTCAACAGGAACAATGGGACGCGTTTCTTTTCAACCTTGTTACTTTGTTGTACTAGGTTGTGCACCTCATGTTCTTGCTCCTATTTGTCTGTTACAGGGGGCCACACTCCTCCATTTTGAGAGCTGCACACCTGCACGCAACTTAAACATGCATCCCTCATACTGACCCTATTTTACTCTTTGCTCAGGCCCCATACACCCACTGAGGGCCCTTCTGGCCACTGACATCACTGTAACTGTGTAATCACTGCTGACAGTTGTGCGCAACTATTTATTATCTTTATATGTACAACCAGGGCCTTTTTTCTCAGAGAAAAGATGGTGGAACTCACCCCCCCCTCCCCTGGCCACACCCCTACCCACCCCTAGGACCGCCCCCTAAAATCGCCCCTTTTATGCTGGGTGTCCACTCCATAAATAGCTCCCCATCGGGGGAACGGGGGAACGTGTGTTGGCCAGCGCAGGCAGGAAAAAAGCCCTACCTGTTAGAATATTTGCCTAAAAGCCCCCATACAACTTACCATAAAATTTCTGTACAATCCACTTTTGTTCTACCAAAACCATGAAATGTGAGGGCCTTTCTAACCCTTCTAATCACTATGTATTCTATCAGGGAGGACCCGGCACTACATCGTTGTTTGTAGATCTAATGGAGATTGTATGGAAAGATCTAAAGGTGTATGGCCGGATTAATGTATGCCGATGATGATCTTTGGGACTGTGCCAGAACAAACCTGCTGTGTATTACTAAAAGATTAATGGAGTCTTTACCCCGTTATTAGCTTGTTGGGCACCCTTTTGTTCTTGGAAGGATTTCCACAAGACTTTGGACTGCCGTTCCGGTTTCTACAAGACTTTGGACTGCCGTTCCAGTGCGTTCCGCCAGAGAAAAAGCCCTATCTGCAACCTTTCATAGCTATTAATGTTTCCCTGCGGTTATAAAAAATGAGACTACATCCAAGCAATATATGATAGGGGGGTATTTAGTAGGAAGAATTGTGCTCAGGGACCTGAAAATTTGCATGGACGTAGTCTCAGGTGTTAACTGGCAACCCCCAAAATGTCAAGGTTCTTCCATTCAGAGTTTTCAAATATCTGTGTGTTCAAATTAGGAGAAGTGAGAGTGTGTATGCAGCAGAGTAGTGCTTTATGCTCATGGGGAAGCAATATCTGATAGCTGTATTTTAGCTGAAATTTTACTTAGAAGTGTTGTAGATAGAGGGGTGAAACTCGGGGTGTAAGTAGCAGTAGGTAAGCATTACTGATCCTGAAAGTTTCATGATTGTACTATGAATGGATGTTCAAAGTTAAACTGTCACACAGGTTTATTCAGCTAAGTTTCTACACAGCTGAAGAGGGGAGGGTGTGTCCTGTCCGGTGTTTGATTGGCTGGGGACGACGTATCTGCGGGAGGAGCTACAGTAAGCTTAACACAGAATCTTCTGCCTTTCTGCCTGTCACACTAACATCGGGGAGGAGGAGAGGGTGGCCAAGGGGGCTCAGACCTCCGAGCCGGGCTGAGAAAAGGTGGGGGAAAGCCGCCCCGGAGCGTTCCCCCAGAAAAAAAGCTCTGTGTACAACAAGGGCGGCTAAAACCCCAGCAGCGCCGCTGCAGTTGCACATGGTGTGGTAGAGGAGCTGTCTTTTGTAGGTTGATATCGCTAGAGATCCATAGTAGTCCACTACTACAACATTTTCATGTTTCTGATTTTTTTCCAATGTTTGAATGTTATTGTTGTAGACTCGACACATTCTTAATTTGTACAAATATGTATGTAGAAGATGTCCAGCTAAATAAACCAATAAATATCATATCAATTTACAACTTAATTAACAGCTATTCCTCAACATATTTATCTATAGACAGTAGCTATCTACTGTTCAGTCCTGAGCGCGGATCACCAAGGCGTATGTAATTTTTGCACGCTGTACACTTTTTGAAGTACAAAACAACATGCTGTAAAGAACAGTTTCAGTCAGACAATATGAAATGCAATGAGAAATAAAATTCCAATATGAATTGTTAGGGTCCCCATGCACGTGTCGAAACCTGCTCTATCGGTGAATGTTTGAGAGCAGCGTGATGATGTCACCACCACCACCACCGCAAAATTTATTCCCGTTTAATACTTTGTACTTTACAATGATATAACGTGTCATGTTATGACTTAACATGTTGGGTCTCTGTTCGACCGAGCTTTCGGAATTGATTGTGGCTAGCCTTTCTTTGAGTGGAATTAATCGATCCCGATAGAATAAAGGCTAGCTGCAATAGATTCCCAAACAATTGTTGAACAAGCACAGCTGGAATCAATTGGAAGTTCGATATGTGTATGGCATGTAAAGCAACGGACATTGGCCGTATTTAACGGTCATGTCCGATATGTGGTTTTCGAGTGGGATTGATTGGTCCCGCTCAAAAACAGCCAAAGTAACGTCAAAGGGATTTACCAACATTTTGGTTCCCTGTTCGAGCAAGCTTTCTTCAAGCATCGACTGATCCCATTTGAAGAAAGGTTGCCCACGTTTGATTGCAGCAAAACCTGTGTATGGGGACCTTTAGAGTAACCAGCAAACACATTACAGTCTCACTGTATAATTCTTGTACACTCTAAATGACATTTATCTACATAGTAATTAGTGTATATATAGAGAATATTGTGCAGAGAAAGCCAATGAGTAATGGTTTAAAATATTGAATGTAATGAAATACAACGACGTAGTGATTTTTATATCGTTCACCTTACTTCATTTTGAACATTCCTAATAAAGCTGAGTTTTAAGCTTGGTATAAGACCACCCCTCTGGAAGAAGAAAACATGGTATTTCTGCCACTTTGCCATGTTGGAAAATCATGCAGCAGACTTTTCATTTGGAGAGATACAGCGGCGGCACGTCCAAAATAAACAGGCTCTGAATCTGCTGAATGCACGTCTTCAGAAAGGAACTTCCCAACGCCAAAAAACACAACACTTTGCTTTGGACACACAAGCTGCCTTCTTATTTCTTCCAGTGGTTCAACCTTGTGCCAGGATTATAGCACAAACTATCCATGGAAGTCAGAGAGTACTCCTGTCAGGCAGGAGATTAGCTTCTTGTCTTCTACAGCGTTCCTCTCTTCAGATGATATAATTATATAGTCTTAGGGTGACTTGCTTGTTATTTGACATCGTTTTGCAGCTTTCCTTCAAAAACAAATCATGTTTATAGCTAACAGCATGAACTGTTGGGTTATATCTTGGAAAGTGAATACCCCAGAATAAGTGAACTCATTCCAGAATATGCAAATCTGAGAACTCTAAGGAACTGTTCACTTTAATCTTTAGGATCTTCACACTGATATTCTTATAATAGCTGTTCTTTAAATGAATTGAATGTATTTCAGGTAGAAAGCTAAGGAGAGAGGTCAAGCTGAGGTTGATCAGGGAACCATTTTTGGTGTCAAACACTACAAAAAATTTGCCAAACTCTGGTGTCTGGTGGGTCATTGGATTGTAATACATCCATGTTTTAGGTCAGGCACTTAGGAGCTGTTAGGTGATTATTAGTAGTGAATGCTCAGTATCTCTTTTAAGCTGGGCATAGACATGCCGATTCCTGCACGACCCGTCCGCCGATCGGATGCCATGCACGTTCCTGCATCCGTTCGGCAAGGAATCGGGTGCGCCAACTTGCGGAATTGGGCTAAAATCAGCCGTCATGTCGGATCCCACAGTGGATAATTTTGATCCGATCCCATTAGTTCGGCTGCCCCCAGCTGAAGTAATGGGTGGCACTCAAAGCGTCACGCCCGCCCGCTAGTACCGAATTTGGGAGTTGACAGGAAATTGTCCCATCTATTCCCAGCTTTAGAGGTTACTATATTGTCTAAATACTAGAGCCATGTGTATTCTTACTTGAATCTTGAAAATGTATGTGTGTTTCTTCTTCTTCAACTGATTCACATCCAGGATGAAACAATGGTATGTACCTTTGGTCAATATAAGATTTACAGTCGATCTTAATTGCGCAAGACAATCAAATCAAGAATAAGCAAGCGTGGATATGTATATGGCTACAGTCTATGACTTTAGTGCACAGGGACAGTTGGCATCCCCCAGTAGGCAACCCTTAGTGGGAGGTCACCCTGGATCAAACCCACAGTTCTGCTCTCTGCACAGGGTTTTTGCAGTGCAGTGATGTTGCATTGACCAGGGCCACTCAGGACATCAGACAAGTGGACTCCTTACCCAAAAATTTGCCAACCAGTTTCTTTTCTGTTGGTACCATTTGAAATGAAACAATAGAATATGGTTTGATGCAAGGAGATAACTTCATTAGACTATCAGGAATCCATGTTTGCCCCCTATTTGCAAGCAAATTCCCCACGGGAAACCATTCCTGATGCTTTTCATGTGTTCCTGCGGACAAGTTCAGAGAGTTTTTTTTATACACATGTTTGGATAAAACAGTGATGTTGGAGTACCCAGGTAGTGATGGCTACATTTGTGCTACATAGTGTCCCAATAGCTACAGTAAGGCAGCCACCATTAGAGATGTCCCGAACTGTTCGCCGCCGAACTGTTCGCGGCGAATATCGCATG
>CM070036.1:60377031-60459786 GCA_036250615.1 Ptychadena robeensis | reverse complement strand
CCCCCCCCCCCCCCCCCAGGTGTATAGTCGAGCAATTCAGTTTTTTCAGAGATTTTTTGTAAAATTAGATGCTTATGTTATATATTTGCCCTCACATGCCCTGTTGATTGATCCACCACTTAAGTTGGCAGTCTGTTCTAAAATATACTCCAAAATCTTGTGGAATGTTTTCCCAGAAGAGTTGAAGTTGTGTCTGCAAAGAGTGACCCAACTCTATACCGATGACTAGGATTTAGAATGGAATGTTAAAACACTTCCTGTGGTGTAATATGGCTACTAACAGTTTCCTCCTATTAAAGGAAACACACTAAAAGAAACATGGATTGCAGTTTTGGTCTTTATTCAATAATTAAAGTTACTTGGCTGTTTTTGGCTACAGTACTTTCTGCTCTCTAGCTTGGAAGAAGCATTCAGTACCTGAAGTCAGAACATCAACATGCCTGTTGTTGGTAATTACTTAAGAAGTGGTTTTAATATGCTTGACCAGCAGGACAGCCAGGAAACTTGAACTTTCAGGATATGAGGTCACTACTGACTACCTGTTTTCTTTTATGCTCACATGTATAGAAATTCACCCTTGTCCATGTGTCTCACTATTGTGCTTTCCTTGCTGCCCTCTATGCTTCTCTTTTTATGCTACATGTACATGTCTGCCACAAGAAGTTCAATAGCTAATCTAACAACAGGTAGGGCAGTGATGGGAAGGTATAACTGTGAGAACAGCAGTTGGTCTCTACAGAGAACTCTGACAATAAATGTAACTGGCAGTCATTTGTAGGTGGAACTTTACATACCGAAATCCCAATTAATTTAAATCTAAGGTATTCACTTTGTCTTCTCTGTCTTTTTACTTTGAACAATTATGGAGTGTTGGTACGCTGCTATAAAATATGAAGTTTAAGAAGATACAACCTGTCTTTACTGTCTTATTTTTTTAATGTAATATGAACTCCAAACTCTCTATAGTTAATGTAATATAAAACCCTGCATGCTGCTTCTGTAATGCCCTTCTGCTATCCCTGGTTAAACCCCAACACTGGTCTTAGGTACACCTATTCCTTCGAACGCTCGGGCGCCAGTCAATTGGACAGGAATCAAGGCACACCACTTTAGATGACGGCTCGAAGACAGGGGTGGCCGCATTACATGGGTGCTAGATAGATGGCCGTAAACACGCACGGCGCTGTTATTAAATATGTTGTTTGGCTGATCGCCTCTGGTGCCATGATCAAGTCTTAAACCTAATAAATAACTAGACAACTTGTGTTTCTAACATGACAGCCAAGCAAATTGGCTCAATTTTGCACATAATATGTGCTTGGGGCTGGCTCTGAGGAATAGCACCCTGACCCTACAGCTCTAGTGTACTAGGTTCAAATCTCGGTCTGGGCACTATCTGCGAGGAGTTTGTTGATAGGTTAACTGGCCTCACTCCCAAAGTGATTTTCCTTTATTAGTTACATTTGACTGTGTTAGTTACATATTCTATGGTATGGACATTAGATAAACAATGTGCTTAAACTACAGACTGTCAGCTTTAATATGAGGGTATTAAATCCAAATCAGGTGAACGGTGTAGGAATTACAACAGTTTGCATATGTGCCCCCACTTGTTAAGGGACAAAAGTAATTGGACAACTTGCTTTTCAGCTGTTCCATGGCCAGGTATGTAATATTCCCTCATTATCCCACAGTGTGCAGATAAAAGGTCCAGAGTTCATTTCAAGTGTGCTATTTCCTTTTGGAATCTGTTGCTATCAACTCTCAAGATGAGATCCAAAGAGCTGTCACTTTTAGTAAAACAAGCCATCATTAGACTGAAAAAAACAAAACAAACCCATCAGACAGATAGCAAAAACATTAGGTGTGGCCAGAACAACTGTTTGGAACGTTCCTAAAAACAAGGAATGCACTGGTGAGCTCAGCAACACCAAAAAAAAACCAGACGACCACAGAAAACAACTGTGGTGAATAACCGATGAACAAAACACTCTTCACAACAGTTGGCCAGATCAAGAACACTCTCCTGGAGGTAGGTGTATAAGTGTCAACGACAACAATCAAGAGAAGACTTCACAAGATTACAAAGGATTTTAGCAAAAGATGTAAATCATTGGGGAGCCTCAAAAACAGGAAGGCCAGATTAGAGTTTGCCAAACGACAAGCCTTCACAGTTCTGGAACAACTTCCTATGGAGAGATGAGACCAAGATCAATTTGTACCAGAATGATGGGACGAGAAGTGTATGGAGAAGCTAATGCTCATGATCTTAAGCATACCACCTCATCAGTGAAGCATGGTGGTGGTAGTGTCATGGCGTGGGTATATATGGCTGCCAATGGAACTGGTTCTCTTGTATTTATGGATGATGTGACTGCTGAAAAAAGTAGCAGGATTAATTCTGAAGGGTTTTGGGCAATATTATCTCATATTCGGCCAAATGCTTCAGAACTCATTGGACAGCTCTTCACAGTTCAGATGACTAATGACCAAAAGCATACGGCTAAAGCAACCATAGCGTTCTTTAAGGGAAAGAAGTGGAATGTTATGCAATGGCCAAGTCAGACACCTGACCTGAAGCATTTTTGCTGAAGAAAAAATGGAAGGGAAAATGCCTCAAGAACAAGCCGAAACTGTTGCCGTAGAGGCCTGGCAGAGCATCACCAGGGATGAAACCCCACTTTCATTAATTTAAAAAGCCATGTCCCCACTTAGGCGTTTGGCCTGCATTGACACTCCATTATAAAAAAAAGTGGGACAAGCCCTAAGGGTTGGGAAGAAAAAAAAACCTAGAAGAAGGATACCTTGTGATGGTAAGAAGATCAGTGGATGGAAATTACTAAAAATATCGATATTTCCATTCCATCGACACAAAAAAAAGTTTGTTAACGTTGATCGAATGGGAATGGGAATGGAATAGATCACAAATGGTCAATATCAATGTTCTACTGACCACGGGTGAAAATAATTGTATGGCTACCTTAACATTGATCAATTGTGTCACCACACAGTTAAATTTAGTTAAACACAATGGATTTACAGTCATACTATGGCGCACATGCATAGTATGATCGTAATTATGATCAAAATACCTAGAAAAACATCAGATATTTGTATGATCAAGCAAAATTTACCAACATGTCCAATCACTTTTCGATCGATTTTTTGATCTATATCGATAACTTTTCAGCGATCTAACCAGGTTTGTGGGAATCAATTTACATACAATTGTGTAAAAAAGATCATTTAATGATGATCGAACGAAAATATCGTACCACATATGGCCACCTTAAGTGCCCTAAGATCAGTTTTTAAGAAAATATTACCAGTACTTGTACTTTTTGCATAAATTAAGCTCAGAGTCAGGGCCGAAATTTCGACTTTACTCTGAACTTAATTTATGCAAACACTGTTTGTGTTAGAGCAATACTTTCTCTTCTTGAAATAAACCCTGGACCCTTCTCTACAACTACAGCAAGTTTGATGATGATACCATTTTCAGGAGCTTTGCAATCAACTCACAAAGTTGAACTGGTCTCTACCTATCACTACTACCACTCCTGTTGACTTGAAATTACCATTAACCTCCCTAGCGATATGCCCGAACCCAGTTCGGGCAAAGGCACACTGCAACTATCGATACGCCCGAACTGGGTTCGGGCACATCGTGGGAGCTCACCTGCTCCGCCGCCGCCATCTTGCGCGTCCATCGCCGGCTTCTTCCGGGTCCCGGAGTGACGGGTGACGTCACGGAGGCGGGACCCGGTCGCCGGTCTTTTTTTTAAATCTTTTTTTTTTAACTTTTGAGCTGGATTATAGAAATGTCTTTCTATAATCCAGCTCAAAGTTAATCCCGCTATCAGAAACGCTCGCGCTGAGCGTTCCTGATAGTGGGAGCATCTTCGGCTGCACACGAGCCGTTCCGGAAATAGCCGAGGTCTCTGTCTATCTCCATGAACAGCTCTCCTCTGCCGGTGACGTCATCCGGCTGCGGGAGATTTAAAGGTACAGAAACTTTTTTTTTTTCTTAGATTTTTTTTTTGTCATTTTTTTTTGTCATTTTTTTTGATTGGATTGGATAAATGTTTTATCCAATCCAAATCAAAAGAAAACAAGTGTAAACTTCAAAAAAAAAAAAAAAATTTTCCCCAAAATTTTTATTCTTTCTGTACCTCTAAAGCCGGCCATAGCGCTTTATTCTGATTTTGCGAATGATCACCATGCGCATTCGGGGTAATCGCTTGGTGATCAATTGCAAAATGAACGCGCCCACCTGAAGCAAGTACTGGCGCAGTCTGATCGTAAATCAAACTGCGCCCGTGCCGGAATCAGGCGCAACCGCTGGCTCTCTGTGTGCCTGCAGCATTTCTACAAAGCTGCAGGCACACAAAGCCTTTCCGCCCCCATCGGCGTCACCGGTGACGCCGATGGGGGCGGAAAGGCAAAACACTGTATCACTTTTGGTACAGAAATCTGCACCTCAGTGAACCGCCAGGGAGGTTAATGGGCAACCGTAAGATGCAGAAGGTAGTTAAGATGGGCATACACTGTTCGATTTTTCCATTTGATCAAATTGTTTTAAGTCCATCATTTTAAACGTGATTCATTTGTAGCTGAATCAATCGACCAAAAGTGATCCAAATCGAGCAAAAAACTATCGAGCACTGATCGGACATGTTGGTAGATTTCAGTCGATTGTATAATTATCTGATTTTCTCTTTTTTTCTAGGTGTTTTGAACAATTTGTATCTGATCTGTACTATGAAGCATGCACACAGGGTTTTGCAAAGGAATCAATCAGTTGTGAATTGATCACAGTATGTTTTTTAAGTCAATCGTATGGAAAATCGAGCTGTGTATGCCCAGCTTTAGTATTATTCAGAATGTACATAGGTTGTGGGCAAAGGTTCTCTATTGTTGATGTCAATATGACATAACTGGGCATTCTAAGCTTTGTGGCTCATCAGAAGTTTTAGAACAATGTTATAAGTATGTGTAGTTAACTTGCTGCTCACCAACATTACTATTATGTTGTCTCTTAAAGTTACAGTTAATAAAGAAATAAACACTGACAGTATATGACAGTCCAACAGTAGAACCTTTTCTATTTATAGATAGAAATGCAATTCTTAACCCATGGCTCTATGGAGTAAGGCTTGGGAGCCAAACAAAGAGGAACAACCGTAAAGGTTATGGTGATTAAGGTAAGGGATTAAAGGAATCGAAAAGCACTCAACTCAAGCAATGGAGAGCACAGACACGCCTTCCTAAAACAGGTGTTTCCATGCCCCAATACATCACACATCCCACAAGTTTAAGGAAAAATCTTTACTTCAGGAGAGTGGGTGGAGCCATGCAAATCATTCCTTTACGCTCCATCAGCCAAATGCACATCCAGAATCACTGGTGTACAGTGCAAATATAGCCGCAGGGTACAGAGCCATTTATTCCAAACTGTATATAGCTGTTTCAGGCTCATTGGCCATCATCAGTGCAGTGCATGGAAACCATGGCTCTATGGAGTGGAACTTGGGAGCTGAACAAAGAGAAACAACCATGAAGGTTGTTCTTGTTTTTAAAGTTTGGACAGTGTCAGTGCTGAAGTTTTTAAATCTCATTCGGTTTGGAATTTTATAGTTGGAGTTGTTTTGTTGCCTAGGGAGGGCTTTTTATGTAATATACTGTTTTACATCTAAAACAAAGTGATCAGACATTATCACACGCCGGCTCTGAAAAACCTGAAACTAGTAAAACAGCTTTCTTGATGTGTACCTTGTTTGAGGTTCACCTTAAAGTACCTATGCTTTTTTTACCAAAACCTATAAAACTCTTACATCATCAAAATGAAATACAATTGCCTTTCCCCAACAGCAACACATTTTCAAATAAACTGGCTGCTCAAAGGCACTACAAAGTAAGGAAAAAAACTTAATGTATCAATGTACATTAATGTAAACTTAATGTATCAAAAAGAGAACCCAACCATGTTATCTTTTGTTACCTTTCTACTTTCTCATCACTTCTTATCCCAAACACAACAGATGAGGAGAGACCTCTCCTAAAGTAAGCTGAACTTTCATCTTAGAGAATTCTCATAAGAACGGGTATCACAATTGGAAGATTCTTCCCTCCAGCTCTAAAATTGTGACTTTACTATCACTTTCTTTACCAGTGACCCCAGTAGCCAGGACAAGAAGAAGACAATGTCAACACAGACAGGAATAAACACTTTATCACTCTTTCTTACTGTATTAAAAATGAAACAAATGCTGTAATATATATATATATATATATATCATAAAATTTGTCATATTATATGATAAACAATGGTTGAGTTGTAGATTGAGGAATTGAGTCTAACGTCTTTCCCAATGGTATTGTTTTAATAATTAATATATTTGGTAACTTATATAAAAAAGAATTTGTTTTTTTAGGTGACAGCGAGTATGTTATACTTTACGGCTAAAGAATTCATTCCAATTTCAATTACTTAACAATTTAACCAATCACAGGACATATTTAATTATGCAATTAGCACATTGTAGTTGTATTAACACGCAATCAACACAAATCAGTCTAATAGATTCAACAATCCTTTCAAATTCTAGTGGGACTCAATCTGACTAGACTAATCAGAACTAGAACAACTACAATTACCTGTTTGTTTTAGTTCTACAGAAAAAGTATACTTATCTTAGTAAATGACTTCCAAGACAGCAAAGTGATAGTAAAAACTGTTTATATTGGTTTATATTGTTTATCCAATGTATACAGAATTTTTCAGATTAAAATGATTCACCTTTACATTTCATGGGACCCTTGCTGATCCAGTCCAGGTATGGCTGCCTCGCTAAGAGTTCTTTTGGTATACATTTCCAACCGATTGGCAACATGTAGTTCTGTCTATGTACACATAGGCATACCACTTAAATTCATTTCATGTACTGTATAAAGGCATCAATATCTGCAGTTTCCTTCTACTTTCCCTCCAGAACTGGCCAGGGTGCTGCTCTGTGTACAATGATTGTAGCCTATAGAGGCAAGGAGCGAGCAGTACACAGAAAAGAGGGTGCTTTGTTTTAGGGGTTCTAGTTATTTGTGTCTTTGTCATCCTCTTCCTTAGTTACCCATCATCTGTCCTTGAAAAGCCAGAGTTTGCAAAGTTGTGAAGTAGCTCCTGCGAAGTACGTCAGCCTGTTTAAAACTTGCACACCAAGCTGTGAGCACAGTTTCTTTGTTCTGCTGGGAAGAGCTAAAGAGAAAGGGAGGGAGAGGACATCTAGTAACAATGAACTCCTTCACTTCTGGGGGATTACAGACCCCTTGATGTGTCTTACCTGCATCATATACACTATGAAGAATTAACTTCCTTAATCATACTCCAATCTATCAGAAAATATCCAAAAAAGCTATGACTGGCATGCAGTTTTAAATAAGTTTTTCATTCTTCCTAAAAATCTTTGTTCTCTGGACAAAGAGGCTTCAGACTTTTTATTTGTTCCAGGTAAGTGGAATGTTTATGACATTCTTTTTTTCATAAGTATGTTGCTATTGTGAATATTTGTTTGAATGTTATAAATATAGTTCAAAATATGTATTTTCTGATATTAAATAATATTTAATATATATTATATATTTTTTTTAAATTCAGGCATGTATAATCCTGGTTATTTTTCAAATTCAAACAACACAACCAGAGCAGTGCAAGTTGTCACAGCACATCATCTTCCCTTAGAAAGAAACTTTCAAATAAGTAAACTTTTCCAGTGCAAGTTTCTTCCTTGCTGATCACAGTTACAGTTAAGCTACATAACAAAGACACAGCAAGCCTTGTGCTACCTGGACCATCACGTTATATATCTTTATTTGTCAATTTTTGGGATGTATAGGACAAAACCCAGCTATCTGTAGTTCAAGGGCTGTGCCTTTAAAGGCTGTGTGTTTGTTTGGAGCAGCCTCCTCCTCCCTCTCTACTGTTGGAACGTGCAGTTAGTAAGCAGAAAAGGGATGAGGATCTGAGTACTAAGTCTTCACTGGAAAAGATAACTTTTAGAATATGATCCCCCCTCTTATTACCCCTATATCACTGACTCACTTGGGTGCTGGAGGAAAGTTATAGGCACGAATGCACAGTTGCTGTGGATACCCATCCCTGTCCTGCACCCAGAGTATTTTTTTTTGTTTGGTGGGAGGTGCCATCAAACTCATTCTGGTCCCAAATTGTTTTGTGAAACAAGTGAAAGTTCGAGGAGGATTGAGGCAGACTTGTTTTCCACGGAGAGCTGCTGCAGATGCTGCTGTCTGTGCAACAGGTAGGATGGTGGAACGCCTAGCTCATCTCTTTGTTGTTGAACCTAAGTCCAAGGACAATGAGCTCTGGGGAGGGGAGTGGACAGGACGGGACAGGGAAGAGGGACTGCATGCTTCTTCACACCTAATATCTTCATCAGCATCACGATCTGCCTCTATACATTTCACTCCCTTCCTGGGGATCAAGTCATATTGCAGACTGACTCATCATCAGGAGACGAGTCAAAACAAAGAGGGACAACCTTGGACACTTGGGGCTTGGGGTTCCTCTGACTTGCTGTCCTCAGGGCTTAGTCTACCAAGAGCCAGAGAAAGTTTTGTTTGTTCTATATAGGTCTGCCTGGCTTGGGATGCAGCTGATGCGGGGCAAAAGTTTTCTTGGTAAAAGTAAGAGAAGAAGAACATTGGGTGGATGTGGGCTCCTGAGTAGACAAGGGAGGAGGGTGAGGGTGGGAGTGAGAAACCTGCTGCTGCAGCGCTCCAGTTCTTTGTTTGCTCGGGGAACTTGAACAAAAGGAAAAGTCTCAAGAACTCTTTATCTGCATCCCTATCTGGAAGCCAGTCCCTCACTTCCATGCCTTGCTATGTGAAGTCTACCCAGCTGCTGCGACTTCAAGCTCCTGGATACCTGCGAGTCACAAAGGAGCTGTTGAAGTTTCTTTGTGGAGGTGAGTTGTATGTTTGTAAGTGGGATGTGGGTGGGCAGGAATCAGGTGTAGTCTCAGCTCATAGCTCTCTTACTAAACTCAACATTAAGGACTGTTTGCTTTCTTTCTGATCAGGAAGGAGTTTAACTTCTTTACTTCTTTTAAACTTTTAAGAACTTTTCAGCCTAAGTGGTAACTGTTCATTGCTTGTTTTTTTTTTTGATAAATAATCTCTCTCACTTGACACTAAACAGTATCTGCAGCAAAGACTATTCACCAGCTCTCGTTATTTACTCAGAAATTCACTTTAACTCTTATGGTGAATTAATTATGAATCTCATTATGCTAAATATGTTAATTCAGAAGCTGCCTGGAAAAGTTTATTAACTGAGTTTTTCTTTATCGCTTCCATCACTTTTAAGACCGCCTTTTTAATCTGGTTCATACAATAACACAATGGAAAGCTATTAACAAACTTTTTATAAAGTTTCCTCCTAGCAAAAAGTTGCAGTTAAAATGCATTTTGGAGAATTATCTTTTTGTGTTTGTTTTTAGGTTTTCATTTTTATTTGTTCCGTTTGTACTACTTTGATGCCATGCGATTATAATGAAATGACCCCTCTTGCAGCGATGTGCTTTATGCATGGTTAAACATTTGAATAAATGGGATGGGCACACAAAGATAAAGTTAAGCTCAAAGTTACAGGTTTCAATTATTAGGTATCAAATAAAACATAATAAAATGAATGAAGCGAACGTTGCTCTCATTTTGGGATACGGTTGTGTTTTCTATTGTTCTAAAGGGGTGACGCAGATAGGTCACAAAGTTTGAGCAGTCCCATTTTACAGTTCCTAGTCTATTGTTCAAAAACATAACAAGGAAATAGTTAAATGGAGATTCTAGGTTCAGTTTGGTATACTTTTTTGTATGACTGGATGTGTTTGTAACCACATAAAAGCGATTCATCCAGATGTTAGACAAAAGAATGCTTCGTAGTCTTCATCCCATATGTTGCAAAAAAATAGGGACACATTTAAATTTTTATTACATTTTTGAGACCTATGTAAATAAAAACAATATTATATTTTGATTTCCAGGACTGAAATGATGACACCTGGATCTGTGATGTATGACTACTGTACATGTTTCATCAAATGTCTGTCTCTTTGTTCAAGGTGTTGGCATTGAAAATGAAGTGAAAAAACAAATGCTGGCGTGGTGATGTTTCGGGCACTTTTAGAACGCTGGCAATTTTTATTAAGCTGGAAAGCTATGTACACTCCCTGCACTTTTATTATTAGTTATTTAATTCTCCAATTTGTGGCTGTCTGTGTGTATAATGATAACATTGCAAGAAAAAGATCTTGCCACCTCTTTCATATCAATGAGCCATTGTTTCGTTACAACAGCGCTCTCTTGCTACAGTACCATGTCAAATAGTATTGGACCACTGTACATCACCAAGTTACGCATTTTCAATAAATCAAGGTCTTGAAAAAAATGGCAGAATAAAGGTTTAGTCAAGGTTTACTATTATAAACATTTAAAGTTTGAACTGAACAGAGTATTATTATTGTAATGATACTGTAGCTCTGTAATCAGTTTCACAGTAGTACAACATCAGCATTTCCAAGTGTTGTTTAAAATTAAACAGAGACACCAATAATTATGCCTGTGTATGTCCTTGTGTAAAGTAACCTAAGAAAATTATACCATTTTTTATCATTAGTGGAATGTCACCATTATTATAATTATAAACAACATCATTTTATGTTGTCTTTTTCCTTTAATTTAATATAACACAGTAACATGTGTGTTTTTCTTTCCTGTTTTATTTTAGCTATACTTGACTTGGATACCTTCACATTCCAAGAAGCTTTGGTCGAATTCGGATTTAATACGTATTTTTCAAACGGCCACTTATGGATGTTCAATGCGATGGGTTCTTTGAGATTGTGGCATAGTGTTCGTGGGATGAGCATGCATTGGGTTTTGTTATATTATTTTCAGCCACAAATGGATCAAACACTAGTTTTCTTCAACATTGGATTACAAATCTTTTTTCCCAGTTGGAGATATATAGAAGATGTTGGGTAACCTAGTTTTGGATTACAGGGATCATTATCACTGGATATCGAATGTAATCAAGGTATGGTTTTATTCTGTTTTTCCTGTTTTTCCTATTTCATAGAAATATCTGAATATTTTGTTGGTAGGCCTGTTCACAGTGTCATTTGAACTGGCTCAGTGGTAGGGGGGTTGGTGGGAAGATGTTGAAGTTAATGGTGGTATATGAACAAGTGATACATATGATCTGTATGCTGATGGTTGTTGTAATCTTTCATAGAAGTCTTTGAGAAAAAAAAGCTCTTTCATACAAGTCTTTCAGAAAAATTTGTAAATGTGGCATTAATCACTTAAGGCGGGAAATAATGAAAGTACAAACTCATACATTGTTCATGAGGATATTGTACATTACCATGTAAATGGTGGAAAGGCTCATGTCAATGAACACTGCTTAATAGAAGCCTCACGCTGGAAGAAATTCTAGAGATTTTGTCATTAAAATCACAATGGGAGGGGGTTATAGTAATATGCTCTGTGGTCTATTCTTTATGTGCAAAGATGGTTTCCTGGTTTAGCTTTAATTTGCACTCTCTGAAATGGTCGTACATTCTAAGATGGCTTCCTATGGTGGAGGAAGCTTGTGCTTGGGAGTGGGCTGTGCATTGTTTATTGGCTCTGTGCTCCACATTCTTAATGAATTCTAAATATGTGTATGGAAGGTGACCAAATGGCTTTTGGTAACAGACTGCATCCTTCATTGGCTACATATTCTGTCCTAACAGCACATTCTTCTATCTAGATCTGGGTGGGCACTGCATACGATTCTGTGCCTCCTCAGGTGTGAACAAATGAGTGAACAATGTTTTATACCATTTTTGCTCTTTTCTTAGAATTTGGAATAAAATATCATATATATATTGTAGTCAGGTAAATGTGGGCTAAATATTTCTGTGTTACAAATAATATTGACTAGACCACACCTGACTTCCATTTTAATCCCTGAAGTAAGAGAGAATGTATGTTTGTGTGTAGAATGAAGCCCCCCACCCCCAACTATCCACATCACGAAGCTGTATGTATAAAAAGAAAATTATATATATATATATATATATATATATATATATATATATATATATATATATATATATATATATATGTTCTATCCATCATTCATATCATTATGTATGTACAGGCAAATTTCTATTATATATAATATATCTGTTGCCTATACATGTACATATACCTAACTAAACTCTTGTAATACCTAAGACACCCAGCATCCATTATATTGTCCAGCAATGATGCGGACTATACAACCACAGGACTCATAATAATATGAATTTGTGTTACTTTAAATACAATCAGTGGAACTGTCATGATAACCCTTGCACACTCAATGTATGTGTAATAACTTAGGAACCTTCCAAAAATCAGCTCTAGTGTAGCTGGACAGTCATACCTTTGAAGAGATATCAGAAAAAGGGATAGCTCCACACTCAAACATCATACATGGAGGATATATTGTGAATTCTTGATTAATGCTTAGTAGGGAAGAATCTGGACAGCCAAACTGGTGTTCTCCCTTGTCTGTGTAGAAGCAGCCATCTTAGATGCTCAGAAAATGACTCAGCTAAGCCTAATATAGCTGAGTAGGTGATAAACCGTATGACTGCATAATAGCTGGCATGAGTGCTGAAGATTATGTAAAGTTGGATAATTCCTTGTATGTTGCTGCATATAAACAAAACAAGGATGCATGTGTTTGGTCTTCTTCTTTGCTGATTTTAGAAGGAGTTTTGGATTTATATTGACATATTAATTGGCAGTAAAGAGACACCCTTATTTAGGTATACACTACTTTAAATGAGTTCATATTTTTTTTTACTTTCTATCTTATCCCCGCAAACAAATTCTTTTTAAAAGAGGAAATAAGATTTTCCAATAAGCAGAAAATCCATTTTAGGACGGTTTGGTTTAAAAAACAAGTTTTTGCCGTGAAAGTGTTTGCTCCATATTGAGTTTGTTGATAAATACGCCCGTCCTATTTTCGTATAAGCGCATATTTATACAGTCCATGCATTATGTTCATTATTTGGAGCGTGATATATTCAACACCTTCTGCCTAAATTCCTTTCAGGAATGCTCTTTGGCTACATTTGAAATGAATGTCATTCAGAGTGATCCCCTCCTTGTGCTAGAATGCAGTATGCAAGTTGGGAAAGCAGTTTCCAAAGTCTGAATGCCTCCTAGCTTTTGTGTTTCTGCCGTTATGTAAAATGCAATCCTCTTTTGTACTGTATCTGAATAGCTGGCACAGTATTTGTCATTCAGCCTCCCTGCTTCCAACTCACTCAAAGTAATGAAAGAATTCCCCTAGAATCCTATCCCAGTTCTTAAGAAAAGAGTTGAAGTGATAAGAAAAATAGGGTTTTAGTAAGTCTGCTTGGTTAAAGTTTTCCATTTATATTGTAAGATCTCACAAGGAAGAACCATAACTTCATTCTAGCCCTGTGTATATATTTATGCTGTGTCACGTCTCCTGGGCTCTTTGTTACCCCCTGTACAGTGCTACAGAACATATTGGAGCTTTACAAACCCATTGGCTTCTTTTATCCGAGTGTTTCTTCGTACAGCAAGCCTAGAGACCCAGGGATCAAAATCCCACATCTATGTTATGTTTAATATCGCAAGGATTCAGTTGGAATGGGGTTAGTTGAGCTTTGCAAAATTCTTTCTAGGAACAAATCAAGATAAATCATACGATGTGTTGGTGAGAGGCCTTCAACTTGTATGATTCCTTGGCTGCAGTAAAGGACTATAAAAGGACAGCGTATTTTAACAGCCACATAAAACAATACTGTAGACTTTGCTAATTAGTGCTAATATTAGTGATGTGTTTTATGACATCTTTACAGTAATCACAATGTTCTCACATAAACCAGCTAAGGCCGTATGGCCAACTGTAAGCTCAGTGGGGTAGTAGATTTACTGAGAATAATAATACTGACTGTCTACACATACAATTCTGTAAACTGTAATCAAGGTTGGGCTGCATTGGTGTTTTTGCCAAATTTTGTTTTTTTCTTCTCATTTAACTTCTCATTTTAAAAGTGTATAAAATGTTTTATAGTTGCTGGGGTCCTGGATAAAAATGTAAGTGAAAGGTTCTATCATGTTGTATGATGTTTGTATGTTTCAGGACACCTCGTCATATACGGAAAACATGGTCACCTTTGGTATATGATACTATATTCGGGGCAAAACTTGTATATTTTTCTGTACTAAAAGTGTTATTACAAACTTACTTCCATTAGGTTTTTATATGATTCATACAGTATTCCAGTTCTAAAAATAGTTAATTTGAAGAAGGGGATTTCATTTAAAAATAGACCCAGTGTTCATGAGCCTTTTTATATACACATATGTATATGGATTTATATTTCTATATGACACATACGTACAGTGCATGTGTGAATATATATATATATATATATATATATATATATATATATATATATATATATATAGCTAGCTTTATATATATATGGACAGCTCTGCATATTGGCCAGTATAGCAAGTGAGTGCCTACTACTCTCCACTGTCACACTACAAAATAAATTTTTGGTAAATTGTGGAAGATGAGAAATGCATACAAGCAATTATATCATTTTAACATGTTTACCTCCATTACCATTATGTACTTATACATTGCCCACCTTTTACGGAGAGTAAAAAAAAAGATGTCAGAATGAGTATCTACTAACTATTCTAACAGTTCTAAAAGCATATTTTACCCCTGAATTGTGTGTATATGTTATGATATATAAATTATAACTCTTTGTGTGTATAGACGTCATATCCAAATAGGTAAACCCCCCATTGGGCACTACCTGCTATCTATATGATATCATATATACAAAAGTGCCTAAAGTAAAATTTAAAATGTTATCCACAAATCCACCCAGATATGCCTATAGGCATTTATGGCAAAACTATGTTTTTATATAAAGCATATCAGTCTGCTTAAATATTTCTCAGTTTCTTATTAATGAAGATATACATTAAAAAAGCCAAACTGTAGATGAATCTTCAGTGATCTGCTGTAGGGCAATTTTTGGAAAACTTCCATATTGCTGTTCAGCCATGGGACAAGTTACAACTGACAGCAGTCTATATTAATAATATTCTGGTTTTGCATTACTTGAAGATGAATGATTAGAAATATATAAGGCTTAAAAGAGCATGGGGTGTTAAATGTATTTAGGGGCTTTGCTGATGTCTATATTATGTAAATGACACAATAAGCCCCTCAAAAAACAAAAAGAAACATAATAAACCTATTTATACTGTAACTGTACCGATTTGTGGAAAAATAAATAAATAAATATATATATATGTACACCCACACTTCCTACATACACAAATGTAAGGGGTATATATATATATATAAAGGGGGTCATTAAATAATTGCCCTGGCCAACATAGCTATGTCAAGCTGATAAAACCCTGTTCAAGTTAAATCAGAATAAAAAGTTGAAAAGTTTACTGCCTTATGCAAGCACAGGTTTGTTGGTCCGGCAAACTTTTATTAAAGCAATATTGTGTTCTAATCTATAAATAGGCATATAGGAAAGAGTGAAACTTACAAGGAAACTATTGTGTGGGTATCTATAGAAGGGGCGTTATGTGCTTTCTTGTAGAATAGTTTAGTAAATGAGTGCGGTCTGATTAGCTGTTATGGACACTAATGTCTTGAGACACTTTACTTGACTGCAAAACATTTGAGTCATACTGGACTTTTTTCTAGCTTCTAACGAAAGAGGTACACATAACTTTAGTTTGTATGGAATACCTTTTAATCCAAATGTAAGAAAAATATAATTGAAAGATTGTTAGGTGTTGGTGACTATGGTGTAAAGTTTCCCTGATATGACACACTATGCTGAATGTACAATATTTTTATATTATACAATATTGTCTTTGCTGTACGTGTACCCCAATTTCTATTTTAAGTTACATGAAATAGATTGTGGCTTTAGATTGTTATGTGTAGGGTCAGTTTCGTAGATCAATGCTGCATTTGACATACCCCCATTTTTCTATCCGATATTTTATCAGTGATTCCTCATGATATACATTTTTTTGATAATAAATCAGCCAACAATTACCAATTTGATTTCTAAGAATAGGCGATTATGTTTTTATTTGACTATATTTATATGGGCGTGTCATCATTCATCACTACATACAAACCACTATACTACTAAATGTATAATTACTAAATACACATGTTGTCAATATATATATATATATATATATATATATATATATACAGTTTATTTTGTGTGAGAACAAATCTCTAGTGTTATAATGTATAGATATAAGTATGTACATATATGTAAAAATATGTATGTGTGTATCTATTATGTAATGTTCCACGTATTTCTTCCATTATATATACATGGCTATGCCGCTTCCCCAGAATCTCTCTTTATGTATTTGCAGCACTGTTCAGCCATCTTGGAAACATTTTGATATGCCTCTCACGTACTGCTCTTGACAGGGTTGAGAAATGACCAGCAGATCTCAAGAGCCTGAGATTTCAGCCCACACCCCATTTTTTTTATCTATTTATTTTTTAAACCACAAAAAGATACCTGAAGAACACTTCAATATACAAAAAAAAACACCATTCATGTGTAACTTTGATTAACAACTACTAGCCTTAATCCAAAAATATGGGCTTCATTATTATTCTTTTGTGTGCTAAAATGTCCGTTATCCCTTTCTCGAAGTTGCTGTCTTTTGTTGTCTTTCTGACACTCTTTTGAGTCTTGGTGCATTAATATGAGTAGGAGAGATGTCAATGGACTTCTTGGCAATAGCGAGGGATTTCAGGGGTATTGTGTAAGATACAAGGCCTGAATCACTATGTGGCACATCTGTATGCAACACCAGACCCATTTTTCTAATGTATTCTGGTGGTGCATTTTCCATACTCTAAGAGTATTCATTAGCTGGAGCACCCAGGAACGTACAATTGAACTGACATTAAATGGCATTAAATGGAACTGTTTATCTGGGAAGCAAAAGAAACATAATCAAGAACATCTCCCAACATTTTTCTAATATTATATATCATGTTGTAAGTATCCACGTCCTTCATCGGCTGTGTCACATTGCTTTCTTTTGAACTTTTTGCATTAAGCTGTTGTCTAGTCCTCCACCTCATGCTAATATCTATCGATAGAAGACACAGTAAAGGTCCCACTACCAGTGTCTGCAGTATTCAGGTTATTAGAGCAAAAGCTTTCAACAAATAATGTAAAACAGGCTTAGGTTTGTGTGCTACACTTAGAAGGCCTCAGGCCAGAAGACTGTGATACATTAAATTGAGAGGCTGAGATATACAAAGCTGGTGCTTGTAATTCTGCTCTTCTACCGCTAAGCTTCCATTTGTAGTACTGTGCACATCTCATCTGTCATTTACACACATTAACATGCATGATAACTAAAACTGCCCCTTATCTTTCATGCAAGCAAAAATTTATTAGATTATATTTATCCGTGTGATGTGTAAGGTTTCTGTATATGTTCTATAACATAGGAGGTAAAAGCTGATACCCTTCATGCACTATAGACCTCATCATGACCTTTTCTTAGTAAATTTGATATCACTTTATTGGCTTCACATAGCTGTCCTAGTATGGTGGACTAACTAAAGAAGCAAGGACTGTTAACTCTTCAAAGAGATTTCATATGCCTTGCATTTAAAGTATAGAATAATTATTTATCTTCTAGTAAAGTAACCGTAGTATGCGACATCATATTTTTCAAAATTGACATATGGGGGTTGCTTAACTAAGGGAATGTTGGCCTGTTACTTAGCAAAGTTAATGACCCTTTTACATTGAATGATCGCATAGCTTAGTGCAGTGGTTCCCAAACTTTCCTTGCGGGGCCCCACTTTTATATTTAGGAACATTATTGAACCCCCTCTCCCTATTCATACACAGGTTAAGAATGAGGGCCAGCACCCGCTTGGAATACCTTCGCGACACCCCAGTTTGGGAACCACCGGCTAAGTGAATGCGAATACAATTTCCCTTTGCAAGGACTTTCATGTATATTTAAAAAAAACAGGATTTTTACTTGTACATGATTTGATGGTTGAAGTCAGTAGAGGTTTACCTTATCTACTAAGCAAGTCAATAGTTTAGATAATTAAGGTAAACCATCTACATTGCTGTAGTAAATCAGCTCCATAGGTTGGAACATCGAATTCCACATTGCTGTACCTGGATGTCTGCTTTATACTCAGATCTGCAATACCTGTCCTGTTTTTTTTTCTAGAAACTGTAATATCTTTACATATTTAAAATGTTATAGAAATAATCAGAATCTTCCATTGATCATCTTCAGCAAATTGAAAGGATTGAAAGTGGTTGGCTACTTTAGTGTACTGCTTTCTGAATGTCTTCTTTAGCCTGGCCATATATAGAACAGTTTTCCCTATTTGATCATAAAAGTTTATGTTTTGTCTTTGTCAGAAATTATTGGACAGATGTTGTCAATAGGAAAATGTGGAAAGTGCGTGGTCACTAGGCCATTGCTAGAGCCTCTGTTTTTTTTTAAATCATCTACCTAACAGCAAACAATATTTTAAATATAATTATCAGTTTTCATCACATTGGGCAATAATTACTGGTAATTATATCTGCATCCAGCCTAAGGCTTTGTATACATTCTTCATAATTGCCACCTGAAACAACCCCTATACAGACTGCATTTACTATAATAGTCCTCATTAGCAAACGGTCATTCAGCACGGCTGATTGCAGGCTCTCGGGGACACCTGTACTCATGCTAGTGATACACCATGATAATCGCGATAAGGAATAATCATTATGGGTGATGAAAATCTAAAGTACACGTAGTCCTTTTTGTAGCCAATCTCTAAGGTCTTTCTGGGAATCTCTTCAGTGGATTCTGGACTGCAGTTAATTGTCCTGGCTGTTGTCCACTCCTCAGTTCCCATGCATGACAATTTAGTTATTCGTTTCTGCCTAATTGCATATAGTTTAAATGTCAGATCATGAAAAGTAAAGTTGAAATTTTGGGTTAATGCTTATGTAACGAGATAGCTTATAGCTCAACATCTAATGTCAGGCTCTTAAACAGGGGACCTTTAGTACCTGGACTCACAGGTTTACAGGATATTGCCCACTGACCAATACCAATAAATTTGATTTTAGTTTGATGAAGTCACATGATGGCTCTTTATAGATTAGTTAACTTTACTATCTGACTTACCAAAAGCTTTTTAAGGTCACTATTTTGATAACGTCATTAAAATGTATCGATTGTACTACCACCCACTATAATCAATACACAACTGATCAATTGGATTTCTTACATTTTTGGAGAAAAAATGCCTGTGTGCATCAGACAGAAACCGATCAGAACATGTATAATCACCAGAAATTTTGCAACTTGAACAACAGTGCTCTAAAATATGTCATTAAAGGATCAACCCACTTATGTAATTCTGTCACACTAGAAACATTGTGTGTCCAGTAGGGGTCACTGGGAAATCAAGAGGAAAAATCCCCCTGATTGCAATCTTTAAGGGACAAATATTACAGAATGTTTTTTCCACCTATAGCAGCAATGTTGAGAAATTCACATTTTATTTTTCTTTTAAATATGTGCCACAGTTTACCTTCAGTGATTAATACATGGAGGCATGGGGGTGTATTTCGTCAAAGCTATTACTGTGAAATACTTAGAAATACAGCTAAATTATTTATTCAGGATCAGGAAAATGGCTGTTTTGGAGGGACAAGGGTCAATGTAATATATTTGAAATTATATTGCAAGAACCCCCAATGTCACCGGAAGTATTCCATATTTGTTTTAGTATTGTAGTAGTTACATGTAAGCTTCAGCTTTCTATCAGCAAATCATTAATAATTAGACAGTAAAACCTTGTGTCCACTTGACTGTGTGACCTACGTAACTCACTTGTCCATGTGAACCCGTCTGTGCTGCTTTAGTAAGTTATGCAACAAAGGCTCAATCTCATGTCTTGACCTCCATCACATATAGTGACCTATGTTCCAACCACTGACATTGAATTGGAAAAAAAATACACAGCTTATTAAAGAACTAGCTATTGTAAAATTACATTATACATATAAATATATATATGTAAATTGTATCTAAAGTGTGCTGACACATATTTGATTTAACTATAATTATAAAGAATTATTTTGTATGAGATAGCAAAATGTGTTTGTAAATTGGAAAAGTCACAAAAGCTGCATTCCCTGTATGACCTGCCAGTCATCCTTCTGCTTCATTAAGTCATTCTGTCATACAAGACGCGGCCCACTGATTGACAGCATCTTTTCCCAAGAGGCTGTGGAGGGTCTTTGGGTTTTCGGTCTTATTTGATTTAGAAAATAGTCCAAATAGATTAGCAAAACTTACAACCTGCCCTAGCAACACCTAGTCAGTAAAAATTGTTATCTTAATTATATAATAATATTGCAGAAATGAATGCTACGAATCATAGTGGCTGAAGCTTTTTAAGCTCAGGTATTTGCATTACCAATTAAACATATGGTCGTTAATTGATGACATATGTGATGCTTATTATGCATACACTTAGTGTCTTTGAATTGAATTATGAGGGGTTTTTTTTAGAATTGCCTGAGCATGATTCACCTATTAAAAAACCGTCCCTGTAAGGAATTACATATTTATATTGACGTGAATGGTATGGTATCAATGCGAATAGCCCTGGTTATTTGCAGCATTTCCATTGAAGGGCAACAAGCCAACATTTTTTAGGAAATAAAGCTAATTTCTTGACTTAAACTCTTCCTCCCACCTCCTCTAGCAGATCACTGGCATTACAAAATAAACAGTGAATCAAATTCACTTTTTAGATTAGGGTTCCTTAATTAGATTAGGGTTCCTCAATTTTTATATTTACAAAAGTTTGGGTTCTTTTCTGAGTACAACACTGCTTGTGTGATGTGAGCTCTTCCTGTTGGTCATCCATTGGGGGTTCTTTCAAAGTGAAGAAAAGAAGGGTTCTTTTTAAAGTGGAGAAGTTAGGGTAAGTTTACATGGTTGTTTTCCAGGCTGCTGCCGAAACGACCGGGCACTCTTGTCTGCAAAGTTATGCAGGTGCTCGGGGGCATTTAGAAAACTCCCCCAAGAAAGGTCTCACAGACGAAAGCCTGAAAAACCCCTCATGTCGTGTTTGCCGGGCAGTTGAAGTAATTGCATGCTTACCAGATGGTTAAAAACTGTCCGTGTAAATAAGCCCTTAAGCCCCCCATACACGTTCCGATTATTCTCCCGACCAATTTTTTGTCCGATCCTGTCACCCGATTTTCACCTAAAATGTTATGGCATGAAAAATCGGAATTCGAATTATCACCGATCCATCAGCCCGACCCTATTTATTAACAGCAGATCGATCAAAAATTTACGGACAGGTCCGAAGTGGTCCCGACCGATTTTTCGGCCTATTTTGAGAAATCGTCGGGTCGGGTACATAATTCCGAATCCGATTAATCTCCCGATCGATTAATCTCCCGACCCGATCGGTCGGTCGGGCAAAATTCGTACGAAAAATTGGAACGTGTATGGGGGGCTTTAGATAGGTAATGTGTAAAGTGATATACAATATTTTCCATGCTCTGCAGAACTTAGGAGTCAAGGCCGTTGAGTTTTAGTAAAATTAGAAACAAACAAATTCAGTAAAGAGTAAAGCTAGCCATACACGGGCCTTTCTTGCTCTATCGTTCGCATTGTGCGATTGAATCATACAGTGTAATCAATTTGCTTATGATGGATTTACGATTGTAATATTGAGTGTATGCGTAATACAACATAATTACGATCGTAAACAAATCAATCACAATATGCTCTTTTAAGTCGGCCAAATGGAAATATCAAACCGTGTATGGCCACCTTAACACTGTAACGTATAATGCCCATTTTAAAAGGGCTGTGCAGTAATACCTGCTCTTCACAGCTGAAATCTGTAAGGGGTCCTTAAAAAAATTTATGTTTCTAATGTTTTATAAAATAAAAGGTATTTATTGGTTTTAGACTTTTATTGGTTTACAAACAGACAAATGTATTCTCTTATCTGTATTTAGTATAATAAGAAGTTTTATTTTTACATACAGTTTCTTCTGTAACAGTATGAACACAATGGCAAATCTTACTTATTCTTGACAGC
This sequence comes from Ptychadena robeensis, assembly GCA_036250615.1. NCBI lineage: Eukaryota > Metazoa > Chordata > Amphibia > Anura > Ptychadenidae > Ptychadena > Ptychadena robeensis. The sequence goes on along the minus strand of CM070036.1, from coordinate 60,437,498 downwards.
CAATCAGGTTTCATGTTGCAGTGTACAAATCACAGAAATTTTTTTTTTTTGCTATGGGTCACTATGCTTTACACATTGATTGCTTTACTCTGATACAGAATAAAAAGATGATGAAACATAAAAACATTTTGCATTTGTTTATGTTTATGTTTATCTGAAATTTAGGAAAATATAGTTTTATGTTTTTAAAATATTCATATATATTGCCTAAAGCCCTTAAGTTGCAAAGGAAATTCAGGAGACACTCTACATTGTGGGTTGGTCAGTTTGTGTTCAATTGCTTGGCACTTTGGGTGAGCAAATGGTCACCAGTGTGGTAAGAGGCTGCAGGAAAGTGAACCCTTGAACACCATGGGTCTCATTTTATTCCACGACACCAGTGATTAAGGCTTTTTTTTATCCAACATCAATGACCGAGGCTCATTTTTTCACATGGACACCAATCATTGGGTTTTCTTTTCTTCCAATGTCAATGACTAGGACTCATTTTATCACATGGACACTTATCATTGGGGCTACTTTTCCTCAAATGTCAATGACTAGGACTAATTTATTCACATGGACACCAATTATTGGGGCTTTTTTTCCTCCAATGTCAATCACTAGGGCTCATTCTATCACATGGACACCTAACATTGGGGCTTTTTTGTTCCTCCAATGTCAATGACATGACTCATTTTAACACATGGACACCAATAATGGTGGCTTTTTTTTTATCAATTGTCAATGAATAGGGCACTTTTTATCAAAAAAGGAGCTTATCTTTTCCCTTAATATCAATGCCTAGGGCTCATTTTATAATAAAAACAACAAACTTTGAGGCTTCTTTTCCTCCAACATCAATGACTAGGGCTCATTTTAGCAGCCTGACACCAATGGTGTGGTCTTATGGTGACATCTATGATTGGAATTCACTTTATCCCACTGATACTGATGATCAGGGCTCATTTTATTACACCCTCACCAATAATTGGGGCCTCTTTTACTACAACAGTGACTGGGGCTCATTTTACCCCACTGAAACCAATCATAGGTGCTCATTTTATCATACTCACACTAGTGAAAGGGGGTAATTTTAATCAGACTGACACCAATGATTGATAATTGCACTGCAGTATACATTGTGGCTGCACATACATGCCAATTAATTGAATTGGAAATGCACGCACAGCTAAAATGCATACTGTAAAATGCACTGCACCTCAATACTCACTACATATGTTTTTTACAAGGCGGTATCACAGCAGTGAAGGAGTACTTAATAATGTGTCCTACGGATGACTATAGGAGTGAATCTTGAGGTAACCCATTAGAAGTTTCCACTAGAGTAGAAATACTGTGGAAATCTTCCAATGGGGACAACCTTTTCAGTGACATCTCTAAAGCTTATTATACATTGGACGCATTTTTGTTTGATCTACTGTGTTTCCCCAAAACACATAAATTTTTGCTCCCAAAGATGCCCTACGTCTTATTTTCAGGGGATGTTTTATTTTTCCATAAAGAACAACACGGCACTGGGGTATCAGGGTGGGGGGGGGGGGGATCACCTAAAATGACACAGGGGGGATCAGAGGGGGAATCAAAATGGCACAGGAGACTCAGAGGGGGGATTACCATTTAGGTAACCCCTTCTGATCCTCCTGTGTTATTTTGATTGCCCCCTCTGATCCCCCCTGTCCAGAGTTACAGTACTGTATCTTCGGGGGTGCCTTATTTTCCGGGAAACAGGGCAGCAGTTAAATTAGTAATAGTCAGAAATGGAGCATAAAATTGTAAGTGCCATGACTGCCAGGTTGAAATATTTCTGTCGGTTGCAAAAGTATCTGGTCTGTTTTCTAGTTTTTTTTCATCTATTTGTATCTGAATGGATTTTGAATCATGCCTCCAAACCTTTACCTCATAACTGTGAAGTAACCAAATTGAATAAAATAAATAATTTTAAATAAAATGTGAGGGTAGAGATGGTCGGATTTTTCGACTAACTGACTTTTACAGGCTTATTGCAAAGCCTGTAAAAAATTCAACCAAAAGCAAAAAAGCTGGAGATGTAGAGAAGGGTTGTGGGAATATTTGGGGAAACATTTTTTATTCTAGCACATGTAGTTTTTTTTGCAAAAAATAAGGTCAAATCAAAGTCAAAATTTAGATTTTTGAAGTTTTTACTTGACTTTGAATTATGCAAAAACGATTTGGGTTAGATCTTTCCTTTTTTGTAATATAGCCCCAACCCTTCTCTTCATCTCAAGAGATGGTCGAATTTTTCGACTTGCTAACTTTGTGAGCTGATTGCAAAGCCATTGGAAACGGTATCATCACCAAAATTGCTGGTGATGTAGAGAAGGGTTGGGAACATTTGAAAGAAAAATTTATGGCTCTAGCACATGTCGTTTTTGCATAAATTAAGTTCAAAGTTAAAGTCGAAATTCCGATTTTCGAAATTTTTACTTGACTTTGAACTTAATTTGTGAAAAGACTATTTGTGTTAGAGACATACTTTCTTTTTTTGGGGTGTACCCCCAACCCGTCTCTACATCTTCAGCAAGTGACGATACCATGCTCAGGGGCTTTGCAATTAAGTCGAAACCGTCGAAATGGTCGAATTTGTGAAAAAAAATTCGACCATCTCTATTCATCTCCAGCAAGTAATGTTACCATGCTCAGGGGCTTTGCAATTAACTTGAAACCGTCTAAATCAAATCAAATTTAAAAAAAAGTTCGAACATCTCTATGTGTGGGTAGTACAGTTGATCAATGTTCAATATCTAATTCTCTCCTAATAAAAATTAGAAAAAACCGTACTCTTATTTTAACCCTATTTTATGCAAAATAAAAAGGTATTTGGTTTAGAAACACTTTTTAACCCTATGCTACCTGTGCTCTCTTCTTCACTAGGATGTTCACTGTCTGGCCTTGTGCACACAGAAGAGTCTAACTGACTCCTGCTGTTGCCTTGCCTCTACTTCCATAATATATCCACATAGACTAGATGAATTTTTATATCTTAGTTTTAAGTTTTTAGTTTTTTTATATCAGTTTTAAAGTTTTAACTTTACCGAGAAGTTTTTATATACCCAAAAATATTTGGATATATGTTACAAGATGCATACCCTAGATGTAAGTTTTAGTTGGCCTTTTTTTTTTGTCGTAGTCTGTGGCTTCTCAGTAAAGACTTTGTTCGTACCTCCTTATGCAGCTTTGGTTTCAGCATATAAATTCTGCCGGGCCTGAACCTATGTCAACAGTATTTCATCGGAAGCCTAGCAACAGGATAAGGAAGCTACTGACCAGGGCACTATGTGAAAGGTTAATTATATGTCACAGCAAACTCAACTTTTTTCCCCTCTAAAGTTTCTTGAACTCCTGTGGCATTTGTGATACTGCTCACTGGAGCGGTTCCCAATGCATCTGGCAGGAAGAGGAGGTATTGTGTTCATTGAAGGCAGTTGGGACCTTTAGTTCACAATTGCAGCTATTGCATTTTGAAAATACCTATCTGTACTTAAATGTTATTCTGTTACTTTTTGATTTGTTTCTTTGTGATGTCTAGGTGCTCATATACTTTGGTCAGTTACCTGTGGTTAACATGATGTTTTACTATGTTTAGTTGTGGACCTTTTTTATATTTTCTCTTGTGTTATATAGGCCATGATATAACACACAAGTTGCCACAATGGTCATTTTTAAATGTTTATATACATTTATTGGGTCATTCTGGAAATCAAACACTAAAAGTATAATTGTGCAAAATTTGAATCAAACTTCCCCAACCGTCCACTTTTCAAGCCCTTGCAAATCCTTAATTCATAGTGAGCAGTGGATTTAACTCTACTGTTGCACACAGAGAACAACATAGCCCAAACTGTGCCACTTGAATGAACTGCCAAGACTCAATAGGAGAGCATATGAAACAAAGAGACCTATTACCCGGGAATACATAGGAGCCCATTGTTATCAGACCTCCATTCCGAGGAGTATCCGGGACAGTGCGACCTCTAGTGTACAATCACAAATGTAAATCCGTTGGCAAACAGATGTTGTGCATTGTGCATTGGCACCATGACAGAAGGCACTATAATCACTGTATACAGAATAATTACAAGATTGCTGTAATTCTAAAACAAGTCATTACAAACTTTATAAGTCAGTGAAACCCATCGAGACTACAGGTATTGATAATCTGAATGTAACTTTCTAGCTGCTGGATTTAATCTTTTAGTATAGAGATTAATAGAAAGATATTTAAATAAAGATATTTTTGTTGGCTTCCTGTTGTTGTTTTTTAGTGATAAGCTAAACATTATACACCCAAAGAGGGCCTAATTATCTTCAGACTACCATCTCTTTGGGTCTCAATACACCTTTAGATTTCTCTGTCAGATTTCCTTTAGATCTCCTTTAGTTTTAGCAAAACCATGTAATTAGTGATGGCCAAACAAGCATGTTCGCCCATCCTCTCGCCGGCGGACAGTACGGGTGTTCGACCCGCCCCGTTTGCCGGCGAGAAGAAGATCTATATTCTTCCTCCGGCAGGATCAGAACCTGCGAGATTGTGCCGGAGGAAGAATCTTTTCGCCACAAGACCGGGCATGAAGCCGGTCTTGTAGTGAAAATACCGGCTCGGAACAGGAAGTGACGTCAGTGACGTCACATCCGGCTCCCGTAACCAGGAACTATGCGTTCCAGGATGCATTACAGGGACCGGATGTGATGTCACTAATTCAAATTCCCCGCCTTTGAATGTGTCCGAATTTGAATGTGTCCGCGAACAGGCGGACGGCGGACTTCTTTAAAAGTCCGACCCGCCCGTTCGCAGACAGTCCAGGCCGATGTTCGGCCATCACTACATGTAATATGAGGGACTTTCTAAACCATCAAGTCAAGACCCTATACTACATAATTGTTGGTAGATTTAAAGGATATCTGACAGATAGATCTAAAGGTGTAGGGTCAGCTTTTCTTATTAGCTATTGTATGGTGTATTTATAATATTGTAGTAAAAATGTACTTTGCTTTTTTACTTTTTTAGTTGTATAACACATAGGATTTTCCCAAAATTAAAAGAGAGTAAGTCACTCTGTTTATTATATCGTTTTCAGTCTCTTAACTTTCTAATGAAAGCCCCAGTGAAGCCTTTAGTTTTCCCTTGAATTAGTAGTTGAAGGGTTAAAAGGCTGTTAAACTATCATGTGAATAACTATTCAGACCTACAGGCAATGCGTTTTATTACTTTAATGTTATGTTCTCTCCTCTTGTCTTCTTGTGAAAAAGTAATATTAAGGCTGATTTATAAAAAAAGAACAAACACAGTTACTGCAAAGAAACACATGAAAGCAACAAAAGTGTAAAGCTGGCCATACACGTGTCGGATTCCATGGCCAATTGATCACTCACCCAATTGATTCCGGCGATCTCAGCGGGAATGGGAGCTGCAATCCATCAGCCAATTAAGAGGATCCGATCACTGCATACCACCTTGTCCGAGTGATCGCGTCCAATTGATCGGGGGCTCAGAATTGTATCCGACAGAGAACCAACATGTTGGTTCTCTGTCGGATCCAATTCTGAGCCCCCGATCAATTGGACGCGATCACTCGGACAAGGTGGTATGCAGTGATCGGATCCTCTTAATTGGCTGATGGATTGCAGCTCCCATTCCCGCTGAGATCGCCGGAATCAATTGGGTGAGTGATCAATTGGCCATGGAATCCGACACGTGTATGGCCAGCTTAAGTGTATGAATGAGGTGGATTTATATTGTCCAGCAAGTGATGGGGTCATTGAGAAAGTATTTTCAGCACCTGTATTGGTTAAATTCTGAACATCAGTCTGTCTTTCTGGTTTGCAAATATTTGTATTGAGCAGTAGACCAAATATTTAATCAAATGCTGACAATTTGGAACGTTTCCTCAATCTAATTAAATGTTTTAGGTGAGCTCAATTCATATTATTCACTCTGACTTCATATGTTTGGCCCTTTCACCCCCAAAAATGTTGCTCTTATACTAAATCTACCTAAATAGAGTATTAAGGTAGCCATACACAGTTCGATTTTTCACCGATTCTTGATCCAATCATTTCAGGCGATCGTGGAATTGGCGATTGATCGGATTGGGAACCAATGAAACGGCCAATTTGTGGTCGATTTGGACATGAGCCGATTTCCAAAATGGCCGATCCCATAAAATCCATCAATCGGAAAGGGTGCTGCATAGACAGCTATGGGTCCACCATCGTACCCAACATGTCGGTTCAATGTCCATTCGATTCCTATTATTTGGTCGATCGCTCAGGGTGGGCATAACTAAATTGATCACCGATCGATCGCGGTGAACGCGCGCAATGGTCGATCGGTGAGTGAAAAATTGACCCGTGTAGGGGAGCCTTAAGAAATATGATTAGACTATCAAGCACCTTGTATATCTGAGGCCCACTGAAATTAAAAATCACAGCAGGAAGTCAGTGGAAATTTCTCCAGAATGAGGAACAAATCTCCTTTTAGACACTGCAAAATCTTGTGTTACTTGTGTTAAAAAGTGAATCTTTCCAAATATGATATAGATAGCAAAAAAACTTAATGGTGCTTTCAGAACTTTCACACACTATCCAAAGCAAAGTTTTTTTTCTGAAATAACAGTATACTGGGGATCTGTAATGTGCTGAGTTTTGAGGAAATAAGTGCTTGACTAAATGTATTTAGTCAGAACTCATATATACAATATATAGGCAACTACACATGGTGTGGTAAACATCCGTGGGCAGCAAAAATTCCCCCCGAAACAATTCAAGGGCTAGGGGACTTTAATGGCCATGAGTTTAGATCAGAGTAAATACCGATGTCAAATGTATTAGAAGTAAAATATAAAAACATTTATTGTATAGTCATGATAACAAAACATACAGTATGGCATTGCTAGAATGGTTAACATCAATACATCAGATGAATAGAGTCAATGGTCCATATAATATACAGGTAAACAAAAAATATAAATTTATGGGTCATGGTTATAGATAGTGCTAGGATAAGAGACCCTGTCTAACAGGGTCCACTTCACATCAAAGTGGACCCATATATACAATATTTCAGCTATGAGTCCACTTAAATTACTGAATGTTATATATTAATTGCTCTAATTCTATGCAGACCAGAAAACGTAATGAGTGTAGGATCTGTATTCTAACCCAAACTATCATGCTTGCTGAGTATTGGCACTCTCCAGTCCGAAGAGTGTGACTACGCAAATTTCACACTATTTCAAAGCTGGAACAGCTAACAATCATGAATTTGATCCAAGCACTTAGCTGCTTAAGGTTTAAGGGGCCCATTCTGACCTTTTGGTACATTGTGTAAACACAATGCACTCTATTATAACATACAAATGATAAGCTAGAAATTCAGCTGGATGAATGAAATTTTTTTTGAAGTAGTGCGCCACAATTAACAGAAGTGTGTAGTGTGCTGCAACATATGCTAAGAGAATATTGGGTTAGGCATTGGTGTTCCATTGAAAATGTGTATGTTTTATAGGTTACATTGGCAGGGCAGTGAAGGCCTGTACACACTTAAGATAATAGTCAGCCAAGGCTATCTAACGTGATCATCTTGGCCGAATATCTTATGTGTGTCTGTGAGGCAAGGCAGTTGATACATCAGGATGGATTTTTTAATGAAGGTCGTGCCTGTCCTCTATCAGGGGGTGGGGGGCAATGGGGAGCCACTCACACATCCTATCCCCTCCACTCTCCATAGAACAGAACACACAGGCCTAGTCATTCTCAGATCATTGGAAATGAACAAAAATGATTGTTCCCAATGACCAAAATTAAAAGTGTGTCTGTAAGTCTACAGTGAGATAACTATATGTCAACATTGCTATTTCACTTTTTTAAATTCTAGCTGCCTATCTTTGATTTAACTCTTGCTGCTAACTATCACAGAACAGGCAAATCTGTGATTAATAAAATATTAAAGCTAGAAAACAACTCAACAACAACTAGAATGTTTAAGCATTTGTCAGCAATAACAGTTTTGGAATATATTTCTCTTCAGTGGAGGCTTCCTTTCTGTGCACACAAATGGTTTTGTAACATGACAGACATTAAAGCTGGCCATACACCTTCAGATTTCTCTGTCAGATTTCCTTCAGATCAGATCAGATCTACCAACAACCATGTAGTATAGTGTCCTCCCTGATAGAATACACAGTGATTGGAAGGTGAAGAAAGGTCCTCATATTACATGGTTTTGGTAAAACAAAATCTGATCTGAAGGAAATCTGACAGAGAAATCTGAAGGTGTATGGCCAGCTTAAGAGAAAAGTGAAATGTATTCATCCCATGAAGCAGTTCCCATCTGAATATGAAGGCTGAATATCCATACATGTTGAAGTAACTATTACTTCTCTACAATACGTTTGTTAAGTCTATTCGGAAAAATGAAAGTGACAGATTAAACATTTAACATAGTGAAAGGTAGACATGTGTTGTTGCAGTGCAAAAATGCCACCTGTAGAGGACACTTAATATTGAAAACAAAAAAAACAAAACCATCAGCTGACCTCAAGGTAACCTGTGAATGGAGAAGAAGGGTCACCCATACCAATCTGTATTTAAATTCTAGTAACCTTTAACAGACAATTTTACTTATACGTTAACTTGTGTTGGCCATTTGGCCGTTTGATGGCTGTAAATTGCCACCATTATACTTTAGCAAATCAAATCTATATTTCGGATCTACGAAATATGACTTCAGACCCTCAATATAAACATTTTGTTTAGACAATGACACAATAAAGGACTAGGTACGGCTGGAGATAAACTTAAACTTAACCAGAGCAGACAGAAGTAGACAGGTCTCGGGATTCCATCAATTCTGTGTACTGTTTTCTGCTGAAGTTCAGGAAATCAGTGACCATTAAGTAAATATTCTTCTGTGAAGCATCATTGCCCCTTAAAATTATTTTTAGCAATACTTGTGCTTTTAAAATGCTTTTATTTGCTGTCTTCCATGGTCTTTAATAAAATAAACAGCATTGTTGGCATGATTTATGTAAGCAGTTAGTCAACAGTTTGAATGTGCACACGTACCAAGAGGTAGGTTTGCTGATGCCCAACATACTAGAAAGTGAGTTCACTGATGTTGGGCAAAGGAGAATGGTGTTGGATCACATATTGAGTAAACCAGTCTGTATTGAGACAAAAAGGAGAAAAGTGTTGTGTTTGGGGACTACAATTAATTTGTATGAGCCCCTGACAGAATGTATTGTGGGACCACAGCATCAATCACTATGGCACTACCAATGCTCTTTAATCAGATTGTATTAGATGCCAGTTTTATTATAAGAAGTGCATGTAGAATAATCATTTGTTTGTCTGAATCACAGAAGCCTTGTTTTTTTTAAATGCTGAAAACATTTTTTGTCTCTCACCCGTCCTTGCTGCTAATCTGGAAATTCTGACAGATGCCTAAAGGTCTAATGTGTCTGACAGCGCTTTTCTGGCCAGTGTGAGCTATTCAGTTTCAAAGGGCTTTATTAAAATAAAATAAGGGAAAGTTTTAATCCCTCTTGCCCTTGGCGACCCATACTCTGTCTAGGTCTAGATTTTTAAATATTGCGGCCTTCTTTGCGCTTAGCTCAGTTTGAGCTGGCATTTACAAGCTTGGGTTTCTTTTAATTCCTGTTCTCGTTATAGCCTCTAACATCACAATTGTGAGGTGTGCATGCTGCTATGCTGATCATTTCCAATTCTAAATAACATGGTGTCAGTACAAAGGAGCTGTCTGGTGTGGCTTGACTCAAATCATGTTATGGCTTAAATATATTCAATGGTTGAATCCTATATAATCAAATGAAAAACTTGTGAAATTGTCTAAAGCTTATGTCATTGTTCAGCCAAAAATAAATGTTTTTCTAACCTTCTCTAACCCAACCTGTGGGTAATTTCTTTTTCTCGTTGCTCACCTGGTGAAGGAGGGTATACTAGCATAATTCCCTGGTCCAACTTCCTTCAAAATCCACTGTTCCAAGGTGGAGGTTGATTGATGATCCTGTTCCACACTTGATCCCTCAAGGACTGTTCCATTAATGTTGTTGACGCTACTCACTGTTCAATACTTTAAATAAACTCTTCACTGGACAGCCAATGGGATGTGTCTACATAATCCATACAATAATGTGAAAACCTGGCTAATGACCTAAGCTACCTATGAACAAAAGAAAACAAGGAATCGGTGCTAGCACATCATGTGACTGTAAAGATATGGGCCAGATCAATGGTCAATTTGAGCGCCGTGTGCGCTCACGGCCATCTATCTGGCCCATATCTAATGCGGCCATCCCTGTTGTTGAGCGGGTTCAAACAATCCCGCAATTTTTTAATACAAGCAATTAGATGGGAGTGGAGGTAAAAATAAATTATTTAGCCCAGTGTTCAGCATATAAGAAAAAGTTACTGTATGTAATGTAATAACTATGTAATGTATGGTTTATGTAGGAATATATTTCCTGTAATGTTAATTTTTAATCTTCAATATAATTTTGTACTTGACATCTGTTTCATGGGTTACCTTAAAAAAAAAAAAATATTTAATTTGCAAAAACTCACAATTCTAAATTGACAGAGAAGACAGAAAAACATTATACTTCAGACATATACCTATCTTCATACATGTTCTTCATACATGAGTCATAACTGACGTGGGATCTCAGTCTTGAGAATTGTTCTTCATTTAATGTCAGTACTTGGAGACATCTAGATTACATAATTTTATTTCAATGTCCAAATATAGTCATTTGTGTCTAATTTCATACCTCTGTTTTTGACCAGTTGGCCATCATCAGTGCAGAAGATAGAATATGTGATGGAATTAGGCAGGGAAATACTTTTTGCTTTATGCACTGGTTGAGAATAATTAATTTTGAATATTTAAACCCCTTCATCTGTGCTTTTCTGTCTCTAAAAGATTACAAATTGTGGTCATTGTGAAATTTTTAATTGTCCTATATGATGAAGTGCTTTACCTGAATGTCTGCAAAGAATTTAAAATGTAAGTATTTCTATCAACAATCTCAAATTACTGCAAAATATGTGTATGGATTAGAAATTCTGTTTTATGGCTTTATTTTTGAAAAACGGAGGACATCACCTCTATCTTGCAATTTCAATTAGAACTTTGTAAACCTTTGTAAAAATCTAATGATCCCAGCTTATACTTTGTTTGAAAAATAGGACAGGAGTGATTTCATTGCATTGCATTATATATGATACTTTTTAACATTGCAGTAGACCTGGCTATTGGTTAAGCCCCCCATACAAGTTCAGATTCCTCCATACAACTTTCATGAGACCTACCAACAACTATGTAGTATAATGACCTCCCTGATAGAATACATAGTGATTGGAAGGTGTAGAAAGGTCCTCCTATTACATGGTTTTGGTAGAAGAAAAGTTGGTTGTACAGAAATTGCATGGTAATTGTATGTGGTGTATGGGGGGCTTTACACTTTGGCTACTGTTTTTTAATAAAGTCCATCAGGAGGGCCTCACCTCTGTCCTGAGACTTTATTTGAGTATATATGTTTGGGTGGCCAATGCTAGGAATTCTTGCGGCAGATTTTGCTTTGTGGGTGCAGTGATTATGTGATTGGTCTTTTAAATGTTCCATGACATAAGATAAATTTAAGTGCTGTCATTTTCGCGACTGTATAATAATTATACAAAAAAACGTGTAGGTTAGAAACTTAAAGATATCAACAAAAATGATAAGGTGTTTAAACTGAATATGGAAAATAACCCTGTGTACATAGTTTGTTCCGTTTCTTAAACCTGTATTATAGGCATCAAATAGTTGTAAATGTCATACCTGATATATGGAAATGGAAAGAGTGGCTGATCGCTTATCTGAATGACAAGGTTTTGATGTTTAGAAATGTTTATTAATTTGTGTGAATAAACTGAGCAGACAGGATATTTATTTACAATGTATGCCTGTGCTCCCCTTATTTTTTAAGTTTTATTGCTAATGCCTGCTAGTGATTGCAGGCTGTAGACATAGTTTACTTTGTAGCATCCTTTTATCTCTGACTTTGTTATTCTATGCTGCTTTAAGATGTTTACTCTCATACAAGAAACATATGTGAGTGGTGTTGAAAGGGTCAATTGCCATAAATAAAAGGCATTCATGGTTAGAACTCGTTTACACAGGTGGTTTTTAACTGGTAAATGAGCGATTAGCGAACTGCCCAGTGAATGCGACATGAGAAGTTTGCCGGTTGGTTTTCAGGCATGGAGGTGCCATCTAAATGTCCCCCAAGCACCATTGTAGGCGCTCACAGGCAAGAGCGCCCTGGCATTTTCTGGGCTGCTGCAGACTGACAGCAGCTGGGGGAATGACTGTGTAGATCTAGCTTCAAATAGAGATGGTCATATTTTTAAAAAAATAATTCAACCATTTAGACGATTTTGAGTTAATTGCAAAGCTCCTGAACATGGTATCATCACCAAACTTGCTGGAGATGTAGAGAAGGGTTGGGAGTATACTATACAAAAAATATGTCTCTAACACTTATAGTTTTTGCATAAATTAAGTTAAAAGTCAAGTCAAAATTTCAAAACTCGGAATTTTGACTTTGAATTTGAACATAATTTATGCAAAAACTACATGTGCTAGAGTTAAATATTTTTTTTTCAAATGTTCCCACAACATCTCCAGCAATTTTGGTGATGATACAATGTTTAGAGACTTTGCAATCAGCTCACAAATTTAGCAAGTCGAAAAATTCGACCATCTCTAGCTTTAAAAATCTAAAGTAATATGGTGCAATAGATTCTGCAGAATTTCTATTATCAGCGCTACTGTACATTACCTATTAATGTTGCTGAAATCATTCAAAGTGCACTAATCCAGAACTGATCACCCCTCATCCCGAAACTCCTCCATAGTGTCATGACTTCATGCTAGCTCAGAGTGTTCTTCACCCCCCCCCCCCCTTCACATTAGGGCACTATAGATTTTATATAGGACTTGGCTACTAGACTCAAGACACAACACTATACAAGTCTTTGAGACTATTGTATATCCTTTTTTTTAGTTTGCACTTGCTCTTTATGTCCATCCCCTTTTTCTTCAGTACATGTGTAACAAGAAATATCTTGCCAAGTTAACTGACCAAGAGCAATTAGCACTTTGAAGCTTAATGATGGTATTACATTATTTTACTGGTTTCCAATTTTTTTGGGTGGAAACAGAAATTATTTTTGTGAAATGTGTCCAATGGCTGAAAGAATGGGTTATTAATCTGAAAAGTTTCATTTGGTGTACTTTCAACTCTTAAAACTTCTGGTAGATGTCAACGCCTATTGTGATGGGTTTTATAACTTAACACATAGTGGATATGTCCTGGTGTTGGTTGTTTCATGAGGGGGTGAAGGTCAAAACATTTACATGTAAATTCTTAAGCCCCCCATACACGTTTCGATTTTTTGTACGAATTTTGCCCAACCGACCAATGTGGTCGGGAGATTAATCGATCGGGAGATTAATCGGATTCGGAATTATGTACCCGACCGATCCCGATTTCTCAAAATCGGCCGAAAAATCGGTCGGGACCGCTTCGAACCTGTCTGAAAATTTTTGGTCGATCTGCTGTTAATAAATAGGGTCGGACTGATGGATCGGTGATAATTTGAATTCCGATTTTTTGTGCCAGCCGACCGACCGACCATAACATTTTAGGTGAAAATCGGGTGGCAGGATCGGATGAAAAATCGGTCGGGAGAATAATCGGAACGTGTATGGGGGGCTTTACTTGGACTAGTAAAGAAGAAAATTGTGAGACTGTGCTTTAGTTGAATAAATGTCTTGGTTTATTGCTTACCTGCTATCTTACTTTATTTTACAATGAATGAATGGGAGAGTGTCCACTCTGTGTATTCTGAAGCTATGCTCTTCATAGCAGCACCACGCAGTGCCGCAGGAGATGCGTCTTGGAGACACCTCCAATGATCTTCAATGGAGCCCAATACTGCTTGGGTGCTGTTTTTCCATGTCTTCCGCATTTGTAAAGGACCTGTTAAAGCAATGAACTTAGTAGTCTCAGGTAACATGTCTGAAGCCTCTAAGTACACAATTTTCATTTGACCACCTTTCTCCTTTTGCATGTCCCCCATCCCTGACAGATATCTGTAACATTAATGAAAGTGGTATACTCAATATCTAAAAATATATATGTGTACAATGAAAGTTTGACTCTGAGATGGTATGATTGTGATGTAATGCGCCGCAATCCTAAAAACATATGCTCACTTGCTATTCCCTGGAATCATGAGAGATTGCATCTTCATTGGCCAGGCTTATGGGGGGTTAACTCACAGTGCAATATCGCAATAGGCCACTGGGGGCGTTTAACAAGTTTTATATGGGAAAATTAATCTGTGTAAATTTCAATAAAGACTGCTTAGAGAGGAATTTTTCAGGGGTGCCGCAGTGCATGTCATCAGAGCTAGGGAGAAAGGTGGGACTGCAAGGAACCTTCTTAAATTACTCACATGTATTTTTTATGACATCATCCCTATTATGGGAACTTTTGGTGCCAGTGATGCAAAGATGAACTTCTGGTCATGGGTCCGCATTATTATTTTAATTGTTGTTGCCATTTGGTGCTTTCAGGGGCAACACTTGAGGCCAACTATATAAAGAAAGGTGATCACTAATGCTTTTTATGAACTGTTGCGTTTCTGTTAGTTAAGTGTTATTCCATGCAACAAATATATAGTACAGTTTGGATTATGTGTGTTCTTATAAAGAACAGTCAAAATGTAATTTACTTTTTCTTCTTACAAAAAAACCTTACATTTGTTATGTTGAAATATAGATTATTCAGATGTATAAAGCATATCAGTCAGGATACACTGCTTCAGGCTAAATGTGACACCATTCTGCAGACAGGTATCTGAGTGTTAGTGTTGGAGTTTAATTTTTGATACTGGCCCAATGTTCTACCTTGTTAGCACAGCAGGCTCTGGATTGCTGCCATCCTGTGTGTAATTGCCCTCTGGATTACTGGATAGAAGAACACATTAGTTCCTAAAAATGTAACTGAGAGCTTCTTACATTTTCTGGACCATATGTGTTAGAATTGTTAAACCAAGTCATTTGAATGTATGGCGTTTTATATTAGTATATTAGAACTGGAGGATATTATATTATTAGTATATTAGAACAAATGAAGGAAAGAGTTAATCTCCATAAAACAATAGGATAGCAGCTGTCAATATTATGGGATACATAACTGATGTATATTTTCATAGTGTATTCAGTGTATAAAGTGATATAAGCTAAGGACAAAAAATAGCACGCTAAGATATATGAATAGACATAGGGCACACTTGAACATATAATGGTGCAAATTATTATTGTTTTTCCTTTGTTTTATGTCATACGAATGGTGCTAACTATCTAAATTTATTCCCTTGAACTATTGAAAAAATATTTTAACATTCAGTAGGTATATTGACATCTGAGACAACATGACATCACAAATTGCTAAATAAGGCTATGTGTCCACTGTGGTGTTTCCCTGCACTAGATGTGTTCCCAGTGCAGAGAAAAAGACGCAGTGCTGCCAATTTGTGCGCTGGCTGCACTTGCCCACAGTTCAGGGTGCCCTGTCAATTAGCATTAAAAGCCAAATCTGAACACCATGTTCCCCATTCCGATTATGCGCTTTATGCGATCTTCATTGGCTGAGACACTGCTCTTTTTTGCATACACAACACGGCACTCCGTATTGCAAACAAAGTGGTGTGGAGTGGCGCTTTAACATTCATTAGAATGGTAAGTGTCCTCTCTGAGTCTTTTTCCAGTGTTGGATGCGTGGGAACACATGGCCTAAACGTTTGTTAAAAGATAGAAACTGTTCAGTTTGCAAAGAGTGTATTTCTTTTTGCAAAGTTAGTAGATAAGCAATGTTTCTGTTTATTGCAAATACAAAATAGCTTATTGCAGTTTTGAGGCTCTTTCACACAAGCCATGTAGCGTAACTGTTATCCCAATGCAACTCTCTAGTGTTAACTTTTGGTACAACAGGTTTCCATAGGGAACACTGCAAAAATTGATGCAGAAGAGGCGGACCCAGAAGAGATCGGTGTGTCTGCTGATACTCAGCTTTGCCACAGGTTTGCCAGGGATAGGTGAGTATCCCTGAACATAGATTGGTAGCTTGTTCCATGCTGACCCCAACAGTTTCTACGACTGACCCTTCTTCATTACTCTGTTCTCCAATGGTCAGCAGGAGGAACTACAAGTGGCCAGAAGGAAGGTCTACTACTCAACTATCAGCAAAAATTTAACTAGTTTTTTTGGGACTTGATTGTAAAGACCCAAAACATGATATCTTCAGCAAAACTGTTGAAGACGTAAAGACGGAAGTATATTCTCCTCAAAATTTTGTGGTGATGTTTAAGGACTTTGCAATTAACTCAAACTAAATGAAATTTCCAAACGATCTCTATCAGAATTGAAAGCCTACAGATGCAAAATTTGTATTTGGAACCCAAGTTGCGCGGGGGCGGGTTCTACCTGAAAAGTTGTTGAGCGCGGGTTGATATGGTGGTTGGTTGTTTGCCAATGTAAACTTAAGTCTTGAGTTTATTGGTTATTGATTTATTGGTTTTCCAAGCAAACCTGTACATTCCTTGCAGTGTTCAACATACAAAAATAATTTTCAATATATTAGTAGAATACATTTATGCTAAGTTTCTCCAAGTCATTAAGGAAAATTCTAACCCACTTTGGTAAAAAAAATAGTTAATAAATGACAGCAACCTAATATAAAAGTAAATTATGTGAGAGATTAACATACATTTACTGTGTTTGCTTCATACAATTACCTGTTTACTATCTGGTATCACTTTTTCCCCACAGCTGCTCTTCAAGGTTCCAAAAGCTTAATTCACTATGTTGTAATGATTGTTATGAACCATAACAATGTATTTTCAGCAATGAGAGCTGCAAATAACAATCACACGGCTGAAAATAATGATCGTTATGGTAAATAACCTAGCTTAGCTTAGTGAAGGCCATTTGCCAAGTTTATTATTTCATTTTTCTGCCTTTGCTGGTCAGAAATTGGGATTTGAGCTGTGATGTGGCATTTCCAAATAGAATTCATACTGCTTGGATTTTATTTATCATGTGTAACTTTTCATTCATATATAGAGTGTATAATATTTTAGGCATAATAAGTGTGCTTAACTTACAAATTGATTCTTAGTAGAGATGGTCGAATTTTTGAATTTTTTTTGACCATTTCAAGTTAATTGCAAAGCCCCCGGAGACGTAGAGAATGGTTGGGGGTAAACTACAGAAAAAAAGTATTGCTCTAGCACAAATAGTTTTTGCAACTAAGTTCAAATCAAGTCAACATTTACTTTGATTTTGAACTTAATTTGTGCAAAAACCATTACACCATTTTTTTTTTCAAACGTTCCCACAACCCTTTTCTACATCTCCAGCAATTTTGGTGATGATATCATTTTCAGAGGCTTTGCAATCAGCTCACAAATTCAGCTTATTCGAATTCGACCATCTTTAATTCTTTGCTCCTATATAATCAAATGAATGGAAAGCAAGCTGAGCTTCCTGGAGTAAAACACTCCTCGTGCTGTGGCTGGGCCAGTCTGATCCTTGTAGAGTCTGCATCTCCCCTGTGACATATGAAAGCTGACAGAGATCTTAGCTGTCTGTGCCTATCTATGTGGAGTGGCACAACAAGTTCTGGCATGCTGGAAATTAGAAGCACATATAGCCATGTTTCTTTAGATATTCTATGCATTCATTTTTGCAATATAACAATATTATACTGTGCTTTTTATCCATTCATATCTGTATAGATATACTATTCCTAGACCTGTAGGGAGTGACAAGACCTCCTATTTTGTTTCTTTGCCTTATGGGGTTTCTAATAAAAGCTGATGTATAACGGCTAATCAAGATCCTCCACGTGCACATAAATATGTATAGAGGCATCAGATGAGTAGATTGATGAAGAAGTGTTGATATCTAATTACAGTGGGAACAGGGACATGAGGCGCACAACCTAGTGCAACAAAGTACATTTGTGTTGGTTGCAAAAAATTTTTTAAAAAAGGATCAAATAACACATTCAGAATGATGGAGATACAATGCATGCTAAGCCAGGAGTGGTCATCTCCATCTAGGCCCCCATACACCTTACAATCTTTCCATACAATTTCTGTACAATCAAATTTTGTTCTACCAAAACCATGTAATATGAGGAGCTTTCTAAACCTTCCAATCACTATGTATTCTATCAGGGAGGACACTATACTACACAGTTGTTGGTAGATCTCACGGAGATTGTATGGATCGATCTTAATATGTATGGGGGGCTTCAGGGATACAGGGGCAGTAGCTGCCATGTATGTGTCTCTCCAGCCATTTCTCTCATTTCAGTCCACATACTCAACAAATGGCATTTTCAAGGTAAAGTATGAAAATATCTATGGATAATAACTCCAAATAACTCCAATAATAACTCCAAATTCCTTTCAACTTGCTTCTGTGAGGGCTATAGATTGTCAATGACAAGCCAAAATTTTTATGTTAGCATGCAAATTATATGCAGACAGAAAATTAGCAAATGAAGTATGACAGCATATAGTTTCCATGCTACTTGTTCATCTGTAGTGGGGACTAGTGTTGTAACCCAAACCAGCTACACTGAGTCCTGAAGGCTTTTTATCCTACCAATATGAACCCATGACATTCTGTTATTCCATGTCAATGTGTTGTGTAGTTTGCTGTGTTAGCGTGCATATCTTTTCCCGGAGTGTATTGCATTTGATATGGATAAATGTATTTGCTCTGTAATAAACTGTCCCATGAAATTGTGATAACATTGTGTCATATATAATGCATGACAGCTAAGGCTCTCATTGATAGGTTGTCTTGGCAACAAAGTTTTCTTAGTTGTTGTAAATAACAATAGTAATGTGCAATGTGTGTTGTTCTAAATAATGAATACTTTATGTTTAAGGGCAATCGTAGTTTTGTAAAAGCATTTACAAATGAGCATTCACAAATGATTCCCATCCCATTTGTAGATGAAAGATGTGAATGGGTAAATGTGACATGTTGTACAATAGTTTTTAGAAGAACAGTGTTTGAAATCCTTTTAATGTATCCTATAATTAACAATGTAAGCGTAGTAATATTAATACTGAATGAAGGTTCTAATTTATGAAATATAAATGCTTCGTTTTTACCCTTTAATACCGAAATGTGAGGTACAAAAGTGTCTTCAAAGAGTTACTAATTTTGTTTCTTTGACTTTTAATTGTATTTAAATGAACTAAATTAATGTTTGTAGATACTTGTTTGCAGGGAAGAGCCCTGAGGCCAGCCTGAAGGGTGTTTATGGCCTTTCAATCGTTTTTTTTTTAGATAAAACACATGAAAGAGATCAGCTGGAAGTAAATATTATTACTGATGTGTGCTAATATTTAAAAAGAAATGTACAGTTGTTTTGTATATACTATTTTTTTCATAGACATAGGAAAGTATTCAGACCCCGTGAATTTTTCACTCTTTGTTATATTGCAGCCATTTCTTTTAAGCTTTTTTTCTCTCTTCATTATCCCCCCTGCTATTCCTGACGGCCCCAGCTCGTCCAGCTCAGACCTGTTAGAACTGCACTGGACCAGCTGTATTCCGTCCGGTGGAGATCGGAGCCACAGAAGCAAATGAACTCACTGATCCGTGTGGCTCTGATCTAATAAAGAGGGAGCTGCAGGGGAACGTCACTATCACCACACAGTGCCCAAATGGCAGTATGCCGATCCTTTGTATAGGGACCCTGGTCTTGATCCAAAGAAATGTGATTCGACCGGGATTTAAGGACCTGCTCAACCGGCCTGTCTTCGAGAGGGATGGATTGATCCTGCTCATAGACAGGGGTGGCTGCGCTAAATTGCCACTCAATGGCCATGCAATCAGGATGCCGTCAGCGCTCCAACGGGTCATTGATTGTGCACCACAGTATTCCATGTGTTTTATGTAAATTAGTTGTTTTAAGTGACAATCCGAATGTTCGGGCCTTAACATTTTTTAATAAAGATTCTGTTTTAAATTACCCATTGGAGTTTCCCCCTGTTTGGATCTTTGCCATGTATAAGTCCCTGAGACTAGCCACCTCGTTTTGATGTAGCCTTCATATTTTTCTACTGGAAAGATGGTACCATTCATTTTCTTTTTCAATTCATCTTTACCTGCCTAAACGATGATACCTTGTTCAGGGCTTTGAAATTAACAAATAAACTAGTCAAATTTCAGGACCACACTAGTGGTTGATGATGAGGTAGCAGTACCCCATCATGGAGTCAACACAAAGGATGACGCTAACAGTAAAAAGATCTGTGTGTCATTCCTCACCACATCAACTTGCTAAGGGGTACCTGCTTGTCAAGCTGAGTAATCATATTTACATATTCTAACGTTCTATCTCCATACTAGAATTTAACACATTCTCCAAACATTACATCTTTCATATTCTCTTTGTTCCTCTTTCAGACATCAGCCACTTGTCAGTCTTTCTCTTAAGTTGTCTTCTTCACACATTCTTCTCACTGCTCCTCATCTGTACACATTCTTTTTTTAACCTCAATCTAATGGTATTGCTCTTCAATCCTTCTCTAGAACATTCCACCAAACCTCATTCATTCCCCACATTCACCTGCCTTTCTACAAGCTCCTCTTATATTCTTCATATTACTCATTGACATTCTGTATAATGCAGTTATATTTTTACTATACTATTGCTTTTATTTTTTCATACAATTAGATTTAGTTAATATATTATGTGTACATTTTTGGGGTTTTTGGCTTTACTATATGACTATAAATTCCACCATAACTGCCTTTATTTGATTTTAATCCTAGTGCTCCCCCTTTTTTCACCCTAATATTGTATTTCACCCCCTACGCATGGGGTCCTGTTGTCCCATGAAATCCCTTGTCCAAAGCAATTCCTTTTTTTTTTCTTTAAGTCTATTCTTTATGCCCATTAGTCTAGAAATGATGGCGCTTTTTGTTGCCACAGCGAAGCACAGCTTTGCATGTTGATGTGGTAAGGAATGACACAGTGATCTGGTGACTATTAGCGTCTTTCTATTCGTTGTCTCCATGGTGCAGTGCTGCTGCCTCATCATCGACCTCTAGTGTGGTTTTTGTTCACAAAGAATAATCAAGGAGTCACAGCATGAATTGGGAGCATCTGTGTCTTTGGGATCAGGCTTCCATTTTAGAAGATAATTTGTACAGTTGGGCTAATGCAATAAAAATGCAGTCATTACTTGAGGGCACTGAGGGGACATTTTCTTTGTGCAATGAAACCAAAGGTGTGTGTAAACCATGTTGGCCAAAAGAATAGGCCAAGAAAACTATAAGCTCAGGAGTGAAAGGTAGTGATGTATTGGGTGTAAAAGGAGATAGGCATGCAAAGCACCCAAGGGAACACCAACACATTGCCTCCTTGATGAGGTGGGTCAGAAAAGGTTTGGCTGGGGAGGAGAATTGGTGACAAGCAAAAGGAAATCTATATATGTACAGCAATGCCATTGCATGAATTGAATGAAAGAGGTTGGTCAGAAAAGGTTTGGCTGGGAAGATGAAGTGTATATATGTATAGAAATGCTAATTACATTTTATAAAATAGAGAAAGAAAGATAAAACTAAACTATAATAAAAACAAAAAAATAAATAAATAAAAATAGTCTGTTCGAGAAACCAGGTTCTGTTCATCCCTAGCTATGAGCTGATGGCTAGGTCCAACACCTAGACACTCAGACAGAAATCCACCCAAGACTTGATGACAAGAAGCACCCACCCTACATTGCTTAAAAAACCAAACCTGAACAGCATGACAATACAAATTCATGAAATCATGCCACTATGTATATAAAAATATGGAATAAAGGGGTTGTGATAGGTGTGGGTGGTGAGAAGAGGAAGAAGTGAAAGAAGAAATGTAAGAATGTTGGAAGTAGAATGATTTGGATGAAAAGGTAGGACAAAAAGAATGACTGATGAGTCAGGAAGGTTCAGAGAAGGAATGACGGGGATATAAAATAGAAGTAGGGTGTGACAGTTGTGAGCATTTGCCCACTTTTTCCCATTGTATTACATCAATCTTTTTTATATTTGTGATAAATAAAAAATGATGTAGCAATGTTGTATATGTTCAGTTTTTTGTGCTTTGATTACCCAGATTCAGCTTGTTTACATTACACTAGTACGTTTTAACTGACTTCCTGGACATAATGCCAAGTATAGAGTTGACTTCCTGTGTAGACGCTGCCTATATTAGTAATTTATTCATCTTATTCCAACCTAGAGGAAGTGGAATGCATGGGATTAGGAGGTGGAGGACAAAGGAAAACTGAAATATCCATCAACAATGGCTTAACTAACATAAAAGAATTATAGCATAACAGGAATAGCACAAGACTAGCTTTGGGAAGGATAGCCAAGATAAAAATATAGCATTCTGTATTTTGCTAGCATCAAATGATTGTCAGTTTCCTTTTTATTTTAAAATAAAATATCCTGTTTCATTAAAATTTTTCCTACTGTACACCTGTTACTTCATTATGCCAAACAGATATATATTTTGTATTGTAGATTGAATTTGCTTACATCAATTTTAAATTCTTGGAGGCAATCTACTTTTTATATGCTTTTATTCACATAAAGTGACGAGAGAGCCACAAAATGTGTTGATGCAAATTCTTTTACGTGCTCTTCACAAAGCCTTTTTTCTCCTGTGAAAACGTCTTTTTTTTAAAACATATTACCTATACCGAGTAAGGAACAGCCCCACTGCCTGACCAACCCCGGTAAACCAGAGAGCTACCACAAACTTGAATCTGACACCAAATAAGAGACACAAAGAAGGAACACCTCCATTAAAGCAACTATATCATCACGGTTGTTGGCACGCGAGCACACCTCTCAAGTCCCAGCATCCAAAAGAGTAAGTGACAATACCTTTCAGACCACATCACATTTTGACCAATTTTGGGGCTCCCACCAGCTTTTTACTTGAGGAACTGCCCCATTCTATAGGAACCACAAAAGAAACGGTTACAAACCCTCCCTTATAACTTTTTAAGATGGGAATTACTTATGCACACACAAATATTAAAAACCTGAAAAAAAACATTGTCAAACTACAGTTTATGTAGACCACATAACGGCAAGCAGCACATGTATTTACTGACAATGCTCAACATGAGCAATTATTAGAAGTTGCTTAAAATATCAGTAAATACAAAAAATATCTTGTAATTTCAGCATTACTGTCTGTTAAGTTCCCCATATACGGGTTGAATTTTAGTTTGATTCCAAAACAGCTTGACAAACGCTTGAGCACAGCATGGTGACGTCTGAATATTCCTGTGGAAGTGTGACCACCATCAATCTGAGCATGCTCGGAGGCTCAGTTTTTTTTTTTTTGCTTACTAAGGTCATGTAAATTAGAATGTCCCAATACTGAAAACAGCAGTTGCATTGCAAGTCAAGTCATTCTAATGCTTAGGTCTGTCCCACCCCTAGGTGCAGTTATGGAAAATGAATATGTGTCACATGAGCAAGAAAAAAAAAAATACTTCTCAGAATAAATTGTTTAGACTTTTTAATTTTTATGGTACAAAAGGGGCAGATTAACTGACACTTAAGCAGGGTACACACATGAAGATATGGGCCAGATCGATGGCCGTTTCAAGCACCATGCGCGCTTACTGACATCTATCTGGCCCATATCAGATGCAGTCACCAATTAATCCCGCTCGAAAACAGCCATATCGGACATGACTGTAATTACGGCCAATGTCCGATGCTTTGCCTAGAGACCGCAGGTCTCCAGGCAAAGCATCGGCTGAGCTGCAGAAAGAGCAGAGCTTTCTCTCCAGCTCCCCCGATATCTGCTTCAGGGAATATTGGACGGCTCAAATATCGAGCCGTCTGTTCCCTGCTTTAGTTGCAGCTATTTGATTATTAATATAAACAATGCCAATATTAACAATAAATGTTTACCACCTTGAAAGACTCAATTTAGTTTGAACTTGTTTAATGTCTCTGTCACCCCCACCCATTTGTATTTAGCTTTTTGGAGTTATGATTTTTGTACCACATGCTTTGCAGTGTGTTATGTATGGACATTTGATGGATCCCTATGTTTTTTTTCTTATTGTTATTTTTTTCTTTTTATTCATGAATAAAAATACAGTTAAACCCCCACAAAAAAAATGTTGCTTTAAGGGTTGCTTTCGTCTTGTTGAAAACCTGGTAATTGCTTTCTAATTTTTAGGCTTATGTGTCATACCTGTCAAGTTTATCCTTATTAATTAAGGGAAAAATGACAGGAAGCTTCGTCACATCCGGTATTTGGAACAACAAACTGCCGTCATTTCTGGTACCCTCCCTCTTGGTTAGTACCTAACTTAGGAGAGAGGTGGCGTTACTCTCCCTTCTAACACCTTCTTCCCACCCTGCACTTTAGCTGCACAAACGGGGTGGGTACTTAGGAGGGAGAGTAATGCCCTTGCCCTCCTAAGTTACCGTGATTTCAAGATCCCAGGAAAAACCTGGGATTTGTTGAAGGAAATGTCTGAGAAAGACACTTGTGACTTTCCTAGCCAAAACAGGATACTTGACAGGTATGACGTGTACAGGTTAAGATTAGTGCCTGTGTGCATAAGACAGTAACGAGGCATTACTATTTGCACTTATAGTACGAAAATGCAGAGAATGAAACTGACACCATCCCTGATGGCCACTCAGTGACAGAGAAGAGGTGAATAGAAGATGAACCTGCAGAAATACATAACTTAATGCCTTCAATCTTTTTGGTTAAATGATGCCAACCAACTTCCATTAAATGTAGAGTATCTTGAGCCTTTAAAGCTCCTCCATTGTATGTATTGTAAATTGTTGAAATTTTACTGCAATTCCTGGCTGCTGGTCAAACCTTTCCTCTGGTTCTTCAGTTTCTGGCCCACCTCTTGTATTCATTGGATTTCAGTTCTTTTAAACATGGAGGCTCAATACAACATGGGCATTACCAGAGCATCTTGTGTTTTTGATGCTGGTAACCCCTCAACTTGCCATGATTCTTCTAAAGCACAGACACACAGTGGTCTAAAATAAGGTATGTAATGAAAGAAGAAGCAAGGCTTTGTAAATATGCTGGGGGGGACACCAAATAAGGCTAAATATATTCAGATTTAATTTATTTTTTGGATAGAGTTAAGATTTGATTGGTTAGATTGTTAATGAATTAATACATTTTTAATCCTTTTTCTTGCAACATTGGGAAATTTGGGTCAGTAAAGTGCTAAAGTGGTTGGTCTTAAACACCTCTTGGGTGTCAAGTGATATTGTTTTTCAATTATTTTTATAACTACTTCTAGTCTTTAAATACTTCTAGGCATTTTATTTTAAAACCATATTAAATGAATAAAAATAACATCCGATCTTATGATTTATTATTAATTATTTTCTGTAATTATGCGGTTATGATGACTTTAACTTCTTAAAATATGTAAAATCTGTGGAAGAAAATATTCAGTGAGCAAATTCTTTCTTGAGATCATTCCGTAGTGTGCTCATATTAGTTGACAATGTTTGTAATTCTGCACAAAAATACCTGCACAATATGTTATAAGACTAACACAAACTTCTGCTAGGATGACAATGCTGCTTCTGGATAAAGTTCACCATGTGAGCACTAAAAGGTAAAAATGAGTAAACGTTAATGGAAAAATGCAGCCATCATATCTAAGAACTGTAAAATTGTACAGTTGATTGTCTAGAGAAGCTTGAAGAAGTGGAATCACCCTATCTGGCGTATCCCCCTGGGGGTGAGTATTAGAATTCAAGACTTGGGTACTGACACTGCAGTCTTAGAGACCGTAGGTTTATGCAGCGTCACAGCATGTTATTACTTCACTCCTTACTCGGGCTGGATTTAGGCATCCTACTGATGAATATTTTAGTGAAACCCATTGCTAGAATGCACTAATGGACTAATTGAGTGGCGTGATTGATATACAAAGCTACTTGATAGCTGTACATTGCATAGTACAAAAAAAAATGATTTTACATTTCTTTAAATATAAAGAGCCTTTTGACTCCTCTGAAGGAGAGGCTTGACAAAATTTGTGGTGTTTTTTTCTATCTATGGCACCCTAGGCATGGGCCAATGAATGCAGTAATTACAGTTCAGGGGTTACGATCTATAATAAAATGAAAAATTGTACTGTATTTCTTGTCACCTGTGTTGTTTTTTTTAAACAGCTTATCTTTATTTTCCTATACGCTTACAGGTCACAGTAACACCGACTTGTATATTATCACATATACAGCAAGGAATGAATATATAAAAGCATGTATTACTTACGTATGTGGCAGAGTGCTTTAATAATTTATTTTACTGAAATAATGTCACTGTAAACAGCAGCAGACATCCAGCACACAGGCATGTCACTTCACATATGAGAAGTTCCATCATTTATTACTTAGGTCACACTTAAGCGGTTTGAGTCACAAAACACATCTCTTCTTAATCCATACAATCTGCTGGTTTATCAGGTCAAAGCTTCTTTCTGCACATGTTTATGGATTATATCCAGATCAGATAATACGTTGGAGTTTATCAGGTGATCTTACTGGCAACATTTTGAATTACTGTCACCGTTTAAAACTAAAGCAAGGAAACCAGCAATAT
Source organism: Ptychadena robeensis (assembly GCA_036250615.1). Taxonomy (NCBI): domain Eukaryota; kingdom Metazoa; phylum Chordata; class Amphibia; order Anura; family Ptychadenidae; genus Ptychadena; species Ptychadena robeensis. The sequence continues at coordinate 60,410,694 of CM070036.1, read as the reverse complement.
AATGCATCTGTGTATGATACATAATATAGCAGATGGTGTAAAAGCAGCAATGGTGTGCTCTGGTCAGTTTGATATACATCGGATCTCATAGCTATCAGTTGGAAATTCTAATATCACTTGCTTGAGGCCAGGGCTGAGGAACTTGAGTTCCCTAACTGCAATGGAGCCAAAAATTTTAAGCATGTTTAGGTTTGCGGGTTGCATGACCGCATCAGAAGCTACAATACTTCTGGTTGCTTGTATTTTACATATATAGGAAAACCATAGCCAGTATCAAAAATATGATATTATATATGAAAAAGTATTGCCTAATACTAAATAGAATAAAATATGCACTTTGTTACTTATAAGGGCTCTTATACAAGAGTGCGGCCCTCAACATCCCCAAACGGGCCGCACATTTTCAATCGATACTGACTTGTATAAGCATTTTGTAATGAAAAGAGGACAGCATGCATTGCTAGAAGATATTGTTTTTCATTTTTAAATAACAAAACTTGTTGTAAATGATGCTTCAAGCATTAAGGAACACTGTAGTATGGTAATGCACATTTTGTGTCATGTATACATAAGGGTGTGTTTTTTTTTTAAATGCAGTGTAATAAACTGAGATTAGAATGTGTAGTCACAGTCATTGTCAGATGTTTCCTTCCTCCAACATGATGGAAGCAGTAAAATTATAAAGAACAGCAGTAAAATTATATAAATGTTGAAATTATGCAATGCTTCTAGTAGTCACCCTGACTATAATAAAGTTAATTAAACACACAATTATGTAAAAATGAATTGCTAATTAAACTAAATAAACACAAAAAAGAATAAATCCGTGCACAATCAGTTTGTTGATGCACCAGAACCACTTCTCACTGACCACCATAGAGTTCCTGTGTTCGTCATTATAGTTGATAAGATGGAAAAACTCCCAACATTTGTGACATTTTGTTTCAATAAATATCAATGTTGTCTTTTACTTACTAGCCCCCTGATTATTTGATTTTCACACCCCTGATCTAAAATATTCCATATCATCCCTCCTCCTGCTGGGTATGTAGGGCTGATTCATGTGTTCGTCTGGTGTCATTTGTAGACTTGCTGAATTTGTGAGTTATTTGCCAGGCCCCTAAACATTGTATCATCACCAAAATTGCTGGAAATATAGGGAACGGTTGCAACGCTACAAAAAAGAAAGTATTGCTCCAGCATATGCAATTTTTGCATAAATTCAAGTGGAAAATTCAACAAATTTACTTTATTCATTAAAAAAACTACAAAAGCTAAAGCAATAGTTTCCTTTTTATAATATTTCTCCAACCCTTCTCTACTGTTGCTGGAGCAATTGGGGAGAGGATACTTGTTAAGGGGCTTTGTAATTAACTCACAAATTAAATAGTGGAATTTTCAAAATGTAGTGAAAATTTACACATTTTTCCACTAGATGGCAGTGCTGCCTAATTTTATATACATGTTGGGAATACGGAGGTGATAAACTGTCCAGAACAGAAAGATCAGACAGGCAGGAGCTATGGGCACCTGGATGAGGATGTACCGGCGGTGGATTGGCAGACAGGCGTGTTCCTATGCGCTAGGTCAGGGGCCACAAGTGGAGGACCAAGGGAATGGCCAATTAACGGGAAACAAGCCTCGTGTTGGGGACCTATGCTCTAGAGGGTGCTTTATCGCACAAGGGATTGTTCTTAAAAAGGAGTGTCAAACTCCAATACATGGGGACGACATTAAAAACCTGGACAGGAAAACTTTAATACTCATTTAAATAATGTCTAAAATGTAAAACATTTTCCTTCTTATAATATATAACGATTGACCTTTTCAAATGTGCTTAAACACTGAATCTGGAACAAGCAACACATATGTGATATAAAATGTCAAATAAAAAGTACATCTGTGGTAGTTTATTTCTTAAATAAAATGTAAAAAGCAATCGGGCCAATTATAATTACACAGCGGGCCAGATTTGGCCCCCCGACTGGAGATTGCAACTCCTGTTCTAGAAGCAGAGATGTGGAAATTGTACTATATTGTTTCATTTTACAGGATATAGTATGTTGGTGGTTACTTTTTTATTTAAATTTTTTTCATGTTTTTTTTACATTTTAGTCTGCTAGAAATTACATTCTTCAAAGCTTATTAATCACTTCATCCTTTTAATCATTCTCTAATTACAGTACTTTGATTGTAAGCCTTTAAAGAAACAGACAGTTTGCAAACTTTAAATGACAATGAATATATAACTTTTTCTAACTGTTCCATTGTAAATATAGATAATGTAAGTTGTGACAAATGCATATTGGCACACATTTTTTAAGAATGGAGGTGTGGTACCTTTAACCTTCCTAGCAGTCATGACGAGTCCAGCTCGTCCAGTGCTGACTTGCTGAAAGTGCACTGGACCAGTGCTGATCAGAGCCTAGTGCACCATCAGCTCTCTCATGCTTTCTGGATGGAAGCAGATCCCTCAACCCCCCCGGTGTCACATACGTAATGACGTCACACCGGGAGGCAAGGGGATTTTTACATTTAAACCAGAATGAATACAGTTCTTTGCTTAGAAAACTGTATTCACTGCGTTTTTTTCTAAAACTTACCCGAATGCAGCATCGGTGAAGCTTCACCGATGCTTCTGGGTAAGGTAGATTCCTCACTCCCGGTGGGACGTGCCTCGGCGATTTTGGTTTTGATCACAAAACACAGGAAAGAGTCGTATATAAATGTGTTCATCGAATACAATTGACCCGACTAACAAACAAAATGCTATGATTTAAGTTCGATTGTTGTACAATGTATGAACATTTTCCAACATGTCTGATCATTTTCTGATTGATGTTTTGATCGGTATCCAACAATTTTCGCCGATCGAACCATGTGTACAGTACACGATTTAAATCCGATTGATTAAAACTTTGATCGTTTAAGGTTGATCGAGCACTGAAATCAAACCGTGTATGCCTAGCTTTACTCCAGCTGTCAGTTCCAACTAAAAGGAAGAATTTTCTTTCTGTTACAGAGATCTGACAGGAAATTAGAGGAAATCTTAGTGAGGCAATACCCTCTTGCCAATTTCTTAAACTTGCTAATTATTTTTTTTTAACTTTTTGGTGTTTTTTTTGTAAAATGTGTTGTTATAACAAGACACAACAAGAAAGTATCTGCAGGGTTGCCCACTTGCTTGCTAGACTGTTTTTGACTTTTTGTAAAATACAAAATATTTATGCTTTGGGTGTTCCAAATTCAATGTTTAAATTAAACTTAATTTTAAGAACAAAATTGTTTGGGTAGGGGGTAGGTATACTGTTTAAGTCATTGGTCTTCTGACCCCAATTGTCCTGGCGACTGATCCCATAATTGGTTAAACAACATTAGAAAAAAAAGAAAAGAACCTGGCAGCTGACATCGTGAGCAGAGAAAGACAGCTATCCAACCTTCGTCTAAGCCCCCTTTTTGGGATATCAATAAGTGCACAGATTACTTTACAAGCCATTTACGTGCCCAGCAAGCACTCCTCTGAACCTTAACATCTCTGGAGAGGATCTCCCAGGGTTAATGTACCTTTTGTTTGGAAAGAAAATAAGAAACGATACGTTCTGTCCTGCATAGACCTCAAATTGATGGAAGCCATGGAAGAAATTTAAGATCATCTTGCTCTTGGTTATATCTGAACTCCTGATGAAGCCCGATATAGGGGCAAAATGTGTTAAGCAGAAACCCGAGCATCTGGAGCAATGTTACTGTAAACTATTATGGTTGTATGTTCACATGTGAATATTGTGCGATATGTGTCAATTTTATATGTTAACTGCACCTGACGGAAGAATTACAAATTTATTGTCTTATTTATACTTTTTAATGGTGGCATAAATAAAACTGAACAAATTGTAACTTTTATCAGTGACTGTCTAGTGCTTTTGACACAAATCCCATACTTCTGTAGCAATGCCCCTTTGGCATTATTATGGTAACCTTACTTTTATGGTTATTTTGACTTTGTCCAAGTTTTTAAAATCACCCACTGTGTATTTGAGTTTGACACCCCTGTCATAACTCATCAATTCTTTAGTCCTACTGCAGGATTGTTACTGGAAAGCACTAGTGATGACAGATATCTTGCAGTACACAAACCTCCATCCATCTAGGTAGTATACACCAGACATAATAGTGTCTGGTCACATTGCAGGTATAGCCTAAAATAAAAGACAGAAGAGGTGACATTGTTCTATGAAATTGTTGCACCAACCACAATTATGTGAGGAACTCCAGAAATGTTGGACTGAGGTGAACTTGTGCTCCTGCTTGTTGTGCAGCCAAATTCTTGAAAAAGACCTTTCCAGGTGCAGCACAGTCATAAATAGGGCTTATATACATGTCAATTATCATAACTCTAATCACTGCACCTATCTAACCTACAGCTAAGCATAGATTGAAATACAGCATAAACATTTTGAAAGCTGCTTGACAACATGAATTAGTCCAGGAATTTAGGAAGCTGAACACCCTTGCCCTTTTCCCACCTCCCAAACCTACCTATTGGTCTGTGAGGCCCCACCATTAAAGGACTATTCAGGACAAGTGAATAGAGGTGTGAATTTTACAGGGCAAAGAGATGGCATACAACCATAGGTTTAAATAAAGCTGACCCTACTGATCATTTTGACATGTGGTTTGCACTGAGGTTTTCTTCATAATACACTTGGTTTAGTTGCACTGTGTTAGATAACCTTTAAGGCTTAGTCAGCTTATTGTACTGTGTCATGTTGGTGTGATGAGATGGCACTCATATAAGCACCCCAATGTTCACTTTGTGCATTGCATCTATGCTCTAGAACGCATTTGCGTTATGTAATTCACTAGTTTAACTAATTGGGCCATAAATTCATGATAATGTCTACCAAATATTCTTTAAAGAAGTGTATTATTGGAAAAACATATTCTCAATTTTTGTTCTAGATGTGGCTAGTAAATGAGTAGTCTGTAGAGTGATATGTGGAAATTAATGCAAACCTGTGTTTTGCCATTTTGGAGAAAGATAATTTTGCTTTTATCACCTCTTTAATGCCAACTGAAGAAAATAACCTGCACTGCAACCTGGATTAGGTAAGTCCATTTAAATGACACAACTGGGCCAATCAGCACTTTAACAAAGGGAAATGCATAGCCTACATTAAATAGTGCCATACCAGTGCTTAGACAAAGCCTTAGAAAAAGTGAATTATTACATGATTCCATAATTTTGTTCTTCATGTAAAAGTTTTTCATGGCTTTAGCAATTTACCGTACTGTCTTTTCCAGTTGTATTTGTTTTATCCTCAAATAACCCTATTTGGCTTAGTATATTTTCCTGTGGACAGACTTGTTATGGATTATTGGACCTCATCAGTATGACACAGTCTGTCATATAAAAATTGTATTTACTGGAGGAATATCTCCCTTTGGAGACACATATTTGCATACATTCCCCAGAAATCATTACCTAAAGTCTCTCTACATGTTCCCTATAGTTCTGAGTGTCAGGATAAAATATATCAGTGATCCCCAAGACTCATAAAGGTAGTGCCAATACTGTTAACTATTTTGCTGTGCCAAGTACTGCAAAAGAAATCATGACCAGCCAAGAAGAATCAATTTTTCGATTGGTTAGTCTTTTTGGTTAGGCTGTTTTTCAGTTCGGAATGATATTATTTTCAGTGTCAACAACAGAGCACACAAGAGCGTGTCTTCAGATCGTAGCAGTTGTTTGAAAACTAATTGACACTATTTTGTGCTTATTAAATTATGCCGTTAGTGCATGATTTATCAGCAGAACAACTCAAGCACACTATAAGACTGAGCAACCCGTGAAATGACGGTAAATATTGCCAGAGCGTTTGATGGTGAGGATATTGTTAATGTCTTTCTGACTACCTCATGGTGACACCAAGGGGGTCTGCTCTTATGACAGTCAGGAGATATCAGGTTAGAGATTGTTTTTCTGTAAAGGCTGCCATACACGGGTCGGATTTGCACCGGATTCCGGCCCGATCGATTCCGGGCGCGTGCACGCGAAACGATCGGGCCGGAATCCCGTGCAGCCCATCTTGTCCGTCCGATCGGGTCCGACCGATCGGGGGCTCAGAATCGGATCCGCCAGAGAACCAACATGTTGGTCTTTCGGGTCCGATTCTGCCCAGATCAGCGGGAGTTGCATTCCGGGAGGTGATCAATCGGACACGGATCCGGCAGGACAAGGTGGTATGCAGCGATCGGATTCCTTAATTGGCCGATCGATCACACCTGAGGATCCCGGCGGAATCGCCGGAATCGATCGGATGGTGAATCGATCAGCCAGGGAATCCGTGCCGTGTATGGCTAGCTTAAAAAGGTCTGCAGAAAAACTTGCTCTATTTTCAAACCATTCCAGTAAAGCTTTATAATTTACATTCCTTAGATACTGTTTCCTAGTTCTCCTTGTATGTGGTTACACTATCCATTCAGGTCATAAGTACTGCTCTTAGTTCAAAGTATTGATTTAGGTATTTCTGAGAATTGCATGAACAGCAGCAAGGTACAGCTGCTCTCTTGCCAGGCTTTTTATCCTTTGCAATGTTATTTTATTAACACTTCAAGGGATTACTATGAAACAAAGTACAATTATACAATTTTCACCTAAAATAACCACCCTTCTCAAATTCATACACTGCCTGGCCCAAAAAAAAGTTGCCACCTGGATTTAAATAAGCAAATAGGAATGAGCCTCCTATTGGATAATTACTGCACGTTCAGCAACAGTATGAGCTCCAAGAATGAGGTCAGCTGACTACCTGAATATACTGAATGACCAGGTTATTCCATCAATGGATTTTTTCTTTCCTGATGGCACGGGCATATTCCAAGATGACAATGCCAGTATTCATCCGGCTCAAATTGCAAAAGAGGTTCAGGGAGCACGAGACATCATATTCACAAATGGATTGGCCACCACAGAGTCCAGACCTTAACCTCATTGAGAATCTTTGAGATGTGCTGGAGAAGGCTTTGCCCAGCGTTCAAACTCTTCCATCATCAATGCAAGATCTTGGTAAAAAAAATTATGCAACACGGGATGGAAATACATTTTGTGACATTGCAGAAGCTGATTAAGTGTGTGACCTGTTTTTGGCCAGGTAGTGTACGTACCAAGATCTCAGTGGCTGGTGGTTCCTGTAATAGTTTATATCCAGTGGAACCTGGTAATCGCCATGGTCTTCCATGAAGTGGGTTGATAGATAGTGGATAGACTACCTACTCCAGAAGGGACCAACTCATTCTTTTTCGACACTATTGCTTTCAGCACATTGAATAGATAGTTTGGTGATGAAGATTTGTTGTGTGCCATGTGTGGGTATCTCTCTGATGGTGCAGTGTTGCAGATTCTGTGAATCATAAAGATGCCTATAAGAGATTGTTCATAGGTGAATCATACTTCTAATCTGTTCAGATAAAGTGTTAATGTGTATGTATGTCAACTATGCATTGAGATGTTTGCATATTCAGCTTAAACAAGCTTATAAAAATGACAGTTTACTGCAATTAATTCAGTGAGAGATCATTTCTGACCAGTTGTCTGATTTATTGTACTTAGCTCTTTGGCTTTTGCTTTCTTAAGCAATGTGTTTTGTGTGCTTTTTAATGAGCGTCCTTGTAATCGTAACTGTGACTGTATATCATTAGAAACATTACAGCATTGCTGAAATGGTCAGAAAACATTGATGAGATATGAATTGTAATTAGGTACAATGTAAACCATAGAGGGTTCTGTATTTCAAATATGAAAGAAATATATATACCTTGCACAAGCAAACATTCAGATTTATCCTGGAGGTTGATTAACAATGTTTTTTCATGGAATGTACGTGACAATTTTAAAAGAGAGATAGTGTTTGCGTGAATCTTTCCACAATTATAGAAGCCAATGTAAAAGAACACACTTTTTGTACTGTGTCAGCTGTCTGTGTCCTTAATACCCTAGTTGAACCAGTCAGCAACCCCTACATTGTGTCTCATTGATCCATACACAGGGATGCTTCAGTATCTGTCTGCAGCTCTGTCTGCTGAGCCACCTGCTAGTCTGCGTTTACACCTTGTTGGATCCCTTGAACAAAGTTACCATGAAACCTAGTTCTTGTTGAACCCTGAACTCCTGGCCCCTCCCCAGTACTTTCTATATAAACAATGTCTCTGCATTTCCTCCTAGCCAGCTTTTTGTGCTGCTGTCAATATCTTGCTCTTATTGGTTTTGCTTATTGTACTATTATCATCCGTGTATTGACCCTTGACCCTCTTCATCTTGCTCCCATTAATACTTGACATCTTTGGCTTTTGACCTACACTTGTTTTGACTAAGCTTCTGGTTGCTCACTCTCGATCCTGCCAGCACCTCTGTTGCTGTTTCAGCACCTGGACTCCAAGCCTGAACCTAGATCGTTACAGAAACACTCTTTCAATAATGTTATTCCTATAATTTAAACTAAAAATATGGGTCAAATGGCCAAATGTTGATACTGTATTGATAAAATACCATCTTAGAATATTTATAGTTGTCAATTAATACTTGTTCTATCTCCATTGGACTTCCTGTGCGCAATATACAGCCTTACAACCAGATATTTGCTATACCCCTTAATAATTTTCTTCCTCTTTATTGATGATAGATGTATGTTTTGTTATGTCAAATTTTCCTTTTATTTTTACAATATTTAAAAAAAATTCTTTCAAGTTATACATATTGATATCCTCTCAAAAATACTATATTTGAAATAACTTGTGTGAATTAAAAAACATAAAAACCAAAACACTTGAACATTTACCCAACCATTTGGCAAACATGTATTTATATATTTATAACAATGCTAAACCTCCAAAGATATCTCCTTAGTGTTAAGGTCAGGGGCTAGAAAAACCTCAACAATTATAATTCTCACTCTTGTTGACAAGAATGAAAGGAGTTCAGTAAGTTTGAGTACTCATGTTGTGTACTTGTTGTGTTTGTATTTTGTGCACAGACCAACATTTACCTTCTATGGCGTCAAGAGAATGCCCACAAGGTGGCCTTAAATATAAGAATGGCAGTTGGAGGCACTCAATAAAGATCTGATGCCACACTAACGAATTTAAACTAAATTAAAGCTATCAGGTATCTTATGGTCTCTGCTGCTAAAATTTGTTCTATTAATATTTAAATGGAGAACAGGTCCTCTTTGCTGATGTTTAAGCTTTGCTCCAGTATAGATTACATCATGTCTAGTATTTATATGTTTCTTAGGACATTGATATATAGAGCAATCTCCATAGTTGTTTAAACAAAATACACTAGTATATAGATCTTTTTAACGGACCTTCTCATCAGTGAAGAGATGTATACAGTTACATAAATGTTTTAAGCCACAACCTGCCATGTTAGATAGCTGCCACATTAGATGAAGCCGTCTGTGTGACATCAAATGCTCCTGCAACAGGATACTTTTCATGACTGATATCTTCCTCCATTATAAGCCAGCCATAAAATACTCCCTGGCCAATGTGTCTGTAAATTGTTTCATGTTAAAAGGCGTATAAGGTTAGTGCACAATAGACCTTTGTAGCTAGGCTCAAGCTTATTTCAAAGCTCAGTAAAGTGCGGAATGTGCAAAGGCTTTATAAGTAAACCTGTGCAGGAAAACACCACCATAAACCTTGTAGAAACAGCATGGCGCACTCCTCATTGAGAAATACATCATGGTCACAATCTTAGCTTTGGCACGTGTTCCATGTTGTGAAAGGCAGACAATATACAAAGTAAGAGAATAAAAATCACAGTTATGTGTGAATACTTGTGGTCATTGGTTTTTGTTTAAGGAACTTTTTTGTTAAATGAAAGGATAGCCACTTTTCTTCCTTATCTGCTACAAAATCATCAGTTCATGTAATAATTGGACAGTTTATTGACCTATGACTCAAACAGTAAGTGGGAAATAGAGATGGTCAAATTTTTCGACTTGCTAACGTTGTGAGCTGATTGTAAAGCCCCTGAACATGGTATCATCGCCAAGCTGTAAAGCTGTTAAGAAAGGCTGTGGAGACATTTGAAAAAAAAAAGTTTTGCTTTAGCACATGTAGTTTTGGCATAAATTAAGTTAAAAAAAAAAGTCACAATTCCAATTTTCGAAATTTTGACCTGACTTTGAACTTAATTTGTGCAAAAACTATTTGTGTTAGAGACATACTTTCTTTTTTATAGTATACACCCAACCCTTATGTACATCTCCAGTTTGGTGTTGATACCAGGTTCCGGGGCTTTGCAATTAACTCGAAATCGTCAAATTTTTGAAAAAAAATTTGACCATCTCTTGTCGGAAAGACACAGCTCGTACGAGCCAGATCCTGGCAGCAGCACCATGACATCATTGCGCTGCTGCGCGACATCAAATGAGCTGGAGGCAAAGCACTGCTGCTGTCCCCATGCAAAGCAATGGACATCAACCATTGTTTACAGTCATGTCTGATAGCCCTGTTTTCGAGCGGGATTGATTGGTCCAGCAACAGGGATGGTGCATTAGATATGGGCGAGAAAGATGGCTGTGAGCGTGCATGGCGCTCAAAGCGGCCATCGATCTGGCCCATATCTATGCGTGTGTTTCCTGCTTTATAAAACAAATGCCAACATCTAGAGATTCAGGGGAGGTGGTGGAGGCATTACATTATCTTTGATAACCAGGAACTAAACACTGGTGGAGTTTGATGCCGAGTATTCAGTCCTGATAATGTTGCCCTGCTCTAATTTTACATTCCAAGCCAACACTGACCTTCTTATTCTCCACAATCATACATTATTTTAACTTCCCATTATATAAACTTACAGTGTATCTGCTGCTAAAACTCCTTCTCTGCCCATCTTACTCATTAAGTGTTTTTGTAAATACTTTAACAACCCATTTTACTAGCCATTTGGGTGCCATGGACCAGTGAACCCATTAGGCTGACATCACTACTACAATCTTTTGTACTTTATTTTAAAGAGACCTAGTCATTAGACAACCAGAAAGTGTCTATGTGAACGTATGGAGGTGGACACATTATTTACACAGAACACCCTGAGTCTGGGATATCATGTGCCTACAAATTTAGGTGAGTTGAAGCATTTCGATGCTTCATTTAGATGCTAATGCCAGTTATTAGAGGGTCACGTTTTCATTCTCACCTCTTTTGCGCTTAAGTAGATCTTGCTACTCCAGATTTCCAGAATCTTAATTTTTATCCCCTTAGATATTTTGCTCCTTCTCAGAAATTAGGACAATCCCATATGCATCATGCTCACCATCATTGCTTCAAGCACTTATCAGCTATTAACTGCAGAAACAGTCCTCCATGGTGTGCCTCTATAATAATGAATTACAAGTGCCACAAAAAGAAAAGAATAATAGTTTTGGGAAAATTTTGGGGGCAAAGGGCTTAAATCTGGGAACTCTTTCCTAGCCTTTGACTTGGTTCTACAGCTTCTGTTTACTTTATTCCTGTATTAAGCTATGCACACACGGGTAGATTTGTAAAAAAATTTGAGTACAATCAATTAACGTGCGTGGTAGGTTACAAACCTACCTGTGTGTGCTTTCATTCGAGCGGGTTCAATAAAGCGATTGAACATGTTGGAAAACCCCGTTCAATCTCCATTACTTTGCATGAAGAAGCCTTCTTCCTACACAGCAGTCCGAGGTGTGAAGGGGCGGAGCCAGCACTCCTCACACTAAAGCTGGCTGCTGTGCGGGGAGAAGCAGGCTGATTGGATTTCTGCCCAGCTAAAAGCTGGGAAGAAAGGGTCCTGTATGTCCCCATTGAACAGGAATCGATGTGCCCATGTGGTGCATTGATTTCCATTCAATTGACCCCCGATCAATCACACCCTGGTGACGTCACCATGCTGTGATTGATCGGAGGTTGATTGCAAGGGAATCTACCCGTGTGTGGCTAGCTTTAAGTTAGCACTGCATCACTAAGATAATGTTTGTGTCAGAAGCAGAAACTTTTTACGGCTAATGGATGAAAGTAGGTGGTCAACAATTACTTGCTGCAGTATCTGCTTTATGTTTAGCATCACAGCTTTACTTCTTTATTTATCCTCCTTTGTTAAGGCCTCTGCTGAGACTGTCCTTCTGATAGACATGATTTGATTTATTGATCCAAGGCCATTACTGTATAACATATGCTTCTGACTTGCAGTTAGCATTTGACACCTTTGCATTTGTTGGCCATGGTATATTTAGTCATTGTGGTTTTGGTATAAAAAGGTACAGGTTTAGATCAGAGAGGAGGCAAACCTCTGCTGATACAAATACCCAACAGCTCCAGAAACCTGCATACAGTGGACACCAGAGCACATTTTAAATGTCTACTTTTGCAGTCATTGCAGTTGCTCTGTCTGCCAATTCCCGGCTTCATAATATCCATTATACATGTGTCCAATAGAAGTTACCATTTACGTGTTGGCATATAACCCAATGCTAACAATCTAAAATTTGCTTTAAAAGGGGTTTTCCTCCCGCTGGGATCTTGTTTGTGTCACATTTAAGTAAGGCTAAAAAACACTTACATTTTAAAGTTTGAGATAAATATAGCTAATCGTTGGTTTAATACATAGGTAAAAGCTTCCCATCACCTATTTAATATCTTGCTACCTTATAGCAGGTTATGCACCTGTAGATATGAGCCAAATTGATGGCGAGTGCCGTGCGTGCTCACAACCATCTATCTGGCCCATATAATATGCGGCCATCCTAGTTTTTGAGTGGGACCAATCAATCCCGCACGAAAACATGGATTTCGGACATGACCGTTAATCATGGCCAATATCTGTTGCTTTGCCTGGAAACCGCGGGTCTCCATGCAAAGTACTGCTGTGTCTCCAGCTCCTCCAATATCTGACAGCAGTGTAATGACATCATCGAGCCGTGTGTTCCCTGCTTTAATCTTCCATTCAAGAAATCCCTTCTTAGCAAGAGGTAACCTCCTCCTTCTGTAGATAGTGACAGTAGTGACATTTAAAGAAAAGAAAATCCTGGAACTAACAGTGTCGCCGTTAGCCTGTTGCTGTTTTATACAAGCACACTGTAAAGGTGTATGGGGGGGGGTAGATTTAATTGCTTTAGACTTAAAACAGTAATGTAAAATATTGTAGAGGAACAAAATATGTATGGAACCACATACAAACAAACAAACAAACAAACATCTAACCTGCACTCTTCACCAAATCTAGATCTCCAGATCTCTAGATCTGCAGACCTCATCTCTGGCTCAGTTAATTAGGGTTAGACCAGTCTCATCTGACCACATTGTACAGGAATCCATCCACGTAAAAATCCATCTTCGTTATTTGAATTCACATAAATACAATGATACCATGGTGTATAATTGTGTTTGTGTGAATTAAAATACAAGTGTGTGAATTCCTGTACAAAAAATATTTAGATTTCTGTGCTATGGCTGATGATTCAATGAGAACATTCTTTTATGTGTTGTTTTGAAGGTGCAGAAGAGCTTTAAGCCTGCCATACACATGCCGATGTGTGCAGGCAGACTAGTCCCGATATCTTTCCGGGAGGCTAACGTCATGACGTCATCACGTTAGCCTCCCGTTGCATTATAGGGCCCCTTCAATCGGCTGGGCACCCTTTGTGTGCCGGCCATAAGCTGCAATGAAGACGCCGCTTCATTGCAGCTTATGGCATCGGCTTTCATCGGCTCCCATCGGCCAGAGAAGATCGGACATGTCCGTTCTCTGGCCGGCCGAGAAGTGGGGCGACAGGGATCTGTCGCCCCATGTGGGCACATGCCGATTAGCGGCCGATTTTTAACCTGACCGACGGCGCGAGCGCGCACGCCCGTCGGTCAGATTAAAAATCGGCCGCTTATCGGCATGTGTATGGCTAGCATTACACCCTTTATCACCTTCACCATAATTCTTTTACATTCCTGTCCAATTTCAATTGGCCATATAGTTACCATTAACAAAACTTGGGGCAATGCACATACCAGATGTCCTACTATTATTAATACCATCATGTACTCCTTTTTCAGTAGACTGGCCTCTCTACTCTAGACCTCTTCCTTTATTTTTACTAAAATAAATAAAAATTTATTAAAAAACAAACAATTGTAAACACTTGATTAAAAACAGAAAATGACTACTCTTATATTCAAAGTAAAACAAATTGATTTCAAAATTAAAATGGAAAAATTGTTTAAGGTAAACCAGCTTCCAAATGAATACTCCTCTCTGCTGTGTTATTTGAATCAATAAGCATTACAGTATACATTAGTTCTCTCGTGAGATATATATTTGTATGGTGTTTGTAAATATGTACAACATCTGGCAAGCGGACCTAAAAAACTTTGTAACTCTACTGTGTAAATATGATATTTAACAATAATAAGCCAGTTTGAATACATTATATCTCTGATAGTGCTAAACGTTTGACTTACAGATTAAAAAATAAGGACAGACCACATATGCAGTGGTGTATTTATCACCATGATGGTGGGACACAGAGATTGCTAGCATCACCCTCAATGGCCTCACTAATCTTAGCTGCCTATGTCATGGCTTCAGGCTCCAGTGAAGACACGTATCTATAAAGCCATACATTGTCCTAGAGAGTTCAGTCCCCCTGACCCCATGGCTATTATTGAGCCATGATTGTACAAAATTTGGGGGGTAGAGTCAGTAAGGTCATACACTGTATAAAGGACTGTTAATCTTTGCAGAGATGGCTGGTGAGATCACAACATGGCCTTATTTGTTTTCTTGGTGGGGGGTGGCTGGAGGCCCATTTATGTGAAGTGATGCCTCTGCACATATAGAAGTTTTTTTTTCTTTTTCTTGGCCCAATAAACCAACGACTCATTTTTAATTTATGTTACATTTTAGTTACATGAGAAACTACTACAGGGCAAAGTGTGTGTGGAAAAAGTTGATCATCTTGTCAAACAAAGTCCAGAAAGGATCATTGTTTATGCCTCATTTCGGCTTCTTGTGCATCAGACAATCAGATAGATCACTAAAGCTAGGCACACACGAGTAAATATGTAAAAATCAATCAACATACGTGGTCACGGTGATTGATTGTACTCTAATCTGTTTACAAACCTACCCATGTGTGCCTTCCTTCCAGCGGGATCAATAGAGCGCAGGCTGGCTGGATTTCTTCCCAGCTTGTAGAGTGTTGTGATTCACACGCTACAAGCTGGGGAGAACGGGTCCCCGGGGTCCCCATTGAATGGTGCCCATGTGCCTGATATCGGAGGGGCTGGAGACACACTGCTTTGTCTCCAGTTAAGCCGATGCTTTGCAATGGACATCGACAGTGGTTTACGGTCATGTCTAATATCACTGTTTTCAAGGGGGATTGATTGGTCTCGCTTGAAAACAGGGATGGCCCTATATGATATGGGCCAGATAGACTGCTGTGAGCGTGCACGGCGCTCGAAGCAGCCATCAATCTGGCCCATATCTACACGTGTATTTCCTGCTTAAGCCCCCCATACACCTTTAGATAACTCCATACAATTTCCTTTAGATTTGCCAACAACTATGTAGTATAGTGACCTCCCTGATAGAATACATAGTGATTGGAAGGTTTAGAAAGGTCCTCATATTACATGGTTTTGGTGGAAGAACAGTTGTACAGAAATTGTATGGCAAGACTGTAAAGCTGGCTATACACAAGTAGATTTCCCGCGCAATCGACCAACAATCAATTACAGCATGGTGACGTCACAATGCTGTGATGGATCGCGGGTCAATCGTACGGTAATCAGTGTGCACCGCATGGGCATTTCAATTACCATACGATGGGGACCTGGTTTCCGGTCCCCCGAGTCTCTCCTTTCCCCATCCGAAGAAGCAGCCAGCTTGCACGCCCCCCCCCCCCATCTTCTGGCAGAGCTAGGTCTGTGCTGGCCCCGCCCCCTTCACACACACAGCCGTAGCTGGCCACAGCCTGTGTGTGCAGCTCAGCTGTCAGCCCGTCCATTACATTGGATGGTAACTTGCAGTCCCTATTCAGTGTAATGGATTTTGACCAAGGTCCAAACAGTTGGAAACCTGTTTGGTAGAGTTCCTTTGAGCAGGATCCGTGGATGGCTCAGATGAAGAAACAGATTAGAGAAACATCGGGGACCGTGACCACGCACGCTGCCCGTTGTTGCTCTAATCTTTTACTTCATCGAGCCGTGTGTGACCAGCTTATGGTGTATGAGGCCTTTACCCTGCCTACACAGGAGATGTATTTCCATGTGCTATTTCATTACCTTTTAAAGTAAAAAAGAAAAAAAAGAAACACCATATCTGATGTCTGCTTTAGTGGTGTGTGGGGTGCTTGAGTTTGGCAGGTACAATTTAACTTAATTTTTACATATCTAAAGTTAGATTTTGCAATCAATCCAGAGTGGTAATATTGTGCTAAACTTGGCACATGTGAAATAGTTTTACGCCCATTTATGAATGAAAATGTAAAGCTGTAGAGTAATAGTACAATACAACATGCCAAAATGTATGTACTGTGCGTAGTAACAATTTTAGACACATCCGATTCCTGTTCTGTAATCACATAATCAGCTGTCACACTGACACCTCATTGTGTCTTATATAGCATATTAAATATAACAGCGGTTTGCACATCAATGTAACATGAGCAATGAGCTTCTCAAGTCTTATAAAGGTATTCATATTTTTATAGAGGAATTGTGAACTTCACTTCTAGTTCATTTAATGTAACGTCTTAATGTTAGGTATATGTAAACAAGGCAAGCATATTTTTCATGTAAATAATGTTTTATGGAATTTTCTTGTACATTTTTGGCACCATCTGTCAGCCCTTTGGTAGCGAGACTGTTACTCCAGACATGAGATGCTGCCAATCACAGATTTTAGGGCAGAGGAGTCTGTAATGTCACAGGCTGACAGCAAGTTAAGCCATGCATCAACATGGCATCCTTTAGTCTCAGCTTGGTGGTAGGCACCTCAAGCTGGCAATGCTGCCATGGGATTTGCAGTGCATGGTTAGTGTCATTAGCATAAACAGGAAAAGCTGGAGACACAAAGAATCACCAGGCATTTAACAATATTTGTACAATAATTGGCTGTGTCTGATTAATGCTTTGATGTGAATGCGAAGGCTAAGAGGCTCACCTCTCTTTTATGGTTGTTAAATGTGCTATTGCTTTTTCTCTGCATGCTTCACAGTGTTCATGGCCATGGTTTGAAATTCAGAAGCATACCGTTTTTAGTTTAATATTCTACAAATAGCTTATATAGATATGATAAACAAATTTCATGGGGATTAAAGAAAACCATAATCAATACACTTTAGACTCCATAGCAGATTCTTTGGTTAAGGATAATGCAGATTTTTTTTTCCATAAATTTGTAATTGATTGGGAAAATTTCTGCTGATCTGCATTTAGTAACACATAAGCTCCCCATATACACAGGCGTATTTGGAGTGTGATAACATAATCACGCTGCGAACGATCGTTCAGAGATTTGAAGCACATCATTTGCTATTCACTGGCCGATACTTGGATGGGGACCCTGGACCAAACATATGCAACCGAACGTCCGTAAAATTGCCCGACCAGATCGACCAGAAAAGAACCAACAAGTTGGTGACCGAACATCCGCAACTGAAAGTCCGCAAAATTGCCTGACCAGAAAATAAATAACAAGTTGCATATGCATATTTGGGGGGATTTAAATCCTAACCATTGTGGCATCCTATGATCTTAAAAGTCATATTACCACCCACACCCACATATGACAACTCTTGACTTTGCAGAGGTGGCTAGTGTGACAGTCAACCTGACTACAACTGGGTGCAGGGTATGTTTGCCTGTATGGCCAGCACAACCAAAATGATATTTCCATGTATTTCCTTATCCGTATATGCTAGAGATAAACCGGGGATTTTTATCAGTTTAGTCATGCTACTAAAATTTGTAGGACTTAGTGAATGACATTAAATGGCTTCCCATGGTCTGATGGAGAATTTTGTGTTCAAGAACACGATTAATGGTCACAAACAGAGGTTTCCTAGTCCGAAATACATATTATAGAAAATAAATACCGAAGATCAGTGTACAACCAAACCCAAATAAATAAAAATAAGATATTTAAATACAATAAATACCCCAAATAACCACAAAATAAACCTACAATTCCTATCGTAGTCTATGTAGTAAGCTATATAAAGCCCCCCATAGACAGGCAGACTCCTCCATACAACTTTCATGAGACTTACCAACAACTATGTAGTATAGTGACCTCCCTGATAGAATACATAGTGATTGGAAGGTGTAGAAAGGTCCTCCTATTACATGGTTTTGGTAGAAGAAAAGTTGGTTGTACAGAA
This sequence comes from Ptychadena robeensis, assembly GCA_036250615.1. Lineage (NCBI taxonomy): Eukaryota > Metazoa > Chordata > Amphibia > Anura > Ptychadenidae > Ptychadena > Ptychadena robeensis. Next base: position 60,392,290 of record CM070036.1, on the reverse strand, counting down.
GTTGCATGGAGGAGTCTGCCTGTCTATGGGGGGCTTTAGATTGTATTAGTTATCAGTCTTGAATCTCTACAAGATACAGTTGCATGTTTCTTGTGTAGCTTTCTCCATTGGGAGCCATTTCTTCCATCTGTTAAGGGAATTATCATTACTTTTTAAGTTTCATTGCTAATGATTTTTAGCAGCATAAATTAAGTAGCAAGTGAGTGACTTAAAATCTTTTGTGTAGTAGGAACTCAATATGGCAATGAGCAATCCTTGGTTAAATCTTTTTGTAGCAAGATAGAGTTGTTTGTTTTGCACCATTCATCTTTAATTATTATCTTTTATATTGTATTTTAGTATTAATATTGCACCAACATATTATGCAGCGCTTTACTGAGTATATATATATAGTATGTCTGCCCTGCAGACAGTTCGGCCATCACTAGTCCCTACCATAGTCATGTATAGGTAACTAACACAGTCATATGTCACAGTCTAAGTAACTAACATAGGAGAATCTTTTTTGGGGGGAAGCCAATCAATCAGTATGTCTTTGGCAGGTCCGTTTCTAGCCTTTGTGGGCCCTATGCAAGTTATAGCACAAAGCCACGGGGTGCATCCCCCACCCCTTACCCACCCGATCTGTAGCGATCGACATGGGGAATATGCATGCGGGGTAGAGCACTGGGGACAATCGGGGCCCTATGTGCCCGCATACTGTACATAGCAGGAGAAACAGCCCTGGTCTTTGGAGTGTGAAAGGAAACCGGCACACCTGGTGGAAACCCATATAGACACAGGGAGAACATGAAAACTCCTTGCAGATAGTGAAATTCGAACCTTGGACTCTAGCGCTGCATGGCCAGACAGCTAACCATCTGAGCCACCCTGCTGCCCACATTTATTCATCCTCAGTTTTGCTGTCTTTGATTTTCCCTATATGCTACCTTATCCCAGTAGTAATGCTGAATACGTATTTCTTTTGAAGCAGCTAAACTTTAAGCCCCCCATAGACAGGCAGACTCCTCCATACAACTTTCATGAGACCTACCAACAACTATGTAGTGCCGGGTCCTCCCTGATAGAATACATAGTGATTGGAAGGTGTAGAAAGGTCCTCCTATTACATGGTTTTGGTAGAAGAAAAGTTGGTTGTACAGAAGTTGCATGGAGGAGTCTGCCTGTCTATGGGGGGCTTAAAGCAACTTGTTTTTTTTCTTCTTTTTTTATTATTTTCTTTATTTGTAAAGAGTAAACTGCTGGCTGCAAAGTGAAGCTTATGTAAGGTAAAACGTTCGCCTGAAGACCAGTGATTTAGATATAATCAGTGCCATTTTGGTAGCAGTCATTTTTCAGTCTGGGACAGGCTTTACATAATGTGTTGATAGAATGTGATTTCAGCTGTCCTGCTGATGGAGAAAAAAAAACTTTAGCGGGCAGATTCATTGAGTTGAAAGATCTGTGGATTTAATCAATGCTAAAAGGATGACCCATTAACATTCTTGACATGCGCTCGTTTCATCACCCATATTTAAAGACAGGCTCTGAGTTTTGTTCCCCAGGGGCTACACTTAAGGTAGACTGTGTGGCTTTGATGTTTGAATTTGAACTGGTCCAGCAATGTTTTGCTAGTAACTAAATATTCATTTCTGTTTGCTCTATAAATCACGGTCATTATACAGCCTGTGATGAGAATGATGTACTGTTTTCCCTGGTGCCCGTCATATCATTCGTTTCTGCTGCTGGGTATTACAGGCTTTATATTTGTCGTTGGCTCTGATTCTCATTTTGAACTTGTTCCATATTCGTATCATTTACTATGTATGACATAATGTTTATATAACATAAAACAGCCACCTGTGCAGCAAGACTGAGATTGTTACTTTGTTTTTACTACCCCTGTTCCAGGCATATTGACAGCTCCAAAAAATGATGTGTATGTTAAGCTGAATATTGTGACATTATAAAAAAAAACCGCTGAGGTTTGTCTTTCTTTCTGTCTTGTTGCTAGAGCTGATAGGAAATTTTAGTATATTATATACCGTAGTTACTAGGGAATATTTTGGATTACAAGTAGAAATTTTTCAGAATATACCTTGACATGTTTCTTGTATTGACCAATTAGCTCTTCTCCATGCAAATATGTGTTGAGGTTGATGGTTCACAGTAGTGGTGGGCAACTAAGTTGATATGGAGGGCCACAAACGCAGCCCTCTGCTTCACTAAAATGCCGCACATAACATTTTTAATCAATACTGACTTTTTTATGCAAAATGACACATAGTTCGAATTTTTTTAATTTTTAAATCGAGCATTAGGAAACACTGTAGTATGGTAATGCATATTTTGTGTCATATATATCATTAAAGGTTATGTTCCTCATCGATATCATAAAAGCCATTGAATCTTTGATTCAAAGGTTATGTGCCACAATATGTATTATACAATCATCCCCATTTTTTTGTGGAATAGTAGGAGCATCTGCCCTCACCTGTCTGCTCCGGGTGAGCAAACTGATTGGCATGCATGAAAGCCAATCAGGGACCCAGACGGCGCCTCTCCTCTTCTTCCCACTCTAAGAAGATCCCGGGTGTAGATGTGTCAGCGGGGGATTGGCAGACAGGTGAGTTCCAATGCCGTATGCATTAATAGTTACGTTTCGGCTCGCAACTGAAGAACCTGGGGGGGGGGGGGCGCTAAAGAATGCCCAAAGGGAGTTCTTCAGCAGAGTTTACCAAGGAAGAGGAATCGTTGGTTGTGTTACTTTAAGTATTACTGGGACGTTGACTTTTCAGGCTACATCTTAGTAGAGGGGAAATTCACAATGCTCTTTTTTTGTGGCTATAAAATGAGCAAATGATAGGCTTAAAACAGGTGTTCTGTCTTTGACCTGAATAGGTAAGGTGTTTTTTTTTTCATTCCTTTGAGTCACTTGCTTTTTAAAAGTAAACAACAGGATACAAAAAACATTACATTGCATGTATTTTCTGTGTTTTGTTAAGGCCCATTAAATTATATGTATGGCCTCCTATTAAAAAAATGCCTTGAATTAACCCCCTGGGATAGACGTGGTGGGCTCATCAGGGACAGGTAAGCCCCAGAGCTAAACTCAGGGTTAACACTCGTGAGGTTAAACATCATTTGCTTTTATAGGTTATCTGAAGCCATATTCATAAAGAGATGTGTGCACATTAATAGGTGTGAATTCAAAATGCATATTCTGGTAATATAAAATTGATGTGGGTCCTATAGTAGTGAGTGGAAAATCTACCTTATTTACCTTTTAGTGCAACAAAGTATATTTTTTGTATGCAGTAGGAAAGGGGTAATGCTATAAGCATTATTGGTTGTGTATAAGATTGTTAAAGGTAAAGTATGAGAAACTCATGATCAACTTAATCAGCTCATCTTCTTGGTCAGGATTATTTGATCATGTCTCATTTCTTCTAAAATCAACAGCTAATCAGAGCACTGATAATTAGTCTTCTAAATAAACTGATCATGTGACACTCCATAAGATCTCATAAGATTTAGAACTTAAACTAGGAAAACTTGCCATGACTAGTTGCAGCCATTAAAAAAATGTTCACTTCAGCTTCCATCCCAGTAATCCAACAGGAAGTTTACAAAAGTGAGAAAGTAAATATTGTATTTTATGGAATATAAGAAACGCTGCAATATAAGACACACCCCTACAGCTGTTTACAGAGACGCATGATTTTTCAGCCACCCATCTCACACATAAGGCTGAGCTGTGTGTGTGTCAGCAGCAGTTTACCAGCTTTGACCACAAGAGGAGGAGGGTATTGCTAAGCAGCCAGCAAAGGTGGCTGCTCCCCAATCACTACCCTCAGGTCTGGCCGGCAATGCCAGTGGCCAAACTTGAATTCCAGGAGACGGAGAAGCAGAGGCCAAATCTTTCCTGTGACAGCTTTCCCACCTCCTGGAACTTAAGCTCGGCCAGAAGCTGACAGCTTCCATGCCTCGGCCTACACCAGCCAAGCTCATTGGTTGGCGGATTGGGAAGGCGCAATAACCTGCAGCTGAATAGTCTTTTGCCCTTGGATGATCACATCTTTGATCTATTTGGAAGGTAAAAAAGCGTGTATTATAGACCGAAAAATTCACAATGTATAAAGTATATAAAAATTAACCTTGCCTAATTTGAACTTGCCTGGAATTTAGCTGACAAAACATAACTCTGCATTCATGCAGCATAACTCCTATAAATCTGGTTACTGTTAGGTACTGTAGGCCTTTGGTGGTAGAAAGAATTATTCCAAGGATCAACTGCTTTATGAATTTCTAAATTATGTTGAAAGCATCTAATTATTTTGCATTACATTATTGCACAGTAAATACTATATGCTCATACATCTTTCACTGAAGTCTGTGTACTTGAATATTCATAAGTATCACTACAAAGAGATGATCATTGCTACTATAATACAGTTCATATTTCATTTGGACACTCAGCGAACTTCCCAACAATGGAGCAGTACCATGGGAGAGTATTGCTAATGCTACGTGTGTGAAAGCAGCAGTTATAATAATGTTATTGGCTATTCCTTTTCTCCATTTGTGCGATGTGAAGTCTCCTGAACAAATACCTGTTATAAGGAGAACTTTCTCATTGTAGAACTTTATTCATAAGGTACTAAGCACAGGCTCACTGCTCATATTAAAATAGAAGTCATTTAAATGTAAGTTCATTCTATTTGATTAAAAAACCTTTGCTGAATTACAAAGACACCTGGACAATTTGTGCCTTCCAAATCTCTACTCTGGAGACCTCAATTTGGTTTTTTACGTAGATATCGGTTAAGATCAGTGCCTTACTAAAACCTATTTTGAAGTTAAGCATAAAATGGAGAAGAGTTAGTATTAATTTCAGTTTCTAGGACCAGAAACTGGTGGTGGGGTTGTTTCCAGTAAAAAAAAATGTGTGTTTTTTTTCCAGGGGGCAAAAGAAAAATCATATAAAAAAAACCCCCCTCATATTTTAGTAGATGCTTTCTCATCAGAAACATTGAAGAGAAATTGATATATGGCATCATAATCATCTTAATGTATGGAAAAAGCAGGGGCCTAGCTGGAGTTCCTGTGATTTTGCTGGACATTTACAGCACTATTGAGTGACATGATGTCCCTTAGGGTTGGACCATGAGAAAAACATATCAAACTTTGCATTTTTTTCTGGGTTACCATGGTCACAAATGTGGTACACATGAGGGTACACAGTCTAATTCTTCTATACTTTTGCCTAATAAAACACTTTAAGAGAGACCACTTTTATTTTGTTGCATACTTTTCAATCATTGTGTTTCTTATCCTCCCTAGTGCTCCTTTGAGGTCCAGATTTCTGTACCAAAACCGCACCATATACCTAAATGGAATTCCCAAAATATGTCCGTACAAGGGTCTAGTAGACATCTTGAATATAATAATGTTTGAAGCACACAATTATGAAAAATATTAAATATTATAAAAATAAAATAATAACAATAAAAGGTATCATCTGAATGAGAAAATCTCTCAAATACTTATTTTGTATGGTAGATTTTAAAACAGTATGTATTTATATTTTTTTAATATTACATTTTAATTCAGTTGGAAATGTTTTTTATTTTACTGTATCCAGTACAATTCCCTTTGGCACCCCCTCTCTCCTTGTGTGAAAGACCTAGTGACATCAAACCGAGGAGATAGGGTTAACTTCAAAGTGGCACATCTGGAGAATCACACTGAAAACTTACTTTCGAATTTCCTGCTGCTGCCACAATGTGCCCTCATCAGGTCACTCCAAGGTGATGGGGGGGGGGGGGGGGGGGGGGGGGGGGGGGGTGGAGGAGGTAGCGGCTTCCGTGCAGAAGCCTGTTCAGAAGATTGGAGCCACCAGAGCGGGAACAGTGAGCTTGCGCTGCTGGGGCCCCGATCTCTGCCGTGCGGCCCCATCACGTCCAGTGCAAGACTAACTTGACAGCACTGGACGAGATAGGGCTGTCAGGAACGCCAGGGGGGTTATTACCATTCTCTGTCATTAACCCATTTTTTTCAGCACCAAAGCTTATTACCACCATCATTGTCTCAGCATTTTAGTGCCCCTTTTCCTCTCACTATTGTCTAAGAAATGCACCCTCCACATTCTTGGCACAGGGTTGTAAAACCTGACTTTTTAGCATCTAGAAAGTAGCACCCACTTGATCCTCTAGTGAATATTATGTTATTTGGGGAAGTAGCACCCTTCTCATCTCTGGCACCTATGTCAAGAAAATAGCCATCCCATCCGTTACAGTTACCTGGAAATAGCACCCTTTAGATTCCTGACTCTGCAGTGTATTGTCTTGGAAATATTACCTTTCCCACCCCCATACCTGTTAAGTTATCTGTCACTTAATAATGGAAACATACCGCAAGTGGCACCACTGACACCACTTCCAGTATCTGGAATGCAAAACTTGCACGTTCCAAATACCGGAAGTGATGTCACCACCCTCCTATTAGCTGGCTCACTTGGGGGAATGGGGGGGGGGGGCGTTGCTCTCCCTCCTAACGTCCCACATCGAACATCATCTTCACAAGCGGGGTGGGAACGTAGGAGGGAGAGTAACACCCCCTCCATCCTAAATTACCCCAATTTCAAAATACCAATCTTGATGCTTGACAGTTATGTCCATCCCTGACTTGGCATGTTAGTGACTACTATTTGCATTCTGTTGGAGGTTTCCCTCCCTATCTGTTATTTCTTAGAACATTAACCTTGTAGAGCTCACCAGAGCCTATCAATATCAATGATTCCTGCTTCCTTCTCAACAGAAATATAACCAGGGGTTCTTTTACTTGGCCATACAGAGCACAGGATGCAGAAAGCTCCTCTGCTCTCAGGAAAAACAGAGGAAGAAGAAACTAAGTAACTTCTTCAGCAAATACGGAATAAGGATGGCAGATTACCAAACCATTTTCCATATTGTAAATAGTTCCAGGAATATTCATAATTACACTGGACAAGCATGTTTGGCTTGTGGAAAAGAGCAATTAGGGACCAAATTATCTTATTAATAATAAAGAGCTAGGGAAACTTGGGGGGTCCAATTGTTTTGTGCACACAGCAGATGAAAAATTATCTTGACCTATATGTCATGTATTTGTCCTGCATTGAGTGCATTTTAGAGTACATTTAGATGTATTATTCAGATAGTGTTACAAATGTTAGCATATTGAGGTGACTGTCATTTTGAACTAACAACACTGCCATGCATGGTGGTATGCTTGTGTTGTCATAAAAGCTGCATGTCCATTCATTTGAAGTATGTAGTGATCGTAAAAATTTGACTCTTGCCATGGATGTCCTTTTTAAAATACAATCTGCTAAGAGTGAGAGTTCTGCATTGTCACTTCTTGATACAGGCTGTGACTACTTGAAACTACACTATTGGCAGCATCCAGAAACCGTTATCAGTGATGTCATTTAGCCATTCCTGGAGAAAATGCATGCGCCCCCCACCCCCCATCCAGCTGCAAGGGTTATTTGCTTGCTCATGTCGAAAGCTGGGAACACACGGTCATATGATATCATCGCACTGCTGCTGGGACCCTCGAACAGCTCCTGTATCGAGCTGTGTGGTCCCTGATTAAAGGGCCCCAAACACCTTACAATCTTTCCATACAATTTCTGTACAATCAAATTTTGTTCTACCAAAACCATGTAATATGAAGACCTTTCTAATCCTTCCAATCACTATATATTCTATCAGGGAGGCCACTATACTACACAGTTGTTGGTAGATCTAATGGAGATTGTATGGATCGATCTTAAGGTGTATGGGGGGGCTTAAGAGGGTTTATAAAAGATGTATAAAACTATGCTCCCTAGATGGCAACTCCTCAGGAAGCCTCTTTGGGTGCTTGAATCCGCAGTTTAAGGTCTATGGCGTCATACCTCAATAATGTAAAGCCCACAGATAGAGCGCTAGGAGAGGTGACCAGTTAACCCCTGCTGTAGGGCTGGGCTCCCACTGTAAGGCTTAATAAAGTTTTTGCTTGGAATTCAGCTTTACAGAAGGGCTTCGTGTGTACAGGAAGATATCCAGTACAGCGCTATAGCTTTTTATGTAGATTAGAGAAAAGTAGCAATTATTGTGTAAGTAACGATTCTCGTACAGCCATGAAATCATGAGATTGTTCTGGTGATATTATCAATTTTATAAAGTAGCCACACGCTATACAAATATATCTTGTGAATTTATGAGTAAAGCTTTGAACTGAACGGCCACCAATAAAAACAAATAATTGCTTCGGATGTTTTTTTTTATTAGAGGAATCGTTATTTTTCTAAAGAGACTAACAGAATCTGAAAAATGGGTTCCCATAATATATTTAACAGCGTTTCCTTCGTCTTAAAATGGAATGTGTTTTAAGAAAACAGTTGTAACAGTCTTCATTTGTTATTCTTTAGACGGATTATGAGTTTGGGATTCCTGCTAAGAATTTCTGTTAAATAAACAAGGAAAACAGGTGCTCATGTCCATCAGTTGAGATGACTTTGCTGACCATGTCCTGCCAAGTGTCTATTTAGGCATCTCATCTTAATGGCCTGTAAAATATCACAGTCATAACATCTATGTTGGGGGTTGTATTAAAACACAGTAACTGGTGCAGCCTTGTAATTGGTTTGTGATAGTTTTACCCATAAAAATCACTCTGAGTTTTTACAAGCGTCTCAGGCAGTAAATTACAGACCATCAAGCCATGAAAGGGGTAAGCATCACCCATGCAGGCAAGATGTCCATGTGCTCTCCGCTACAATGAAAGTACAATGGAAAGGAGATGATTCTAAATGAATACTACTTTCCGTCCAATATTTCAAAGGATTGCTTGAAGAAAACGCTATGAAAATAGCCAATTTCATATCTTTATCTACATGATGCACCTTGGCTATTGATTGAATGAATTTACAGAGGAATCAAGTTGCTTTAAAGAAAAAACGGGGCGAGAGACACATTAGAGTTGCAGTAATAGATTGCCTAGTTAGAATGCCGGTTTACTGGCCTTCTTCTGTCAGGGCCCTTTCATACTACAGCAATGCATTTTTTGACTAGTAAAGGACCCGCTTGAGGTAACGCTACCATGTCCGTTAACCACATTTGTTACCGGTGTGTCATTACACGCTACCATAAGCCCAAAGGTGGCTAGTGTGAAAGGACCCTTTAAATAACCATATTTTGGGACATAAAGGCCCCCATACACCTTACACCTTTCCATACAATTTCTGTACAATCTACTTTTGTTCTACCAAAACCATGTAATATGAGGACCTTTCTAATCATTCCAATCACTATGTATTAATGTGTATGTACTAATCATAGTTTTATCCTTACACAAAATAATGTATCCTAAATCACTATATTCTGAGCATCATAAATACATTTTTAAGCATTCTTTAGCGACACTATTTACCTTTAAGTACCTTAAGTATTAGCATATCAAGTGACCTAAATTAGCACTGCTGTATTCAGGATTGAAATATTTGTAGTAAGGTGACTTAACTATTCAATTGTATAGGAGATGCAATCCATCATGTTGGTAAATTTCAGTAGATTGTTCAAGTATCTGATGGGTTTTCTAGGTATTTTGATGAATTTATATCAAATTGTACTATGGAGGGAAGGAATCAATCTGTTTTTTTTTTTGATTACCTTATGTTGTGGGGGTACGATGAATGCTCGATGTTAAAGCGGCCATAGACTTAGCAATTCCCGGCCGTAGTTGCGGGAAATCGTCAGGCCTGCATGCTCACGCATGGTGGTTGATCTCTCCCAACTACAGAGGTGCCCACCTTGATGGATCGACCCAAAAAGCCCCGCCAGACAGACTGCAGGGTGAACCGTCTATTGGTATTTTTTCTGGCCGATCCTGATACTTTGAATGAGGACCTGAGCCCCCATCCAAAGTATCTACCTGTAATCTGATAAGTGTCACACACAGGATTCCCATCAGTTCTGCAGACAACTCATCACAGCGTGATGACTTCACAATGCTGTGATGAGTCGCCTACAAGATGGTTGCGAATCAATGTGTCTATGCCAGTGGTTCCCAAACTGGGGGGCGCAAAGGTATTCCGTGGGGGCCCTCATTCTGAACCTGTGTTTTTATAGGGAGGGGGGCTTAATATTGTTCCTAAATAGTAAGGGGGGGCTCTGCAAGGAAAGTTCGGGAACCATTGGTCTATGCCAAATTAAAGCTAGCCATAGACACCTCGATCTATGGCAGACATTTAGCAGACTCATTACAGCGTGGTGACGTCACCACACTGTGAGCAGTCTGCTAAATGTCGGACAGGAATCCTGTGTGTTCCACTAACACACGGGACTCCTAGCCAATTAACTTGGAGGGGAAGGAGACTCCCCCTCCGAGTTAACAGGCTGCAGCGCATTTGGGCAGAAAAAGAACCGGCAGGACGGATCCGTGTGCGATCCGACCTGCCGGCTTTTTTTCAACAAAACTCAAGGTGGACTCCCTTATAGTTGCGGCAGACCAACCTTTATGTGCTTGGCGGGAGCGAGCACGCAGGTTGGTCTGCTACAACTATGGCCGGGAATCTGCCCGTCTATGGGGGGCTTTAGATTGACAATTTAAAATATTCCCTTAAATTGAACAGCGATCAAGCAAATGTCGATGTTGGAATGGCCAACTTAAACCAACCAAAAGAAAAGACAGAGATCTGCATAAAATATATAGACATTTATATATCGTGGCATCCTTTCAGGGGGAAGGACAATCTGCAGAGAATGTTGAACAGAAACCATGTTACTAGCAAGGTTGCCAGGTTTTATTTCTTTTTATGACAAAATACATTATGAATTTACAGACACATTAGTGCATGCAAGGGATGAAAGAATCACACAACGCCACAACCCATGCTCTTAGTAAGAAACAGTCCACTAAAAGGTAAAGGTAGCATGGATGATTTGTACTTTTCAAAGTTATGGCTTGAAAATGCTAAATATGCAGAATTTCTCGAGCCAGTGATGGATGAAACACTTTGTGATTTCACAAATAAATTGGGACTACTTTGCATCTCCTATATGCAGCTCCTCACCTAGTTTTTCCTACTTACTGTTGTGCTCTGCGGGAAGCATACACAAGTTAAGTGTTACTTGTCAAACTTGGCAGGGGAGCCGCCAAAGGCCTAATTGCAACATCCAAACTTACAAGATATTGAAGCAAATTTATAGCGCAATATTTTGATTGCTTGACATAAATATTAAAATCAAGGAAAACAGATAATATAATTCTGTTGGAAGCAGAATGTTGGTACAATGGACCTGATGAAGCATTTACTATTGAAAGCAAGTCAGATTAAATTTTGTCTAGCTAGCTATTGATTTATCTATTTTTAATACAACCGCAAAATGTTCAGCAACATTTATACTCATGCCAGTTTACTTTAACAACAGAGAGTGTTCACTTTTCAAAGTGAATGTTTTCCCATCATAGTAAATAAAGTGTATCTAAGACAAGTTAAACATATGCAAAAGTAAATTCATTTCAAATGTTCACAGGTAAATAACTGAAAATAATTTTAGATGACTTAATTAAAAGCCCAGAATACCACCCTACATAGATTTCTTTCTTGACATTTTTACATTTCTCAGCGATATATACAGCAGGCAAGTTTCTAGAAAACGCTTCTGATTTATAGTTGGGTCACCCGCTCTCATGCTACTTCCTCAGCACTTTTCATTGCATAAAGGCCAACTTACAACTTCCGAAGCTTGTTAAGTGTGGAGGTGGCTCCACACTCATTCAAAACTTTCTCCCCTCCTGGAAAGTGAAGCTCACTTAGAAAATTCAATTAATGGGATGTACCGTCTAGCCTGCAGCATAGTAGATTCTGACACAAGAGCCAAATTATTAAAACTGGCCATAGACGTCTCGATTTCCCTAAGATCGATTTTTAAAACCATCGTGGCATGTGTTTGAGTCTTCGATCATAAGTCACACATTGATCGAAAAGTGCACAGAATACGATTAATCACCGATTTATCGACGTAACTAAAGATCTGCTACACAAAAAATGCAATCGGAAATTATGGAAGTGGGATATGGCCTCCACTGGTCAATCTATAGAAACATTTGCAAGTCTCTAACAACGTCCTTCGATTCACGATCAATCGACTAAAATTTGTAGACATGTCTGTCACAATAAATTTTTCCTGCCATTTCTCACCATTTCGGTCAATCACTCACACAATGCATGCACCGATTTTTGAACGATCGATCGCGACGGTCAATCGCACCGGTTAATCTCTCAGAATTCGCACGAAAAATGTAGATGTCAATGGGCAGCTTTAGGTATTTGTATTGATTTGTATTGATCAGCCTGTTAAAAAAACAGCACATCAGTTGTTAGAGCAAAAATGTATGCAGATAAATTGTCCTTATTATGTATACAATTCCTGTGCCGATTGGCCACCGTGCGCGTTCCCGTAATCGATCAGCGGTCGGGTCGGCAGGGAATCGGGTCATCACGCCGGCTAGGTCTGTTCGGCCCAGCTTTAGTGATTGTTTAAGAAGACAGACTCCTTACACCTTGGTCTATGAAATGTGTGGTTAAGCCCACCATACACCTTTTAACAACTATATATTATGTAGTTCCGGGTCCTCCCTGATAGAATACGTAGTGATTGGAAGGATTAGAAAGGTCCTCATGTTACATGGTTTTAGTAGAAGGAAAGTTGATTGTACAGATATTGTATGGTAAGATTGTAAGGTGTGTGGTGACCTATTGATCAATGGGAATCAGGTAACAAGAATCTAAACTTTTTATGAAGCTGAAGGAGTAAATACAGCAGTTTACACCCACAATGTACCCATTATGCAAATGTATTAGGGTGTTTAGGAGACAAACATGAGGTCCTATCTGTCATCTACAAAAGTAAACAATATTGGTGCTAGCAGACAGTTGGCAATAGCCAGCACGGTGGATCACTAAAAAGTGTTGGGGGACTGCTGTACTAACGCTAGATTTTTAGCTGAGATGACCAGGAATGAATGCCTCAGACAACAATCATCTAATGCCTGCAAGTCCGATTTCTTAAAGTAAAGAAATTTTCTGTTAAATCTGCTAACTTTGTGCTTGATAAAGACCCCCATACAACTTTCAATCTTACCATACAATTTCTGTAAATCAACTTTTGTTCTATGTACCATGTAAAACGAGGACCTTTCTAATAGTGAGGAATGATGAAAAGTGCATTGTGAAAATAATATCCGCATTGCAAAAATCTTCTAAATAAATGATCACATGCAATGTTTATTTTCGCAATACATGGCCATACCACGAATATTTGAAATTGGGAATATCCACCAACATATTCGAGATATTCGTGAAAAATATTCAACATGCGTATATTCAAGCTCAATGCTACTTTCTAAACCATCCAATCACTATGTATTCTATCAGGGAGGCCACTATACTACATAGTTGTTGGCAGATCTAATGGAAATTGTATGGAGTGATCTAAAGGTGTATGGGGGGCTTAAAGCGGACCTACCACCTGGGAGGTCACTCAGCATTATCAGCTGCAGCTAAGCAGCTCAGTGGTCATTCAATCAATCATTCATGATCACTCAATGTTTGAGGTTAGATGTATGGATGGTCTTCTACCAGTTTCAGTCAGTATTGTACAGTGAAAGTGTCTAAACACAACAGCACGAGACCGAAAAAAATAATAATCTGGTAATGTAAGCTGTAAGACATATATTTTGGGCCTTCTTCTGAACCAAGAGCATTGCCTCTGGTATTTATCATACTATATGCTCTTAGGACTAGTTAACATTGCCAGTAACTTAATGTTTAACCTCTTTCTGTTTTTTACTCATTCAACTGCTAATGTATGAGAACTGCATTTGAGGCGTTTGCTAGCATACATATACATACATACATAGGTGTTGGAGGGTGGCCTGCTTTAGGGAGGTAGAAGAGGAGCATTATCCAGTATTGGTGGGCAGCAGGGCCGTTTCTAGCCATTTTGGTGCCCTAAGCAGATTTTTTTGGTGGTGCCCCCCCCCCCAAGAACGCAGGAGACAGAGACATGTACGCAGCGCCGGCCCGGCCTCCACTGCCAGGCGGAGCAGCTTGGTAGGTGTAGGTAACTAAAAAAATGAAAGAAATTATAATAAAAACTAGAGGTGCACCGATTGCAAATTTCTTGGCCGATTATGATTTCCGATTTTACAGTATGTGTGACCGGCCGATTCCAATTTTTGGCAATTTAGATTTTTTCTTTTTTTTGTAAAGAACTGTAATATAAGCATATGACATGTATGTAGCAGAGCAGTGCTTTATGGGGGAAGAATTTGTTAGCGGCCTTTTTAGTATGGGAAGCCACGGTCCCCATCCAAAGCAATGGACATCGACCGGTCATGTCTGAAAACCCTGCACAGCACTGAAAGCGACGGTTTATCTAGCCCATATCTATGCGTGTCTGGGCACTTTTAGTGTTGTAGCTAGAGGGGTAAATCTCGGGGTGTACGAAGTAGTAGGGAGCGCATTACTAACTCTTACGTTATACTATGAAAGTTTTTTTTATATGAATGTTTCAAAATATGGCTGCTTAAAGGTAGACATACATGGGCAGTTTTTGTGGCCAATCAGCCGCCGTGCATGCTTCCGCCAATCGCCCGGCTAAAAATCGGGTGTGCCCACCTGGTGAGATCGTCCAGGAATCTGCTGAATGTTAGATCGCGCGGTGATCCGACAGGCTGGTAAATTCCTGGCTGATCTTATTACTTTGAATGGGGATGGCAGCCCCTATTCAAAGTAATGGCCGGAACACAAAGGGCTTATTCCCACTTAGGCGATCAGTCACTGGGCGGACGCGATTTCAATTGCACTCTGTGATTGTGGCTGTTCGCTTCCACTTCGTTGAATGAGCTTGTCCCCATTTCAACTAAAGGTTTCCAATTTTTCAGCGCTGATCGTGGCCATAGACATGAATGGATGGGATCGGACGCGCACGATTAAAATCCGCCCGTGGCTGATCGTCTAAGGGCTTGTTTCCACTTATGTGGGAGCCGGCGGCACGATTGCCACCGCTAAGAACCGCATGTCATGCGATTTTTAGTGGCGGCCATTCACCGAGTTTTTAGGCGGCGGCCGCCCCCTGACCGCTGCCGGGGACTAGCCCATTGAACAGAATGGGCGCGGATGTGCTGTGGACAACCGCGGGCTTCCGCTTAAGTGGAAACAAGCCCTAAGTAGGAACATAGCCAA
>CM070036.1:60346824-60359880 GCA_036250615.1 Ptychadena robeensis | reverse complement strand
ATGTAATATGAGGGACTTTCTAGACCATCAAGTCTACCTGTGTTCAACTGCAGAGGACCCGGTACTACATAGTTGTTGGTAGATCTGAAGGATATCTGAAAGAGAGATCTAAAGGTGTATGGCCAGCTTTAGAAAGTTTCTCAGGCTTGATGAGACCAGGGACTTATGTCAGTACCAACGGTCACATAAATGTCATCTATTGCTTAAAAATCTACTTATTGATTATTCACAAAAAACACAAATACATAATTATGTACATTAACAATACATTTTGGATAATTTAGTATCTCCTGATTTTCTTTTGTTTGAGGAAATCATTGTCTTTACAATATCCAGCATGTTTCTTCCTTCTAGCTTTTACAAGGGATACTGATTAAAGCCCCCCTACACCTTACAATCTCACCATACAATTTATGTACAATCAACTTTTGTTTTACCAAAACCATGTGATATGAGGATCATTCTAAACCTTCCAATCACTATGCATTCTATCAGGGAGGACCCGGCACTACATAGTTGTAGGTAGATAGATCTAAAGGAAATTGGAAGGAGTGATCTAAAGGTGTATATAGGGCTTAAGGCTATATATGTTTCAAAAGTACATATGTATTCATGGGTTGTTCATCACCACATTCCACATTCAGAGAAGAACTGTGACAGTAGTAGGTAAGACCCACAATAACTATCACTACATGCTTAAATTTAGTAGTATGTCTTTCCCTTAAAGAGAAACCTGAAACCAGAAGTATCGGGGCAGATGGCCTTTGTTGGGTTCATATCATGGCAGCTGCCTTTTTTTTATATATAACCATCCATCAACTGTATGAAAATGACACTTTGTTAAATATCCTACAGTGTGTTACTCAATACAAAAACTTAATCTAGCCCAGGGATGGGCAAACTTTTTGACGCATGGGTCACATTGGCTGTAATGGCCTACATGACATATGTGTGCCAATTCCATGCATCACTAATGATGGCTGTGATGTGTGACAGGTAGTGATGGCCGAACTGTCCGCAAGGCGGACAGTTCGGCGGCGAACATGGATGTTCGCCCATCTTCTCGCCGGCGAGCAGTGCGGGTGTTCGACCCGCTCCGTTCGCCAGTGAGAAGATGATCTCTATTCTTCCTCCGGCAGCATCCTGTGTGATCGTGCCGGAGGAAGAATCTTTTCACTAGAAGACCGGGCATAAAGCCGGTCTCCTAGTGAAAAAACCGGGTCGGAGCAGGAAGTGACGTCAGTGACGTCACATCCGGCTCCCGGAACAAGGATCTATGCGTTCCAGTATGCGTTCCAGGGACCTAGTGATGGCCGAACATCGGCCAGGACTGTCCGCGAATGGGCGGGTCGGACTTCTAAAGACGTCCGCCGTCCGCCTGTTCGCGGACACATTCAAATTAGAATTGGAATCGGGAAAACCGGATGTGACGTCCGCGCGAAAACGCATGGCTTGCATTCTCGCGCGTTTTTCAGAAAAAAAGAGTCTCCACCCACATGCGCTAATATTTTGTTGGACCGCCTTTAGCTTTGAGTATGGCACGCATTAGTTGTGGCATTTTTTTTATAATCTTCTGCAATGTCACAAGATTTTTTTCATCCAAAAATGAATGTTGCATTCATTTTTTACCAAGATCTTGCATTGATGATGGTAAAGTCTGACCGCTGGGCAAGGCCTTCTCCAGCACATCCCAAAGATTTTTAATGGGATCAAGGTCTGGACTCCATGTTCCATGTGTAAAAATGATGTCTCATGCTCCCTGAACCTCTTTCACAATTTGAGCCCGATGAATCTTGGCCTTGTCATCTTGGAATATGCCCGTGCCATCAGGGAAGAAAAAAACCATTGATGGAATAACCTGGTCATTCAGGATATTCAGCTGACCTCATTCTTATAGGAAATACTGTGGCTGAGCCTAGACCTGACTAACTTCAGGTTGGCTCATACCTATTTGCCTAGTTAAATCCAGGTGGTGACTTTTTTGGCCAGGCAGTGTAGTAAAGTCTAAAGTGCAGGTTAGAAGCAAGTAAGGTTATGCAATATAATTTTTACTGACTACAATGTCACTTTAATACTTTACTACACTTTGTGTTTACACCAGTCCCACTATGATTACACTTGGTCGTTCTAAGACTACGTATATTTGAAGATCTTGGAGGCCCTTAAAGCTGATCCTCGAGGATGTCTTCATATATCTAATGCTGGAGATAATTGTACGGTTATAACATTGAAGGTTTATACAGTCACACAGGAAATGATGGGAAGCAGACTATAGATTTTGAAATAACAGGAAGAAATGACTGTCTGGCATGTAGACAAAGCTATGAAACAGCTTGGGGTCCAACAAGGGTCATAAATACACAGTGCATTTTCTGCCACTTTCACAGCCAAAATCTCTGCTTTGCACAAAACACAAAGGAGTAATTATAAACTCCAGTACAGCAGAGAAGAAGAGAAATTATCAAAGATATTCATTTAGATAATCCTCTAGACTATATTAAACAGCAAGAGTCTGCTACATTCTGCTTTATTAAAGACACATCCTGCTGAAGATTAATTTATTTGCTGAAGTCTATATATTATGGAAGACAATTCCATATGGTATATATTTCTGATTTGCGAATAAAGACATGTTTTAAGATACAATGGCAGTAATGATTTAATATATAGCAGTAAGAATTCTAATGAGCTTAATTCAGCCACCGTGTGTCTATATTTACTTTCTGTTGCTTTGCTCTAAGCTGAATTCCAGGAAAATGTCCAGCCTGCCCCTGCTTTGAGGGTCCTCCCACTCCTACTAGCTCAAAACCAATGTGCAGATCAGGAGTTCTTACTTCACTCGCAGTTGTTGTGTCAGTCACTCAGAAAGTGGTGAAGCTGGAGAAAGCCAGGCTAGCTAGCACTATAACATAGACTACCATTGACAGTTTCCATATATCGCCTAGTACAGGTTTGGGGGAGATGGGCAAATTATAAATGATATTATACAAATTATAACACCAAACTTGTCAATCAAAACATACTCACATTTTTATGTCATAGCATACTGGCGCAAGATACCAGATGTCATCAATTACACCATTTATACATCAGCAGAATACTTTTAGGGGGGTGGCAAGATTCTTTGTGAACTTTTGCTTGATGAAACCATGACATGCTGTTTATATTAACAGTACTTGACCTTAGGTGTCTTTGAGTACCCAAGACTGGAGGTGGCAGGAAGGGAAAGCCAGTTGGTGGTGACATCAGGACTCCTGAGGCTAATGTATAAGAGAGCCACGCCACTGCTTGAATGCCATTTCTCCCATTCTGTCCATTTTGCCAACTCCTGACAAAGTCAAATGGCATAGTGACCATGGATATAGGCAGGGCCGCTGTCAGGGGGGAAAAGAGGGCACTCCCGTCCCAGGTGCAAGCAGCCAGAGGAGCCCGGTGGTCACCAACTATGGGCCACAGCGGCTGTATGCCAGGCTGGACGATTGCATAGCATCAACAACTTCGGATGGAATGGGGCAGTGGGATTTTTTTTGCTCAAAAGATTTTTGAGTATGGGGCCCCATTATTTGTGATGGCTGCCCTGGCTATAGGGGTTGTCAGTCTACAACATAGATACTGGTCCTATCTTGTTCCTCCTATTAGGTAGCTATATTGGTATTGCAGAAATACGTTGCCATTAGAGAAGGACTGGGCTGGAGAGGAGAGTTTTATTTAACAGGGCCAGTGCAAATAATATATGTTTTATATATGGCTGAGTGGTGTAACTTCACTTTTCAGGTAGAGCTTTTGGATATAGTGATTTGAGTTACTATGCTGCTAGCAATATAAGATTTTTTGAACATACTACCTTGAAGCTTGGTTACGAAGGCCCTCCTGTTATCTTGTACGGGCCGCACATGGTACATGAGTTCCATATGCAAATCTTTTGTATTGCCCATCCAGCACTGTATTACTCCTCTAACAATTGACTGTGTGTGCACAAGCTGTTCTATTAAGCCTTTTTGGGCTTAAAGGGGGGCCTGACTAAGCCATATGGGCAAAACGTTTGTTGTGACTACCTATAAATAGAGGCCTTTTTAAGATTTCACTTATGCATTGTTGGAATTTTTTGGTTGCTGAGAACAATAAAATATTATTTCATATGCATGTGTGCTTATTGTGGAATATTGGATAATTTTTTTTCTTGAGTGGTCAAGTCTAATGTTGACCTTTAATGCCAAGGTCCTTTCACCTGGAGCATCCAATGTCAAAGTTCTAGTAGTTAGGTCCTAGGTTCTTTAAGAAATCACCCACTTTTCACCAATTGTTACACATGGTTTAGTCTAAAGAAAACACCATGACCGTAATTGTATTATACTGAGGACTGCTTTTGAATTGATTTCCGGAATCTCAATTTATTGGTAGCCTAAAAATTAGCAGAAGACAGAACAACATACAATATGGAAGCGTCTAGGTCTTTTAGGTTTCCAGAGTTTTGAAAATTACAACCAGGTTCATCGAGGTAAAAAGCTGTTAAAAGCTTTAAATGTTTTTTCAGTTAGATAACTATTCAATGAATAATTGAAAACCATTGTTGCCATGTTTAGATATTAACAATAGGGTTCTTAATTGCTAGATTTTCTAGTTTGTGATATGGAACATGAAAAGAAAGGCCAAGGACCTTGTCTATGTCTGTATAGATGTTTGTTATGATGCAGCTATGAGCTATTCATAATATTTATATTCAATTATCCTGCTTGTAAAGAAATGGGATGTACTGTCGGTATAATTATGCCTATCTGTCCCATTGAAAAGCGACCTTGATGTGGTTTGAGTTAGGTTTGCTGAGCATGGTACACTGAAGATTAGCACTTATGCATTGTAATCTATGGAGGGGTTTGTAGCCCTGGCATTAAAATGGAAGCAAGAAGGAAAATGAATTTCAGGTTGTCTTCTGGATCACGCTGTTTCTATGACAACCTAGAGCTTGCGAGATGCTGCACTTCCTCCTATTTCTCCCTCTTGTGTGCAAAATTGAGAATTCACCCTACTTCCCCTTCTTCCTTTCTACCCTCTACAGCTTTGTGATTAGATGATAGTATGGTCATTCTCTTTACAACTTTAGAAGCATAAATCATGAAAACACATGAAAAGAGAAGGAAACTTAAGATGTGTAAATAAAAACTAAAAAGTGAGTGGGATTTCAAGTCTCTGGGGTGCATAAACAGGGGAAATAATCAGAATATGGTTGTTTAGAAGTGGTGTTGCTGTGGGTCTATGCAAGCAACACAAACACCCCTTTCTTTTCAAATCCATATACATGGTGGTCATGTTGGTCAAGATGATCCGGTGGTCAGCTGTCCCATATTTAGAGGTTTGATGCCTAAAATATGCTTGGTAATTAAGTTTATCTACACAGTTCAAGACGTTTTGTTTACAGAAAGATCAGACAGAGACAACTCAAAGTTTTGAATTTCTCATCAGAGTATCAATGGTCTTTAGAGCAGATTAAAAGTGAATGTGCCCAGTAGGATCACTAATGGCTTTTCAAATATATACATAGTAATGACTGTAGAAAAACTAACTTTCTTCAGAAAAATACAATGGTCTTTCCTGTAAAATTATAATTGCATATTTTATTGCTAACTTTACTACCCAATTGATTTAATGTGACATGTTTTTGAAAAAACAAATTGAAAATCCCTATAAAAATTCTCATAAGCTTTACAAAAGTGTTTTTTTTTATAAAAAAAAGAAGAGTTGAGGCTTCTTAGGAGTATGCCCATGAATATGTTATATATGTATATATACATATATAAATACACTGCTCCAAAAAATAAAGGGAACACTTAAACAACACAATGTAACTCCAAGTCAATCACACTCATGTGAAATCAAACTGTCAACTTAAGGTCCCCATACATGTAATGTGCATTTCACTTTCTGTTGTGCAAATGGAGTAGGCTAAAGGTGAAAATTATAGGCAATTATAGACAATTAGACATCCTCAATGAAGGAATGGTTCTGGAGGTGGTGACCACAGACCACTTCTCAGTTCCTATCCTTTCTGGCTGATGTTCTAATCACTTATGAATGCTGGCGGTGCTTTCACTCTAGTGGTAGCATGAGACGGAGTCTACAACCCAAACAAGTGGCTCAGGTAGTTCAGCTCATCCAGGTTGGCACATCAATGTGAGCTGTGGCAAGAATAGTGTTCAGAGCTTGGAGGCACTACCAAGAGACAGGCCAGTACATCAGGAGACATGGAGGAGGCCTTAGGAGAGCAACAACCCAGCATTAGGACCACTACCTCTGCCTTTGTGCAAGGAGGAACAGTTTTAATAATTCAATAAGAAGATTTAATTGTTCAGATCTAGGATGTCTTATTTTTGTGTTCCCTTTATTTTTGTGAGCTGTGTATAATATATATTGAAAATAATTAGGATTGATCAGCATAGGCCAACTGCAGTCTTCACTTGTAAACAATAATGTGTTATAAATCTTTGTATACCATACCAAATTATTTGACAGCTGCCCATTATACAAACATTTTGAAATGTGCATCAATCTGACCCACTAGGACTGGATTTGGGTGTTTGTATGGATTTTAGTGTGCCATTTCTCTGGGTATCTGGGACCCAGGTTCTTTAACCCTCTGGGCGTTACGAGCTTTTTGCGCCATTTTCAATGGCACGAAAAGCCGTTTCCCCTGCAATCGTGATTGCCGGCTCTCTGCCCGGCCCTCTACACACCGTCAGTGTCAAAAAGACGGTGGCGGTGTTTGGGGAGGAGAGTGGCGCCCCCTCCATTAATATGGAAGTCTATGGCGCCGCCCTCCCCCCTCGCTCCCTTCAGCATCACAGATGACGGAGAAGACACGGGACCGTAAAGGCTCAGTGTGTCTGCCGCAGGCACACGGAGAGGCTCCATTTGTGCCCGATCCCGGCACGGGCACAGTTTGCTCAGCGATCAAACTGCGCCCGAACTGAGTTTGGGCATAGCGCTAAGGAGGTTAAGGTATTGAACTTTACATTTAATATTTTATTAGACCCCAGTGGGGAGTTTCCAGAACTGAGGAGACGTATGAGCAGCTCTTGCCAAAGAATATGGCAGGACAGCAATTTAAAATTGGGAATGCGTATTTTATAATCCTAATTGTCCTCACAGTGCACGGTGTACAAACTTAGGGGTTTGTTTGCACCTGGCACATAGTTCAAGAAAAATGTTTGTTGCAGTAGAGTCTGTCTTTACATTTACTGTCACATTTGTTAAACTATGTTTGTTCTCGATGGCTTTCTTTCAATTCAATTCCAGAAATAAACTGTCAGGTCTGATATTTATTGCTTTACATGGCATGGGTATACCTTTCTAGACAGCCAAAGTTAGGGTGTGTCTAATCTGAGACGTCAGGGTCCTTTAAACAACAATTTGGAGTCAGTATATCAGCTCATTAACAAGCTGCTCCTCCATAAAACAAAATGAGCTCTATTAACTGATACTTGGACACTACCAAGTTAGCATTGTCAATTATAACCTGTTGAGTCTGCTGAAGCTGTCAAAGAAATACTAGAGGCCTCCAAAGCTCAACTTTGAAAATAAAGTAATTTTTTTAAATGGTGTGTTTTTCATTTAAATTTCAACATTTATTTTCAAAGAAGCTCAATTAAATTGAGGATTAAGCATTAGGCTGAGCTTTTTTTAGCCATATATCTTACTGCAAACAATGGCACTGATCATTAGGCTCTAAAAGCCCCATTCATTTTTCAATCTTGATAATTGGTTAAATATCTATTTTGAGCTAAATGCATAATGTTGTCCTTGTCTGCCAGTGAGTTCATATGTATAGAAACAAAATGAGATAATAAGGTCCAGGCTCCATTGAAAATCCCATCTCTCTTTACACAGGCACCCTTGTTTGCTGCTTTATTTATGCGCTACTCAGTTGAATACCTTCTTCCTAAATGACTTAGGACCTGTGGACTGGTATCGTACTTCAAAACAGGCAACTGAAATACAGCCAATATTTAAAGTCCTCACGTCTAAAAATACATTTTAAATGGAGATTTGGTAATTATCTCAGTAATTACAGTAGAGAGGTAAATGTATGCCAGTACAGAGCATCAAATACATAATAACTCATTTACATTTCCAGGCTCTTTATTAAATGAAAAAGTTTATATTTTAAGTGGGAAACTACCTTTAAATGAAGGATTTGCTTTGTTATGAGGAACATGAGATTAATTAACTGTGCCTAGGCAGTAACCTGGAAAATCTTCCATTTGTCTTGAATTCCTCTGAAAATTAGCAGATATGTGAGGGTGCCGGGTCACTTCTATGTTCATGGTTACATGTTATAAGAATGGCACAAATTAGTTTTTACAATGTATGTTCAGTGTTTTTATATCTTTTTGTTAGTAACGTTGTGTATTGAAGTATACGGTAATAATAAGCATCTTATAAGTTATAAAGGCTTTTATTGACAATAACATCAAGTTTATGTAAAGAGTGAATATCTGCAATATTTTTCAAGACCTCTGTTATTTGTGGGTTTTCTCACCTGCCTCTTGGGGATTCACCATAGGTTCTTAGTTGGCCCCAAAATATCAAGTTTATCAAGTTGTGTTCCACATAGTTATTACTTTGGCATTATGGCACAGTTGTTCATTATGCTAGAAAAGCCATTGTTCTTAACCAAACAGTTTTTGGGTGGTTGGAAAGGTCTCTGTTGGAGGATGTTTTGGTACCATTCTTTATTCATGATAGTGTTCAAAATTGTGAGTGAGCCCACTCCCTTAGATGAGAAGCAGCCAACACATAAATGGTCTCAGACTGATGGTAGGGCTCCCCTTTTTTCAGATGTCCCAAACACTTTCAGAAAGTGGCTTCATCAGAGAAAATTATTTTACCCCAGTTCTCAGCAATGAAATCTCTGTACTCTTTGCAGCCTGTACCTGATGTTTTTTTTTTATTTGAGAGAAGTGGCTTCTTTGCTGCTGTTCTTGAAACCAGGCCATCCTTCAAAAGTCTTTGCCTCACTGTGCATGGAGATGTACTCAGCCCCCTTAGACCATCCCTGAGCAAGCTCTCTTTTTGCCACGAGTGTATGCCTAATGCCTTGATACATTTTGTCTGGGAGTACTTCTAATAAGTACATGAAGTTATTCTGCGGTAGTATATGATGTTTTTTGCATTTATGTTATTGTGGACTTGTAGAGAACCAAACAAGAATAGAGAGCTCATTCTCTATTCATTATTATAATGCTGACACATTCAATTTTGTAAGTAGTCTGTAACCTGGAGTTATGCAAAGAGATAGCTATTGTGACATACTGGCCATCTGTCACTGTGTGAATGGACCGTTAGGTGGTGGCCTGGAAGGAGTCCGGGAATGATTATTTGCACATCACCATTAGGGTGCTTTGTGTTTTGTTCTAGTTTTCTTAAAGGGCTCCCGGACTCTGGGATAGGGAAGAAGGAACAGGGTGGGACTTCCTATTCCCTCAGGGTCCACTAAAGGGTTAACACCTGTTTGCAGGAGCAGTGACCAGTGTATCAGGGGTTCCTGATAGAAGCTGGAGACATAGCCCCTGATAGAAGCTGGAGACACAGCCCCTGATAGAAGTTGGAGACACGGCTTCTGAGTATAGACAGGGGCACTCAAGGAGTGTGGGTCCCAGGCCTGTGGTATTGAAGCAGCTGGTACAGGTACAAGCAGCTCACAGAGGGCTGTTGCTGCGAGGGAAGCCGAACCCAGGACAATACTTTTTATTGAATCGTGTGAAGCTTGGAGGCTTGGTATTTTCAAGTGACTTTTTGTTTATTTATTTGCATCGCCAATAACCCCTGCGAGGGCAAGTTTGTTTTGGACTGTGTGCTCAAATCAACGTGGGCAGGAGCCCTAAAACGGTACAGTTTGCGTGGATTGATGCTTTGAGAACACCCGTTTGGAGCTGATCCCCCACACTATATAAATGTATAAATTTTCAAGCTGGTATGTTATACAGTGGTGTGCAAAACTATTTGCCCCCTTCTTGATTTCTTATTCTTTTGCATGTTTCACAAAATGTTTCTGAATCATCAAACCACATTTAACAATTAGTCAAAGATACCAAAATAAACACAAAATGCAGTTTTTAAATTGATGGTTTTTTAATTATTTAGGGAGAAAAAAACTCCAAAGCTACCTGGCCCTGCGGGAAAAAGTATTGCCCCCTTAACCTAATACTGGTTTTGGGTGGTCCCCCCCTTAGGCACAATAACTGCAATCAAGCGGTTGGTGATAACTTGCCCAACAGTCTTTTAACAAGCGCTCTGGAGGAATTTTGGCCCACGCATCTTTGCAGAAGCAGAATTGGTTGTAATTCAAGCTTTATTTGAGGGGTTTCTAGCATAACCCAACCGCCGCCCTTTTTAAGTCATGCCACAACATCTCATAGGATTCAGTCAGACTTTGAACTATGCCACTCCAAAGTCTTTCATGTTTTTTCCTTCATTCAGCCGCCATTCAGAGGGGGATTTGCCTGGTGTGTTTTGGGTCCTTGTCCGGCTGGCCGCAGCAGCACCCCAGATCGCTTCAGCTTGAGTTGACGAACAGATGGCCGGCCATTCTCCTTCAGGATTTTTTTTGGTAGACAGTACACTTCATTGTTCCATCTCATCACAGCAAGCCTCCCCGGTCCCCATAAGCAGGAAAACAACCCCAGACCATCACCCATAAATTTACTGTTGGTAGGATGTTCTTTTTGCTGAAATGCTGTTTTAACTCTTACGCCCGATGTAACCGGGACAACGCCCCTCCAAAAAAGTTCAACTTTTGTCTCGTCGGTCCCCACAGGTAATTTTTCCAAAAGTCTTGGCAATCATTGAGATTTTTTTTAGCAAAATTGAGACGATGCCTTAATGGTTCGTTTTTCGTACAGTGGTTTGCGCCTTGGATATCTGCCATTCAGCAGGCTGTTTTTGCCCAGTCTCTTTCTTATGGTTGAGTCTCGCGAACACTAACCTTAATTGAGGCAAGTGAGGCCTGCAGTTCTTTAGATGTGGTTCCTGGGGTCTTTTTGTGGCCTCTCGGGATGAGTTGTCTCTGCTCTCTTGGGGTAATTTGGGTCGGGGGGCCGGCCACTCCTGGGAAGGTCACCACTGTTTCCAATGTTTTTCCATTTTGTGGATAATTGCGCTCACTGTGGGTTCGCGGGAGTCCCAAGCTTAGAAATGGGCTTATAACCTTTGACCATAGCCTGATAGATTTCAATTACTTTTGTTCTCATTTGTTCCTGAATTTCTTCAAAATCTTGGCATGATGTCTAGCTTTTGAGGTGCTTTTGGTCTACTTGTCTTTGACAGGAAGCTCTTATTTAAGTGATTTCTTGATTGAAACAGGTGTGGCAGTAATCAGGCCTGGGGGTGACTACAGGAATTGAACTCAGGTGTGATTAACCACAGTTAAGTTATTTTTTCACAAGGGGGGCAATCACTTTTTCACACAGGGCCATGTAGATTTGGAGTTTTTTTTCTCCCTTAATAACGTAAACCTTCATTTAAAACTGCATTTTGTGTTCAATTATGTTATCTCTGACTAATAGTTAACGGTTTTTGATGAGCTGAAACATTTTGTGTAAAAACATGCAAAAGAATAAGAAATCAGGAAGGGAGCAAATAGTTTTGCACATCACTGTATACCTTTTATGATGATCTGCTGAGGTGTGAACTCAAACGTTAGCTAGCCAGCCCATTCTCTTTTGGGTGTCTTGGTTTAAAATGTGCCCAATCTACTTTGAGGACAATGCTCAAGCAAAGTACAATAGCTACAAGCCAGTAAGAAATACATTCATAGAAAAGCCAGCATGTATAGATATTTTCCAAGATCCCAGCACTGCTCTTTTTTAGAGCTCACAAGTTGATCGTTTATGGCAATAGAACCTCACAAAGATGCAAGGGTGAATCTTTTAAAAGCATTCACGCGTTTTAAAGCAGACTTTGCTTAAAATTGTATTTTACCAACACACTGTGCACATCTTTCTAAGCTTTGTGAAGCGATAGAGATGTGTAAAAACATTACCACACTGTATTCCGTAAGTCTGTCCTTTTCCAGTCCATGATGCTGTGTCATTGAGTTTTGCTCTAATAGGCAACCCTTGTATATGACTGTACTGGTGACACCTACATTTTTTTTGTTGTAACTAAAATACAAAGTCTACATCTGCATACAGTATATTTATGTAAGTCACAGCAACTGATTTTAGTACAGCGGGACAGTTACTTGCCAATTTTGCTTATCTCAGTCACAGTGCCACAGCCCTTCACATATGCTTAACAAAGAAAAACCTCAGGGAAACCATAAATATCGGGCAAACGTCAGACCCAATTGGGACTTTTAAGGAGCAGAATCTGTATCCCAGAGTTCATCAATTACAGTGTTAAGCAATAATCAACATCCTTAGGGATTCTCAGAATTGTGGATCTATTCCAAGACACCCTGAACTGGGAACTCCCTTCACAAGATTCTGTTTTAATAAGCAAAACCACATGTGATTTACGGATTTCAAAACTGAGCATAAGTGGACACCAACGCATTTCACTTCTTCAGTCATTCGACGCATTGCTTATGAAAATAGGAATCAGATGTTAATTATTGCCGTAACAGTCTCAACTGGGTATGAAATTTGTATTTAGAGATGATTACCTGAGGTATTTTTTGGCTGCTGTAGTTAGACTGCTGGCTAAGGTGCATTAAATGTGCCTATACAATAAGCTTACCAACAGGCAAATAATCATCATCACCCCCATTAAGATCCGTTATTTCTCCATAGACCAAAAAAATTACTTTATTTTTATTATAAATGGTAGGGATCCCTGTGATTTTCTGGTTAGAGAACCAACATTATCAATCAATGATCCATAGATATACTGATCAAATCTAAATCAAGTATGCCATTATATAATATATCTAAAGCTGGCAATGGACCCCAGGTGCCCAACCTGCGGCCTGGGGCCGCATGCGGCCCTTTAGACGTTCAATGGCGGCCCCCTCAGTCCTCCGAAACCTAACTGTTATTGCATAGGAACTCACTTGTCCATCAC
>CM070036.1:60324501-60346724 GCA_036250615.1 Ptychadena robeensis | reverse complement strand
GATTGTATAATATATATTGCGGCACATACTCTTTGAAGGGTATCATCAGAGGCTTTGATGATATCTATGAGACACTGAGGCACATAACCTATGACGATATGGCACAAAATGTGCATTACAATACTACAGTCTTCCCTTATGCTTGAAGTATCATTTAAAACAAGTTTTTTTTATTATTTAAAAACATTGAAAATAATGTCTTCTAGCTATGCTGTAATTTTTCATAAACAATGCCTATACAAGTAAGTATAGGTTAAACATTTTATGTGCGGCCCTTGTGCCGCACTTGTGGCCCTCCATATCAACTCAGTTGATCACCACTGCAATAGACGGTTAGATTTGCGGCCGTTGTTTGGTCATTATACAAACCACAACTAGTAACATTTTTGCTTAAGTTTATTATTTGGTCAAAACGTGGACTTGAGATACAGTAAATGACAACATTACTTGCTATTTCTGCAGTTCAATAACAGTAGTTATTTTTTACTTTATTTTACTCTGTAGTTCTTTTTACTTTAATTTTATATTTATTATTTCTGGCCCTTACTCTTATAATTTCATTTCCATATGCACAATAGATGATGATACCCCTGATTTAAGATAAGGTTTGCAACAGATGAAAACATTTTCCTTGTCTTTCACTAAGAACATTAGTTTGAATTATCTTCCTCTTTTGTGGAGCTACTTAAGATGTCCTGGCTGCAGTATATCTTTATGTTTGTGAGGTCATCTTTAGCTAAAGAGCTCTTCCTTTGTATTTTTTTTTCTTTATGCATATATTCAGTTCATGGAAGGGAATGGACGCAAATTCGAACTGTTGAACTTAAAACATGTTGACATTGTGATCTACATCTAAAGTGATGGAGTTATGGATATGTGTGTTTTTCCAAATATCTATTTGGAAGAGAAGAATAAAAATCACTCCAGGAGGCAAAGTAATAAAAATATCATAAAAGGATTACTTGAAAGAATAAAAGATCATCAGAAAAATATTTTGTGTGGATGTTAAGTTTATGCTCATGTTTGATATTCCAGCTGTTAAATCACTACTTGCTCCCATGTGTATGTTCCAAAGAACACTTTTCATACTTACCCAGTATATGCCATTTCTAACAGATGATAAGGTTGGATATGGTTATTAAACATGATTTTAAGAATAACATCAAATACTGCTTTGGATTCAGGGCCTTTACGTTGATGTGTGAGGTCAAGTTCTCCCCCTTCCGGTCTATGATGGCATGATCTCCTACAGAAAAACCTTGTCAAAGGAACAGGAGACTACCTTGTTATACAAATTATCATCCTGAAGAAGTCGCCTTGCTTGCCACGAAACGCGTTGATGTTGTTACTATTATTTGATGCCAATAAACAAATATTCCTAAGTGAATGCCTTATGTGAGCCTGTTTGTAGCCGGGAAAATTCAAAAACTCTCCAGATGCAGTCTTTGGTGGTTAGTGGTTATAAAAAATGTAAGACTTCCAATTGGAAAATACATTTCATTGGACCTCCACCGCATGTTCTATAGAGTTCTCAATCATGGATCAAATGGTTGGAAAAACTGCTCACTGGACAATTAAGAAGTTCCAGGTGGTTCAGTGTAAATTCTTTATGGTCTTGTTTTACTTATGTTTTTCCTGTTAGACCTAAAAGATCAATTGTAAATGAGCCAATGTAAAAAGTCAGACCTCATGGAACATAGGTTTACCTATGTAGACATCTCCTGATACATTCTCCACAACATTGTTAATAGCATAACATAAAAAGACAACAATGGAACCATATAGTATTAACCACAACAGATTTGCTGGCATCATACCTGAACAATGATTTTACTATTAAGATCAGAGATGTTGGATTTAAAAATAAGACTCAGATAAGCCAATTTGCTCTCATTAAAAAATATTTCTTTCTGTGCTACTTTGGGAAATGTTCTTTCTCAACAGGAGAATGAGTGGTGGGAAAAATCTGTAGTGAAACCAAAATACGGTTAAATCTATCAGGGGTTCAAATTCTATTCCTGACTATTCAATACTAAAAAAATAAGTTCTGACTGCACATAAAATGTAATTGTTCAATAA
Source organism: Ptychadena robeensis (assembly GCA_036250615.1). Taxonomy (NCBI): domain Eukaryota; kingdom Metazoa; phylum Chordata; class Amphibia; order Anura; family Ptychadenidae; genus Ptychadena; species Ptychadena robeensis. Next base: position 60,344,645 of record CM070036.1, on the reverse strand, counting down.
GTTTAACAGCAACTGGAACACAAAACTATAGAAATTACTGGATTATTTGCAACATGCACACAAAGTACAAAACATTACAATATACCCGTGTATTGCAAAATGTTTTCATTTATATTTGCCATGCCAGCGACAACAGAGCGAATGAAACCATCAGGCTTGAAAAGAGTTCTTCAGATGCCACATAGAGCTTACCTCAAGCCCATGGCCAGAAAAAAATACATGAAAGAAATAGTTATGGGTATTTGTGTGCAAACTGCTGGGCAACGATGTGTGAGTAACTGATGGATTGGAAATTGGATTAGTTGTATAACTCTGCAATGGAACTTGAGCCAAAATGTCAAGTCCCCTTACTGTTAGCCCGTGAGAAGAAATACTTCCTTAAAAAATATTTTTTCCAGGGATATTCAGAGACTGCCAAAACATTAGCATGGTTCATTATTCTATGTGTAATATTCAGTAATCAAAGATTAACATTTAAATTGTTGAACATTGTGCAACTCTTAGTTATTTGCACCATTCCCTGGCAATATGGCTATTTTAGCACGTACGTCTTACTGATATAATAAGTTCAATTGTTATATATTAATAATTGGAAAATAATAAGAAACGTATTCAATAAAAATGAATCACAAGCATATTTTATGAACAAACACTTGAACCTTGAGAAGAGAACATTTGGTACTGGAAGTTGTGGCAAACTCTTTTGGAGGTAAATTTTTTTGACTGAGATCTTTGATTTGAAGTCATGAGTCTTGATTTCCTTTTCTAGTGATGGATTGTCCTAAATGTTTTACAAAAAGGCGCCATGTAATGACGTAAAAAATTTCAAACACCCTCAGGGGATATGGGTAAGACAGTCTGAGATAATTGATATTTATCATGGATCCCAGGGCAAAGAATCTGCAGATGGACAGATCTAGAAATAGGGTGAATATAACATGTAGAATATAGAGAGAACTGTATTTTTAATTGACTTTCTATAAACTTGTTGTTTTGGAGAGAGTGTTGACCACACAGGTTGTATTAATTAACAAATGGTACTGCAAAGAAAAGCTAAGCCAGCCAGCCAGCCAGGCAATTCCCAGCAGTAGTGGCAGGCGATTGACTGGCGTGCGCCCTCACGCCAAACACATGGTGCTCGTTCACCCGCAACTACAGGGGTGCCCACCTTGCAGTTTCGACCCAAAAAGCCTGCGATCCATCCTGTTGGTACTATTTGGGGCCGATCCTGTAGTCAGTTAATTTGAAGGGGATGTCTCCACCCCATCCAAGGTAATTGGCTACAATCTGAAGGGAATCCCTGTGTTAGTGGAGCACACAGGATTCCTGTCAGTTCTTTAGCCGACTTATCACAGCATGGGGTCATCACTACACTGTAAAGAGTTTGCTGCAAGCCGGCCATGGATCGAGTCATCTATGGCAGGCTTTAATGATGGACATCTTTAAAGTCTTCACATAGTAACAATTACTGTTGGTGGCGAGTCTGCTCCCTGTTTTTTTTTTTTTTAATTAAAAACGAGGTAAGAAGGTGCTGGAACACAGAAAGATTGGTGGAACACCTAAAACTTCCAGGGAGACAGAAACAGAGACGTAATAAGAAGACAGAAACATTTTTATATTATATTAATTGCTGGTGTACATGCAAATGCACTGTAGGAATACCATCTTGTGCTGATGTGAGTTAGTGGAATATTTCTTTTCTCTCTAAAAACAACTTTATTTGACAGTTTTGTTGCAATATATATTTTCAATATTAAAAATAGATGAACACAGCAGCTCACATTGCACACTGCTGATCAATGTAGCAAAGACTGAATTCCTATGCTGTTTGGATTTCATAGAAAACCATATAAATGACTTTTCTATAAATTTCATTTCTAGAAATGTACACAGATGGCTATTAATTATTGCGCTGAACTGTTTTAAATGACTTTAATCATTTCAGAGAAAATTCATCGTAGTGTTTCTTTCCCAGAAAGACATGATGTATCATTTGGTGAGCATTCATTACTCATCCTATGAACTAAAGTAATGGGGAGAAGCGCTACTCAGGTAGTTACTGAATTGGCAACATTCCTTACAAATTTACCACTCAATGCATTCAGCATCTGAGGTGAAGACAACAGCTTACAGGGCATATTGTGTTTTAAGGCACATTGTTGAGTTTCGCCTTTGAAATAAATGACCCTGTAGAAAAGATGCTAGGCTGCTCAGAATCTATACTAAAAACTGCTGATCTAAATCCCACGTTGTGTGTCAAACAGGAGTAAGAGATCACCATCTAACTATTTTCATGACATAGGAGCAAGAAAGGAGCGTGGATAGACTAACAGATAAAATAATATACCCTGGTGGCTGATGTGGATCCTGGCTTATGTTCAGCCTTTGGCAATTTATATGTATGAAATAACTGCAGATTAGCAACTATATGAAGATGAGTAAGCACAATGCTTTCTAATTCTATCACATCTGATAATATCCGAAGCTCTGCCATATGTGTGTAAATGTCGTCCTTCGGGTCGCTGTTTTGGCAGTGGAATGGAAATGTGCGTACTTTGCAGGATTTGGCAGTTTGGGAAATGTCACAAGTGTAGTGTGTTGGAAAATTTATGAATGGTGTTCTCAGACAAATAGAGCTGGGCTGTGTATTATTTGTAAGATGAAGCCTGCTGCTATTTGTTTAAATGCAAGTTTCTGTAAACTGTAATATTACATTCACCTTCTTACCTTTTGGTCTTAATATACAGTTTAACGTTTTGGTTAAAGTTGTTGAAAAAGTGTATCTAAAACAGCAGATTGACGTGCCAGAGGAGTCCTAATATTGTCCTAATATACTTCCAGTTTTACAGTGACAGTTACACTCATCTTAGTACAATACTGTGAGCGTGTGTAAGTGTATGTGTGTGAGGCTATCCGCCTGGATGTGCTGACATCAGTGCATCCAATGAGCGCATGCCCCCCAATTTGCTCTGTTAAGGCCATGTTATTAAACATGGACTCTTTAAATGAATGGGCTGGCTTGTGCCTGTCAATAAATGCATCATACGTCAAGCCTCCATTGCAAGTTTGTAGCCGAGCACAATAAATTCAACAGAGCAAAATAACCTAAAAAAAAGTAAATAATAAACCAACCACATGTAAGGATTACATGTAATTGTTTGGAAGTTTTTACACACTTTACTCCTATTTTATAGTACAATTTTGAACCATAATATCAAACTTTGCTACTTCATATAGTTACTTATAGTTCATTGCACAACAAACAGGAAGCAAGTTGTCATTCAAGAGAAGAAACTCTTGTTGTTAAAGGCCATAACCATTTCTGCCAGCAGGTTTTTATGCTGTATTAATATAAATAGACATTGGCATATACACCATCACTAGTTGTGTTGAAGACCTTTTCCAGCTCAATTCTTCAGCTCAGGTGTGTTCTAGGAACATAGCCCAATATTTATATTCACACATCACCAAGGAATGTGTCAAGGAAGGAAATGCTAAAAATGTAGCACCACCTTAATCTACCTTAATATGTTTTAAAACAAGATGGATGATGCAATTTTTCTCACTTCCCACTCTGACATGTTAAATGGTGATTGCATTAAGATGTCTATATTTTGTGTGTTTAAATACTGGGGTATGTTCAGGGCCATTTCTTCTGCTATGCCAAATATAAGTGCGCATAGTGCCCCGGCACCCTCCCTCGCAGGCATATCCAGTGTCCTCCCTTCCCGACGTGGGTGCCCTCCCCGAGGGGGGTGGTTTTGGGTGGTGGGAAGTAGAGGAAGAAGGAGGGTCAGTGTGTATGGTACAGGCGTTTTCCTTTCCTTCCCAGAGCACCCCTACCCATCGACAGTACCACCAATTGCACTCCCCCCCCCCCCCTCTGTAGACAGGGGGCCCTAAGCAAGAACCTCTAGCCCCTGAAAGTCTAGCTGAAGAAATGAAGTAAACTCTTCTGAGCTGAAGAAATGTCTTGGATTGCCTACAAACACGTTTTCAATACAACTAAAGTCCAATTGAATATGATTACTATAACTTGAATATTTCTAGATGGCAGGGTACAGTATAGTTTGCTGTTACATGGCATAGTAGATATCTTATGTGGCATAAATAATAAATCTCAATAAACTTGGCATAAATTATAAATCTCAATTTAGTTGGATTACATATTTTAAATCACTTTGATAATTTGCATCAGTTATTTTCCTTTAATAAATGTTTTCCCATTTTTTAACAAACAAAGAAAGATTAAATGTGAAGTGATATGGTATCTTTCATTTTATTTGGAGTTCTATGACTACTAATTTTAGCTCCTATTAGCCCTAATTAATGGATATAATAGTCTCTATTAAAAATAATTATCTTTTAAGCTAGGTTTTCAAAGGAGACAAGCAAATGTTTTTCCTGGGCAGCAGCTTGTAGATTTTGTTCAGCACTGACCACATATGATTTGATTGTGCATGACTAATCACTTTGCAGTAGTCACCCTTAAATGATGGGACCATATATATTTGATGTATATAACACGGCAGACCTTTAATCAAGGTATAAAAGAGAAGCCAGAAAAGCTTACAATTAGCTTATGAGACTTTGTCCACATTGGTTGTTAATGGGCTAGACATAAGAATGGACAATTCTATGAATAAGTGGTTGAATAAAACCACAACTTAAGCCCCCATACATGTTCCGATTTTTCTCCCGATTTTTATCGATCCCCGATCGGGTCACCCATTTTCCTTTAAAATGTTATGGTAGATCGGTCGGCTGACACGAAAAATCAGAATTCCAATTATCACCGATCGATAGGCCCAACACTATTTTATTAACAGTAGATCTACCAAAATTTACAGACAGGCCCGAAGTGGGCCCGACCGATTTTTCGGACGATTTTGAGAAATCAGGTACATAATTCCGCATTTGATTATTCTCCCGATCGATCACCCTGACCGACCACGCTGGTCGATTGGGCAAAATTCCTATGAAAAATCGGAACGTGTATGGGGGGCTTTAGCAATTGGAAACCGTCTGTAAGGTACTTGCTGGCGATCCCGCATTGATGACCCCAGGGATTGCAGACAATCTCAGCGCATACATAAGGGTGGAAGCAGGTCTCCTTGTTTTAATGTAGGGATCCATTCTGGCCCGATTGCTTTTCGGCCAAATGGCACCTCTGGGTCCCTGTGGTCCTGCTCTACATTTCAAGCATGTCTTGCTACCCCACTACCTAGTGGTGGGTGCAGTTCTGGCTGACTCAGTGTTTGGCCAGGGCTGCATCCCCAACGGCGCTGTGGACGTGTTTGACACAGCAAAGCCCAGGGGGACGTGTTCAAGATTAACTTCCTACAGCCCCAACCAGCTGCAGGATATTCAACAGCTAATCGGACACCAATCCCAGAGCACTAGGTGGCAATATTTTTCATAATTGTGATTAGGCAGGCTTCCCATTTAATGGGACTCTTGCACACTAACATCTTTGTATAGCAGTGTGCTTGGCTAAACTTCTGTGTTTACTGCTAAATTGCTAACCTGCCTTTTTGCATGTGTCCTTATCGACAACAGTGACACAGCCTAATTGCCTGGGCCCTCCTTGCCCTGACCCTTGATTGTTATTGACCACGTCTCTTGCCTTGTCCTTTTGTACCATGCTTTCTCAGATTGATCCTTGTGTATGACCTTTGACTTGTTTTGGACTTCCCCAAAAAAGACTTTTGGATTGAACGGATTTCTGGTGTTGGTCAATTTTGTTTGTTCAGGTGCATTACACCATCATGAACAATAAGTGCGGTAATCTCCTGATAAAAATCTGTACTGGACCCTTCTAACAAACACCAAGAAATTTACTGTATTTTCCTCAACCATTGCCAATTTTACACCTGTATCAGTAAATAACATATTAGATGTAAGTTCTAATAATCTCATTCTTGAGAACTCATGGAGAAGTGCATGCGTAGGTGGGATTTCTCTGATTGGCTAATCCTGTTTAAGCTTACACAGGAAGCAGAAATGAAACATAAATCATTTTCTTGACCAACAAATTAGGGATGATCAACCTAATCAACTGGTTTATGGGTGAAAAATTTGCAATGCGAATAGCACATATACGTATTTTGACTGGGCCACTTTGGCAAAAACTTCAAATCGTAATTTCGACTTCAAATATGTTATAGTGCTGATCGCAAATATCGTCATTGCAAAGTTTTATTGCAAATATTAGTTGAAAAATGTGCGATGATTTATGAAGTGCCAATATTCGCAATAATCATTTGCAATTAGAATAAAAAATGTGCGATCAACACTATCAAATGTATACTCAAGGCTAATTTAGAATAATCATAAGTCGAAATTTTGCAGGGGAAAATACACATGAAAATGTGCAAATGGATCTAAATTTGTTCAGGAAAAAATTTTTTTAGTTGAATTGAATTGACTTCAACCATCTCTGTTGGTTAAATTGTTCATGTGCTCCCTTTATTGGTTTGCAGGAGAATGTTTCCTGGAAAAATATCCTAATACAGAAAGTAGAAGTTGTGAAATCACAGCACAAAGGAGCAGTACAAATGTTTGAAACAATTTCATCATGCCCCCATGTTGTAAACAAAGCTATTCTGCTTTACTGTGTAGTATATCTATGATCAGGGGTGTACATAAGTGGTCCACCAGTACCCAAATGGTAAGAAAATCTGGCTCTATATATTATCTTTATGGAGTGCATTTATGAAGTCTCAGAGTCTCAGCCGGTCAGACATCGGCTGCTCCCTCTTCCCCCTAATCCCCCCTCCCTCTCTCCCTCCTCAGCCGACATGCTTACTAGAGGCTGTGGCTCCAGTGGCTGAAACTGTTATTGCACCTCAACATACATTAAATATCTGTACAAACACCTTCACTGTATACAATTCATGTCAGTTGGATAACCGCAGAGAAACATTAATAACCATGAAAGGTTGCAGTTAGGGGTGTGAAACTGAGAATGTAAAATACTTTAATAAGATTGTAATTTTAAGGTTGTTGGAGATCTGGGGGTTGAAAGTAAGAGTAGGCATTTGCAAGGCCATGTGTCCACTACTTTTTTCCTGAGCTGGCCGAAAAAAGACGCATGGCAGAACATTTTGATTTCCCGCAACTTGGGGGCAGTTTACCTGTGGCGTAGGGTGCTCTCTCCCACCTCATCAAAGACAGATTTAAGACATTCCACAGCTTTATATCAGCACCATTAGCGTGCCGCTTAAAGCATCCTCTCTGCATCTTTTTGCCCACTGTGGACGAGGTTGACATTTTGACTGCAGGTAGTTTCAGGGGTCAGTTACTAACCCAGAACATTTCAGGGTTGCACTACTGAGGTATGAGCTCTGGGGGTTCAAAGCTGGTGACCTGTGGATGGAGACAGCTACATAATCAGAGGATCAATCAAGAACAGGGAGGTCCATCTGCAGCAGAATCTACCATGCAGGAGGCTGAAGCAAAAGGACAGTGATTGAGACAGTGAGGAAGACGGTACTTATTAAAAAATGCTACATATGGGGTAAGTACCACACGCCATCTCCTGGTACTCATCTGAGTAGCTCACTAAAAAAGTTATATGCACCCCTGGTTATGATTATGCAGTGCAGTGCCAAAATATTATATAACACTGCACATAATCACTCATAATTCTCTACTTGGTGGTGTTTATAATCTATCCCTTCTGCACACAAACACTCTCAGCCCAAAAGGTCAGACAAAGTATTTTTGGGAGAAAAAAAATAAAGATTAATCCATGTCAGAGTTTATTGGTTGGTTCCCTTAAAAAATAAATCAATAAAGGGTGGGGGTTAATTATATGATGTTAAGAAAGATGGTTATAGCCATACTGAGCATTAAAAAACAGGATATGTATCTTTTACTGTGATAGTCTCAAAAAACTTTGTCTCAAGCAGATGTTTGTCTCATTTTTGTCTCAAAGCATGACCTGACTTCTCTTCAGCATGTGTTATTACAAGACCCATGTAAAGAGTATATGTGGGGGAGTATATCCAAATGGTAGGGAATGGGAGTTTTGTGATTTCTTCACAGTACCACAAAGAACTTTTACACTTAGTAATTACAAAACACTTTAAAGATTTTGGCTGTACTGCAATTCAGATTTTATTTCTGACGTGGTAAAAGTCCAAAAGAAAAGTGACTAACATAAGCCTTTAGAACAACAGGATGCGTTTTGGATAACTTAAATTAGTTCCATGCTATGCAGATTCTTATTGCCAGCTACCCCTATTCATCTCATACTGAAAAGCATGACACTGCTGAAATGTAAGGTTGAACTACAGCACACCCTTATCTCTTTCTATACTAAACCAACAGAATTAGATGATAGTTACTTTTGCTATTGAAGTCTGTAACAATCTTTTGTTTTATGTGATTTTATATGGTTGATAATAAAGATAAGGTATAGAAAAATCCAATCAGTCACTAAACCTGAATAATTGTAACGCATCAGGAATTACAGGGATGACTGGGCAATCTTGCATGCTGTCCTTTCCCTGCCCTAAAACTGTCCTGCACTTTTTATTAAATGGTTCTGTGTGTAAAATATCTGCTCAAGGCAAAAACTGAATGAACAGCACTCACGCAATCTGTCATGAATACATGAGTCATATAAGGTGAAAGGAACCGTAAAAGCTATTGGTCTAAATAGTATTGTTTAGACATGCCGGGGCGTTTGACAGACAGTTGATTCTTGTGTTTCATAATAAAAAAAAAAAAAAGGACAATATGAATAGATTTTTGTAGAAACATACATGAGGAGAAATGTTTACAGCCTTATCTCTTCCTTTTCTTAGCCGGCCAGATGAAAGTATTAGCCCTGGGCTTGTTATTGGATACTTTGCTGTAATAATACCTCGTTATGCTATAAATACAGCAGCGGTGTGTTAAGAATATTTTCATAGGGATTATCCTGCTTTAACCATGGTAGCTTTTCCTATAGTGGTTGTGCTTAGAATACCTCTCTTAAGATCAAAATGAATACATGCATACCTTTGCAGAAAGACCTAGGACTACGGGTATGGCGCTGTGATAATGGCTAAATATTTTTTTTTTATTCTTCTCTCAAGAAACTTGGCAGAAATGGTGTGCAGATTTCTTGGTCCTCGGGGCACCTAATGACAAGAGTAGATATGCAGGCCCTTATAGTATGTCTTGAATAATTTTCACGCTTGTTTGCAAATACCCCTGTTGTGCTACAAATAATGCATTGCTTATTTCAGTAATACTGGCTTTGGGAAACCACATACTGGAGAATACAGAGACCTATTATTACTTGACTGGGTTACTGTGTCAGTGCGCAGAGAAGATGTAGATAACATTTGGTAATACGGTGATGAAATTCAGAGCTGAAGTCTTTCTTCCCATCCCTCTCTCCTTTTTTTCCCCATTTTTTTCCAGCTCATTGAAAATGCAATGCAGATGGGATTACTGACTGTCTGGCTGCCAAGTCACACTGACCCACTTTCATATTTTAATCCCTTTGGTGATTCAGGATTTTTTTTAACATTATTTTTATGAATATGTTTATGTAATACAGAATGGCCTACCATGAATTACTGTGGACATGCTACAAGACGATATCCCCATATGTCTGCTATATTCTAAGCATGGTGCATATAATGAATGCTTCCTTTAATGCAGGTGTTTACTCTGCACAGGCACACCGCTGTGAACTCTGCTTTTTTAGCCTGATTACCCTGACATTTTACATATCATTCATGGCAGACCAAAAGCTGTCTGCCTGTATGAATACATATTTTTCAAACTGATGTAAAGCTCTTCTGGAATCCAATGTATTATATTTTAAGTGGACCTTGGATACAATTGAACTTGAGCGCCAGAGGGGCTTGCAATATATTGTACTCTGAGGTATAACTTGACAATGTGACTTTCTGGGTTTCAGACGCTGTTTCATGACCGTTGCTTGCCAGAATGTGTTCAGTCATTTCACATATATATAATACATGTCTGTTTATACATGTTACACAAAAATCCTTCTGCTAAATGCCCCCTAAAGTCTACAGGGGGTCATAAATACCTTTCCCATTAATCCTTTACCGTATAATCGCTTTTGTCTGAGTTGATACTTAGTGCTTTTTGAGTTTGCAAAGGTTTAGAGGTAAAAAAAATACAGCTGAGTAATTGCAGAATCAAATCAAGTACATTAAACTTGCGTAATTTTGCTTTCAGTTTATTGGAATGTATTAAAGTCAAGCTGTGACTTGGGACAGACAGGATTTGACATTTTTAAAGAAATAATATCACTGTCTGTATACAGTCTGTATGTCTTCTGGGGGTAAATGGGGATCAGAGGCAATATTACCATCAGAGTATACAATACAGAGTAAAGAATTGACTCAATGTATACAGATTTACATCGTATGATAAATGAGAAGAGTGTGGCATATGTAAAACATAGTATATAGAGCTGTGTATAAATAACAGTTTACCAATGTGGCATTTTCATTATAAAGGGCAGAACAGTGTAACATATATAGCCAAGCACTAAGAAGCATGTAACTTATAGCACAGGTTATGGAGTAGAGGACTGTCGACATCACACCATACTGTATACTAAACCAGTGGAAGCAAATAACATGATATGCAATGTAAACAGTTATACAATCCTGGGTAAATGCATCATAAACATTGCAGGAAGAGGACACAGATCCCTGGACCTCCATATACAGTGGAGGAAATAATTATTTGACCCCTCACTGATTTTGTAAGTTTGTCCAATGACAAAGAAATGAAAAGTCTCAGAACAGTATCATTTCAATGGTAGGTTTATTGTAACAGTGGCAGATAGCACATCAAAAGGAAAATCGAAAAAATAACTTTAAATAAAAGATAGCAGCTGATTTGCATTTCATTGAGTGAAATACGTTTTTGAACCCTCTAACAAAAAAAGACTTAATACTTGGTGGAAAAACCCTTGTTTGCAAGCACAGAGGTCAAACGTTTCTTGTAATTGATGACCAAGTTTGCGCACATTTTAGGAGGAATGTTGGTCCACTCCAATCCCTAAGGTTTCGAGGCTGCAACTCTGTGCAACTCTGAGCTTGAGCTCCCTCCATAGGTTTTCTATTGGATTGGTCCGGAGGGGGGGACCGGGTGACTAGGCCCACTCCATGACCTTAATGTGCTCTTCTTCTTGAGCCACTCCTTTGTTGCCTTTGCTGTATGTTTTGGGTCATTGTCGTGCTGGAACACCCATCCACGACCCATTTTCAGTTTCCTGCAGAGGGAATGAGGTTGTCGCTCAGGAATTTCACGATACATGGCTCCGTTCATTTTCCCGTTAATGGCGATAGTTGTCCGGGGTGCTCTTAGCAGAAAAACACCCGCCCAGCAAAATGTTTCCACCCCCCCATAGCTTGTACGAAAAGTTGCGGTTGGGACGATGTTTTGGGGTGTCATAGGGTCAATGCATTCATTTTTCTCTTCCTCGCAAACCGGCAGCGACGTTGAGTTAATGGCCATCAGGAGCTCTATGTTGTGTCTTCATTCAGTACTGCAAGTCAGCAAACCTTCTCCGCAGTTGGCACTCTCTGAATCATTCAGAGTGTTCTCATTGGCAAACTTCAGACGGAGCCTGCACATGTGCCTATCATGTGCCTGCCTGAGCAGGGGTGAGCCTTGCGGAGCCCCTGCTAGGATTTTAATCCAGTTGCGGTGTCAATGTAGGTTTTCCATGGTTTTTCCCTTGGTGACTGTGGGTGCCGTCTAGCTAATTTTGAGGTCATTAACTAACTGGCGCTTCGCCGTGTAGTTCTAGGATGGCTTTATTCTCACAGCCTTTCTCAGAACGCAATTGAACAAGCTCGACTACATTCCACGCTAGTGAGATTCTATGAGCGTGGAGCGCCCAGAGCGAGGTCGCTATTTGATGGTCAATTTGTGTGCTCCTTTCCATTTTCGAAACAATGCGCACCAACAGTTGTCACCTTCGTCTCTGCGGCAGCTTCTTGCTAATAGGGTTGTAGCCATTACCATCCTTTGCAGGTCTACAATTTTGTCTCTGACCATCCTTGGAAAGCTCTTGGGTCTTTCCCATGTTGGAGATTTGGAGTCGGCTTGATGATTGACTGTGGATAGGTGTCGGTTATACGGTGACTAGTTAAGACCAGGTGTCCTTAATGAAGGGGGGACTATTGAGTAGGAAAGTTGTCTAACCCACCCTGTGGGGAGCCAGAACTATGTTTTTTGGTAGGGGTTCACATACTTATTTCACATCAATGAAATGCAATCATTTCTATCTTTTATTTAAATTTATGTATTTCCGATTTCCTTTATGTGCTATCTGCCACTGTTACAATAAACCGACCATTGAAAATGATACTGATTCTGAGACTTTTCATTATCTTTGTCATTGACACACTTACAAAATCAGTGAGGGGTCAAATAATTATTTCCTCCACTGTAGGTCTCATAAGACTCTTTGTTAAACATTATGAAGCTTATAATATACCAAACCAAGGGCAACAACTGATCACTCCAACTACAGCTGATTGACCAAGTGACTATAATGCTGACAGATATGAGACACCAGGATCTACGAAGTCCTCCGTTCCTTACGGAAATCTTACTTTGATGATTTTAATTCATCTTATACTCCTTAGATACCTATGCACTGATGTCATATTACTTTAACTGCAACTCCAAAATTTGAAGCACCCCCTGATGAAGCCAAGAACTGCGAAACTTGTAGGGGTTAAAGCTTGAACATTGTTAATAACAATCATGTGTGATACACCAAGTTACATTCAAAATACGTGAATGATGTTTTTTGTATGTATTATGAAATGTATGATGGAATGCAATACCATGAGGAAAATGTACTGAGAATTTTTAACTAATTATGTATTTATTGAATGTAATAACCTACTTATAGACAAAATCACTTGAATATACATTACTGACCTGTAAAGTCCCCATGTCCTCCAAGTACTTTTTTTTATATATTTTTTTATATAAGTGTTGGGAAGTGGATTGTTAAGAGTTAATTCATAGTCAAGTCAGCTTTGGGGATGTTGTGTGGGTTTCAAAGTGTGTACCTCCTTCACAGTCTGTGGCTCTAGGGGGGTGCAGGTGGTGACTCTGGGGAAAAGATGTAGTGGACAGATAAGTTTGTCCAGACATCTTCAACCGTCTATGGTCAGCTGTAGAGTGTTCTGCTATGATTGCATTTCATAAAGAAAAAAAAAACCTGTAAGGTGTGAAAACCAGTAATTGTGGAATGTCTTATATTGGTTGGACAGCTGTAAACTAGTGTTGATTGGCTGGTGTGAATAATTGCACATAATTGCTTTTAGCAGTGCCTCATTAAATAAATGTTGGGGATGTAAGCCCACACTTACTGAGATTTTTATAAAAAGAATATGACTTATTTATTCAGGGCTGATGACAAGACCTGTTGTCAGCCTACCCCTGCAGTCTGCAGTCCCCTGACATGTTCTTCCAATGTACTCAAACATAAGTGGTGCAAATCAAATGAAGTGCTGCTCAGTTTGAAACTGCTGATGTGCTGATGTTGCTATGGCAAGGGATAGATGGAATGCAGAAATAGCTTTCCCTGTATTCCTTCATTGGGTATGGAGAGACAGGAAGACACAATGACTCCCAGCTGCCCCATAGGGACTCCTGTCATAGGTAAAATGCTTACATCCCTTTATGGATCCTGAGCACCTGATGATTGGCCCCTTTTATCATATATAACATACTATAGATTTATACTTTACTATCATATCCAGACCTTTCTCCTGTTCCTATTTTCTTAAAGCCTTTTTCATGTTTACACAATGACTTTACATTCTTGAGTACTTTCCCCGTCTGTGGCAGGATATTAAGAGAACTAATAGGCTATAAAGTCTGCATCAAATACAAACTAAGTCCAGGATTGAATAAAAACATCAAAGGATGCCACAGCATACTTTATTTAGCCATCTGCTCATTTCACAACTCTACCGATGACTGGTGGGGGCATCAAGCCATGTAAGAAGATTGAGGGGGTGTGAGAATATTCTTCATTCCCAGAAACTAAAATTCCCAACTAAAACTATGTTGTTTCACCTTTTTTTCACTCAGTTTTTATTTGTCTCAGCAAATAACTTGTAAAATCATTACTTCTTTATCTCAATATGTTGAACATTTAGCCAAAAGGCTAGGTGCTCAATGTTCTCATAAATAATATATTGCTCAAATTAAATGGTAGGTAGAAGAATCACTCGGGTCATTGTTATTATTCTTGCTTGTTTTAATTTTTTAAATGTTGTTCTGTGTTAAACGATATACACACATCAGAGAAACAAGATACATTGAGGTTCTCCTGGATATTTCCTCATCGTAGGGTTTCTGAGTCAGCTTTACACACACAATGAAGTGAAGTTCGCTGCATTTACTTCCATTTGCGGCAATGAAAGAGCTTCAGGGTCACAGATCCGTGTAACAGAGATCACATAGTTCTAGAATAATGACATCATTCTAGCAGGTACCATCTTATTCTACAGGGAGAAGTGTTACTAACGTACATGATATAATTGCACTTGGGATATTATTTCTCTTGATAAACTTTAACTCTTTCACATACTTGCAGATAAATGTCTAACATAAGTGAATGAGATGGGTAAAAGAATTGGGGAACTGAACACTGAGTTTTAATACATTTATTATATTATAGGGTGTATAGAGATGGAAAAAGACGAACAAATAATTTAAATTGAATATTGTAACTATGTTTTAATATAACAGAAACAGAAAAAGCTTCAGGGGATTTTTGTGGTTGGAGGAGGACTTACTCAGTAGGAAATTTATAAAATAAATTTTATTAACTTAATGAAAATACAAACATAAATGATCACCCACACAGTGATCATATGTGAGTATAAATCAAGTCATCATGAGTGTGGGGCCCCAATAGCAGATACATTGTGTCAATTAAATCATACAGGCAGGTAGAGAAAGGCCGAAGAGATCACATCAAAGGAATATACCCTAAAGGGGTTACCCCATGAGGGTTCCCCCTTCTCCACCTGTCTGTCTGATTTAATTGACACAATGCATCTGCTATTGGGGTCCTACACCCATGATGTTCTTGATTTATACTCAAATATGATCACTTGGGTGACATTATTATTTGGAAATACATTTTAATATACTGTTTGGTATAGTCTATACAATAACTTTATTACATTCTAGTTGTGAAGTTTTTAATACTAGAAACTCAATACTAATGTATGGTTGTTGCTATAGCAACCAACTAGTTTTCACTTCACATTTTAAAAGGAAAAAAATGGTTTATTATGGGATTATATTTTTTTAGTATAAAAATACTATTTTGCTTAAAATATTAAATTTTCTTTTAACCTGCTCAAGTTTATAAGGACCACTATAAAAAAAAGCTTGTGGAAACTGCCCATGCTAACCTGATCAGATATCCAAATTCACCAATGTGAGGGTGGCGCATGATATGCTCCTGCTTGTTTCAGGCCAGATACTTAGCACATAGCAAAAGAAGGCAAAAACAAAACAGTTGTTAAGCATACACAGCACTGATATTGCTATCCAGACATGCTTTTATCACATGTCATATTAGGCCAAAGCAGTACTGTACGCAGCGGGAGAGCGCCACACTAAACTCCTACTTACTATTCCCTCATGTATGCATAATCTTCTTAAATGAATTTAGAATGTTCCATTCCTTTTCTGTAAATCTGCTCTACTGAGCCAGAAAGAAGTCCCAGATGTGGGGTCCAGAAACTGTTCAGAGACATTTACCAATCAAAATGTGTAAAAACAAATAATATGTAAGGATTATAAGCATGTTATTTGTCCAAAGTGACCAAAATAAATGCTAGTTTAGTAATAAAAAAGAACATACATAGCCCATTTTTTAAGTAAAAACAAATATAACCGCGGACGTGTCAACATCTTAAAATATTCTGTTTGCAATTCTTCTGACATCTCTTAGATGAGGTCACTCTTCTGCTGCAAGATCCTACCACCCAGATTAGCAGTGGCCTTGACTTGGTCTGAGGGAAACCACAGAGGTGTTTCCAGGAAGGCTGGGAAATTAGGCATGGTGGTGGGCTAAAATTAAATACGTGTCCTGTCAAGTTAAGCCATCATATGTGGTCCAAACCATCACAAGTCAGACTTTCAGTAGACCACATCCTCTACTGCTGGCTGGCTGACAAAATGTGTGTGAAGTGGCCATGAATTAAAAAGGCACAAAATCACAGTTCCTTGGCAGGGCACATAAAACATTCTTTTAAAAAATTTTATTCAATGTTTTAAATGTAAAATCTTTAGTTATTGGACCAATTCCACCCCAAAAGGGTATTTTCTCATACCCTTTACTTGAAACAATCATAAACGATCATTTCCAACTGCAAAAACTGAACACCTGTAGGGGGTTTTAGTCATACAAGTTAAGAAACATCTCCGGACATTCATCTTTATGCTCCCAGAAGGAAACTTCCTTACTTCATGAGGGCTAAAACAAAACAAGAAAGAACGAAAGAGGATCAAGTGGAAGTAGGAAGTATCCTCTAACGCCTCTAACTAAGACATTTGGTGGCTCAAGGTTTTCAGAAGTCATAACATTACATTACCTTCTGTTCTTATCACCCCCTGAGGCCATATAACAGCAAAAAAAGTTATAAATAATTGTGAGTCATAGTTAGGAGCAATGGAGTATAGAGCCTATAATGTTTATATTGTTTTACACTCAAATGATGAGAAATATTATGTGTAGTCAACAAGATGTGACTTTTGACTTGTGATCCCCTGCATTTATTACATAAAGCTATGTATTTTAACAAGTACACATTCTTATGTGTAACCCTCCTTAGTTTATTACACTAAAAGAATATTCATTTTTCTGTACAGGCCAACTGTTGACTGGATCTCCTTTAGGGTTGCAATTAGATAGAAGGGATAAAGCTTTGAGGAATTCATTTAGGATGAATACATGAGGGGATTGTCTAAATCACATGAGAACGGACTCTAGAGAAAGAAAGACATTAAAGTGCAACTAAGAAATAGGCCCTTGGGTGTGGTTAATAAATGAAGTTAGAGAATCATAAGGGAATCGTTTAGAAGTAAAACATGAGGAAACATTGTCTTGAGGGAAATACTTTTTGGCTTTGCTTGGGAACAAGAATAAGAACTCTAAAACAAGAAGCATATTTGTATAGAGTTCATATCAGCTCGGCAGCGCAGTCAATGTAAATAGCACCTCATATGTGTGCCTTTTTCCTTATTTGTGACAATGACCTTTTGCTTCAGAAATATTGCAGTTCATGAATAAAAGGATTTATCTTACACTTGGCTTCATAGCGATGTGTATTCACATTAACACATGTGAAAATTACACTGACTCTTACATAGCTTTAAGCAGATTCATAGATGAAAAGTTCCAGTTCTTTGTGGGAACACATTGATAAGCCTCTAGGTGTCTTGCTGAAAGGAAACACTATAGCTAGTTTTATTCATTCCCACTTAGGGCTTGTTTCCACTTGTGTGGAAGCCGGCGGCGCGAGTGCCGCCGCTAAGAACCGCCGCCGCTATGGCCGTCAGTGCTGGGCGGCCGCGGGCCGCTGCCTAAAAACTCGGTCGACCGACTTTTTAGGCGGCGGTCCGCGCGATTCCGCGGCCGGGGACCAGCACCATTGAATAGAATGGGCGCGGATGTATCCGCGCCGTGCACGACCGCGGGCTTCCGCTTTAAGTGGAAACTAAGCCTAACACAAAAACAAGATGAGGACAAGTATGAGGAGAATTTTAGGTTTTTCCTACATGCAGTGACTTTTCTATACTGCAGGGTATTGATGCCAACCTTAATGCCAAACTGAAATCAAATCAGAAACGATTATGGTTTAGACTGCATACTCCTTAATGGATTTTTAATTGACAAGCTAGAATCAATCATACACACATTGTGTTTGATTTTCCTTTCTTTTGAGAGGGCATGTAGAGGACACATGGGAGGTACTCCGCTACAACAACCTTTTTATCAAATATCAATGCTGTTGGTTAATTGTGACTTAGCACGGTGGATCTCTAATAGTAATGGCCAAAAAGTTCGCCCAGCAGACAGTTTGCAGCGAACATAGCATGTACGCCGTTCACAATGCTGGCAAACATTATGGGTGTTTGCCTCACCCCTATGCCTTAACATGGAGACAAAGTGCGACCCCTCAACCTATAGTCAGGTGGGACACTACAGCCAATAACAAATTTTTCGCTCCTGGAGGACACCCCCCTTATAAAAGAAGCAGCCCAGTGGCCATTTTACACTTATCCTGTGTCTCCAGTACTAGATAGATAGGGAGAGCTGCTGCTGATGGATGGCTTAGCTACTTTGCTATTACACTCCATCCACTGATCTGTAGCCTTTAGCTTAGATATTCTGTTACATGTAGTTCATCATTACTGAGCAACAAAAGTCCTTCTCTGGGGGTGGGGTATGCTGCATTATGCATTGCAGAGAGATCTGACTAAATGTGATGCACTGCAGAAGGTGCTGCCAGGTAACTTTGGCAAAATCTTTCTAGATGTGATTTCTGTCCATTAAACCTGAAAAACAGCATTTTAAAAAAATCCATATTTTGGGGAGAGACGTTAAAGCCAGTGGAGGTTCGCCGCGAACATGTGAACGGCAGTTCAATTCACCTATTCGCAAACAGCCGCAGCTGATGTTCGTCCATCACTAATGACCTGGTCAACGTCGCAAGGGTGATCAGTCCAAATGTTAGATTTACTCCCCAAAGATGTCTAACTACTGTTTTGGGTGTTTAAATCTAGTTGAATCTAGTTTGGCAAGAATTGGAGCCTCTCCTGAAAACCTGATACATAAAAAGTTAGTTTGCATCACTAGAACGTTTGCCATTTTCAAATTGAGAGCCATTTCATACTATTTTGCATTAAAATACACCTCACAACTTTATTTGGTTTTCACACCAATCATGCAGAGACATGAATCATATTTAGACACACCAATCATACAGAAACATTCATCTTTAACATAAAGACAAACACACACACAGAAACACACATTACATGCCCTCTGCTTACTGTCTGCAGTTCCTCCATGGTTGCCTTCCAGCTTGTCCTCAGCTCTCTAGCTGCACCTCCTTGGAATACCTCCAACCCCCCTGTTTGGCCGGTGTCCAATTTGGGAACCACTGTATAATGGGAGCAAGATAAAAAATAGTCCAGAAGTCAGCAACCAAAGGTCGCTACACAGGTGTTCAAAACAAAGATACAAAAAGAAAAAGAAGCAGGAGAAAGATATTGGCAGGGGCACAGTAATCTGGCAAGGAGGAAGTACAGATACATGGTTTATATAGGAAGTACTAGGGAGGGGACAGGTGTTCAGGGTTCAACAACATGGTAGCTAAGGGAAACAACAAGGTGAAAAGGAAGACTGTCAGGTGGCCTAGCAGACGGTGCTACAGCCAGATAACAAAGCATTGTTGGGGTCTAGACACAACGCTGGCAGAAGCTCCTGTCCTTTCTTTGACGAGTATTCACCCCATAAGAAACAGAGACACTGTCCCCCAAATTTTTTGTGGAAAATGTGCCAGGTCACTCTCTGAAGGGCATATGATATATCAACAAGGAATGAGCAGTTTTTGCCCCTTGAAAGCCTCAGTAAGCTTTGTATCTAATGGGTGTATTTTTTTCTGTTAAGGTAGACAAAAAGCAAAGTGACCTTTGTTTTAAAGGTAATATATTGTTAGTCAAACTAAAATAAGTATCTATAGAACACAAATGCACTAAAATAGAGTGAAGGTGACAAGCTGGAGTGAAATGCTGATTAATTCCTCACAAAAACACATCTGGGTTTAAACGTTTTGGGCTAACCATGGAGGTTTTCAAGGCTATTTATGTCATATGGGTTCCAAGTCTTAAAATATGCCTGCCTGCGTTTTTGAAAGGTAAAAAGTAATACAGCCTGCTTTAATTTACCTAGTTGCTTAATTATATTTGTTTACATCTTGCAGCCAGATCTGAGAATGCCACATTGGATGTAGGGCCACCCAGTCTGGATCACAAACATCTGGATGAAACTGACACTTTGCAAGTGGGGGAACAAAGCTGGAAACGTAAGTTTATTCTAC
>CM070036.1:60297621-60308258 GCA_036250615.1 Ptychadena robeensis | reverse complement strand
TTAAGGATCGGGTTGTGCAGGAATAGGAGGCTGCAACTGATGAGGATTGGGCTAAAATCAGCCATCCTGTCGGATCACGCAGTTATCCGACAGGATGGTAAATTTTAGCCTGATTCCATTAGTTCGGCTGGGGGCGGCTGCCCCCAGCCAAAGTAATGAGCTGCACATTAAGAGTGCAGTCCGATTCTCCGCACTAGCGGGCGGGCGTGATGACGTCATGCTGACGTCATATTCCCAGATTTAGCCATCAAGAAATATAGAGAGTTGAACTCAAACTATCTCTGCTAGACTAGGATACACATACTACAGAGATTAGGACAATGTAAAATGTGTCAATGTGTTATTGTATTGATGTTTCTTGTTCATGTCCCTAAGTTCCCAAGATATCTGATACATCTCTCTTGTTACCTCTGATATTTACATACATGTCCACCAACAAATCGCATAGATTGCCAAGAAGTCCACTGACACATCTGGGATGTTTATTTCAATTTCCCTAGTGAACCTTAAAACCACAGGACTAAATACTTCAGCTGTATGAGGATTCTGGATCATTCCTAAAACCCTAAGAAGACTTACACACTATAACCAGATGAAGCAGCAGAACAAGAATCTAATGTGAAAGAAGAAAAAACGTGGGAAGTGAAAAAAGATGATGTATCATTATCAGTGAGACAGCAATACAACTACCCACCTTGACATTTCCCATCAGAATGTACAAGGATGCATTTCACAAGAGAGTTTATAATTAAACATTTTCACACAGAAATCAGGATGTTGTTTTTGAAAAACTGGAGATGTTAGTCCCTTGTTTAACAAAACACCTGTTTAATGCTGCTCCATCCCATAGATTTCCTTTTTATAAAATAACTTAACCTTTGTGGGCTTTCTACATAGAGAGATTGATTTTCTCACAGACTATGCCTACTAATTGAGTTCTCAATACTCCTGGAAAACACAGAAATGTCAGTGTTAATTTGGCAGGAACCACTAAGACAGAAGCTAGGCCTGCTATGATTTATTCAGGACTTGAGAAAGTGTTGTTCCAGGCAGCGTTGTTTTTTATCATTTCGTTTTCTGTTCAGCTTGTCTCACTACTTTATCTTTACTCTATCCAGGGGTATTTTGTTCATTTTGTGCCAGCACCATTCTGGTCAGAATCTTCACTTTTTCCTTTCTTGGAAGACTACACAGTGTTTTGGCAAATGATGTCTGCGTTAGGGAAGAAAAGGACCTTGCAAAAGCAATATTCATGTTAAATGACAACGATCACCTGCTGAGAGTTAGTGTGTTAGTGTTGTGGCCCCACGTATAAAATGAACTTGAATAAGTGAACAGAACAAATCAATAATGTATTGCAAGTATACAATACATTTTCAGAATGAGATGGAGTAGATGTATCCTGGTGTGCTTATCTGACCAGAATGTAGATCTACTATTATTCAACATTAGGGACCTCTGTGATAAAAAATTATTTGTACAATTTTGACTAACTGGCTTTTAGCATTATTTGCAAAGACCCTGCACATGGCTCTAGCACAGGAATGGGCAAACTAAGGCACGGCCCGTGTAGCTTTCTTTTCGACCCTTTGTCACCTTGTGGAAAAGATGCTACCATAATGCCTAGAGCTGTCCAAACTTTGCCTTAGGGATGATGCAGTGGCATGATCATGACACTGTGGGCACATCCTCAGACAGTCTCTAGAAATTATCTCTGCTCATTGCAATGGATAAGCATTTTAAACCTCCCTGGCATTATGCCCGAACTCAGTATAGTCCCCTTCATAAAATTTAAGAAGCCAATGGGGCCCACGAGTCAAAAAGTTTGCCCACCCCTGCTCTAGCACGTTTTTGCATAAATTAAATTCCAATCAAGTAAATATTGACTTAACTTTGAACTTAATTTATGCAAAAACTTCATACACTAGAACAATACTTAACTTCAATGTTCCAACAACCCTTCCCTACATCTCCAGCAATTGTGAGTGATGATATCATGTTCTAGGGCTTTGCAATTAAAAGAAACTAGTTGAATTATTTACAGTTCTAGTATATTTTTATGTTGGCCTACGTCTAAACCACTCGATTTGTAAATCAGCCAAAATTTTAAGCTTGCCATAGAGATGTTTGATGAAGTTTAGTGAGGAAATACCAAACAGAATATTCTAAAGGCTGGGATACACGGCTCAATTTTTGAGTCGACAGAGAGATCTCGGCAGTAGCGTAATGACGCCATACGTCCCTTCAGAAGATCGGCCTGCACCCTTTGTGTGCCGGATATTACTTTGGATGGGAATCTACCAACATGATGGAACACCGTGCGAACCGCCATGCAGCAGATTCCTGGTTGATCTCACCAGGTGGTCGCTCGTCCGATTGGCGGTGACATGGACAGCGGTCGATCGGCCACAAAATCATGTATGGCTAGCTTAAGTTAGCAGGAGAGGAAGGTGTTATTCTTCCTCCTAATATTTCATCTTGCTTGTGGGCACAGGGTACAGACCTACAAATGCTCTCAAACATGTATACAGCTATCCCTAATGTTGTTAATGATCTGCTATGCCTGACCATAAGAATGCAAGGATCCAACAGTGGGGTGTTTCCAGCTTGTATTCCACTTCTGATAAAAATTCTGTACACGGCTTACATAGAAAAAATTAGCACAGTTATCATTTTCTTTTAAGAGTTTAAGAGTCAGTTTTGTGAAAGAAATGATTTATAGTTAAACATTATTTTCATCTTTTTGTGCAGGTAAACATAATACATTTGCCCTCCTGCGTTTGGATTGCATCACTGACCGAGAAGTAAATTGTAGAAGAGACGTGAAGACATAATATACAGAATAGCTCCATGTAGTACAGTGAATCTGCTGCAAGGCCCCGGTGAGGTGTGATGGTAAAGACTGCGGTTTGGATGAGGAAGCAGATGGTAACTTTTTATACTTGAAACTTAATAGCTAACAGCAGTTAGAACAAATAGCAGAGGAAACATATATGTCATAATATTATGTGTGATGGAAGTGTACTATGATTTTATGATTTCATTTTTCTGTTTATCTGTTATTTGCCTGCCAAGATTCTCACATAAACCGTGTCCCTGTCTTCACTGCCATTTTTCATACTACACTTCCTCTTTACTTCCATACTGCAAAAGTTAACACAGATCTAAAAAGCAGATATGAAAAGCTACGTCCATATTGAGTATTCTATATGGAAGAGAAAATGTTTTAATAAAATCTGCTTCTTTATAGAAATATATTTGAGTTTAAATATTACTTTAATCAATGGGTTTGATGTTTTTTCCCTATTGTATTATATTCTCATGCCACTGCTGTTTAAACAATAGTGACAACTAATGAGATCATCTAGCCTTTTTTTAGTTTAAGCCACATTCGATGTGCGAAATAGCAGATCTACAGTGTTAGAATTCTGTAGCTATTTATCTACCTTATTAATTTGTGAAAATGGTTTTACAAGTGGACCTCTGCACAGAATTCGCACATTGGCTTCATTTTACTCCTTCGCTTTGTTTGCCTGGAGATATTTCACAACTCTTGACATCAACGCTCCTAAGTGTAATCGATGTCATGTCATATATTATATTCGCCAGCATGTAAAAGTCAATGGCAAAGGGGTTCTAACAGTAATATTTTTCTAAAGAGATAACAGCATTTGTGTGGATTCTTTAAAAGAAAGTAAACAACTAATAAGGAAGCTCTACTTGCACATGTTTCTCCTATGTGTGCAACTTGTTTCTATTAAACAATTGTGTGTTCTTGCTAAAATGTTATCTGTGGCTATTTTGTGTAATTTGAATGAATCTCTATATAAAATTATTTGGAGTTATTTGAAACCAGAGTCTCTGGAGGAAACCCACACAGACACAGGGAGAACATGGGAACTCCTTGTCAGGATTTGAACCTGGGACCCTAGACTGCTAACCACCTGAGCCATCGTGGTGCCCAACATCCATCTGTAGCTTTTTGGCCCGTATAACATACATATATAGATATGTATGTATATATAGATAGTCTAATGTGTGTTTTGTGTGCACAGTGCATCCTTCATATGTTCCATGTTTCATATGTTACTTGTTGACACTTGAACAAACCAGAATGATATGCCTAGATTTTTATTATATCCGTTACATTATTATTAATATTAGGACGAAGAGAGCATGAATAAAAACAAACTAAATTGTACTTTCTGAGAAAAGCCAGAATGTGTAATAAGCAAAAAGAACCAGTAAATGTAGACGTTTGTGTAATTGACAAGCACAATTCTGACAATTTGGAAGTTAAAGAATTCTCTGGAGGGCGATAACAAGTTCTTGCAAATGCAAGAATAGTTTACCACTGAACATTTACACATCTTCTATCTAAGAAAGGAATTATAGAGTTAAAGCGGTTCTATACTCAAAATAAAAAAACACATATATGACATTGGCATAATACTCACCTGTCAGCAGTATAATTCTGTGAAAACTGCTACAGAATAAAAAAACAACCCACTCACCTTCCTCAATTCCTCATTCCCGGGGAAATCATATTTACTAAGGGCAGACAGAAGCAATTCCGCCCACACTTCAGAGATACTTCATTCTGACTATGGGACTGTAATTCTATGAAACGACCACTAGATGGAGCTTCGATATATCACATTAGATTCTGCAGCTGCATGTGAAGCTGCATTCCAATTAACACAAGACTACGGACTTTCTCCCAGTTGTACCTGTCATGATTGTTTTACAAGCTTGCTGCGGCGGGTACATCACACAGTGGCGAAGAGCCCGAAAATCCCCTCTCCTGCTGTAAGGAAATTTTTTTTTTTAATTTTGAGCAGTGATTGCCTACGTATCAGCAGTGCTGCTGCTGATAGTGTTAAGTAT
Source organism: Ptychadena robeensis (assembly GCA_036250615.1). Classification (NCBI taxonomy): domain Eukaryota; kingdom Metazoa; phylum Chordata; class Amphibia; order Anura; family Ptychadenidae; genus Ptychadena; species Ptychadena robeensis. The sequence continues at coordinate 60,303,371 of CM070036.1, read as the reverse complement.
CCAGTGAGGTGGAAGGAGAAAATACAGTAGAGAAACTAAATTTTTACTTTATACATAGAATTTAAAGCATAGACCTGCAGCATTTCAGATACAAATGGGCCCTAACAGCCTGAAGAACAAAATTTGCCCCCGGGTGGGAGTTTGACACCTGGTCTACAATTGTGGCCAAAAAGGTTTGAGAATGGTACAAATACTATTTTTTTTCCAAAATTTTGCTGCTTCAGTGTTTTTAGATGTTTTGTCAGTTGTTTATGTGGTGTATTGACGGATAGTTGCAAGCATTTTATAAGTTTATATGGCTGTTATTGAAAATAAGAAGTTTATGCAGAGTACATAATTGCAGTGTTGACTCTCTCTCTGGCATACTCTCAATAACATTCTGGGACCATCCTGATTGATGGCAACCCATTTTTGTTCATAATCAGTGCTTGGGCTTTGTCACAATTTGTGGCATTTTGTTTGTCCACCTGCCTCTTGAGGACTGACCACAATTTCTCAATTAGATTGAGGATTTACCCAATATGTCAAAGTTTTTTTCCACGAGTCATCTAGTTGGCCTTATAGCATCATGTTCCATCATGCTAAAAAAGGTTCACTGGTTAGAATGCTTTACTGTTGGCATGAGACAGAACTGCTGGTAGTGCTCACATTTTCTTCTCTGGACAATCATTTTTCCAGATGCTCCAAAAATTCAGAAATGGGCTTTTTCAAAGAATATGACTTATCTTTAGTCCTCAGCAGTCCAATCCAAGCCTGTCCCTGATGTTTTTCATGGACAGAACTGGCTTCTTTGTGGTCATTCTTGACACCAGGCCATCCTTCAAGTGTCTACAACTCACTGCGTGTGCAATTTTAAGAGTGCTGCATCCCTCTGCAAGATATATCACTATTTTTGACTTTTCTAAGCCTGTCAAGTCCTTCTTTTGACCCCTTTTGCCAAAGGAAAGGAAGTTGCCTAATAATTATGCATGCCTAATATAGGGTGTTGATGTCATTAGACCACACCCCTTCTCATTACAGAGATGCACATCACCTAATATGCTTAATTGGTAGTAGGCTTTCGAGCCTATACAGCTTGGAGTAAGACAACATGCATAAAGAGGATGATGTGGTCAAAATACTCATTTGCCTAATAATTCTGCACTCCCTGTATAGTTTAAACATAGTTCATTTAGAGATAATCTTAAAATTTATACCAATTACTACTCATCAGTGCATTTTGAGCAACATTATGAAATCAGCCTGTAGCATGTGATCAAGTAAGTTAACAAATATTTTAATGTTTTCTATCCTGGCCTCCATTGCAGTGGAGTACAGCCTGGCCTTCGCTTCACGCTTATTATCTCTACATCAGTAACACAAAGAGATAAATACAAGTGAAACTGGGCCGGTTTCCAGTAAAGTTGGCACATTTCGCTGGTCTCACAACTGGGATTGCAAGCTGCTGACTCACCATATCACCACATGCTAAATTGCTTTAATTGATTACACATATTTATTTTTTTTACAAATGTTTTTCTTAATACAGTAATCAAAAATGCCTTGAATAATGGATTCCTTGAATTTGTTGGATTTGTTACATATTTAATTATTTGTTATTTAAAGAAGATGTGAGGTTCAAACTATGAATGTACCGCAAATAATATCTTCACAAAATTAAATGGTTGTACAGGGGGAGTAAGCCAAATTAAATGAACAGACCATGCCTGTTTCAATTACTCCACAGTGTAAGACCTGTGTAGAGTAGCAATTAGTGCGGATGAAATTAATTAGGGTTTTCTGGTAGAAAAGACAGTTGTATATGTGCTTAATATCTTATGTACTTAAAACCTAAAGGTGGGTTTACACGTGTAGATTTTTTCGTTCAATCAACAAAGAATGAAAGATTTGTGGGTTTATTGAACAAAAATCTAGAATGCCCAATTTGTTCGATGGATACATTTGTACATTGTTCGACCTCGAACAAAAAATCCTTTAAAAGCTCATCGAATATGTTGGTACATTTTTATCAGTTGTTGTAATCTCTAATGTATTTTCATTCAATATCGGCGATGAACAAACAAAAAAATCTAATGTTACATTCGATAAATGAACGAACGATGTTTGTCAACGACATTGAACAAAAAAACAAATTGGCAGTTTATTGAAGAAAAAATCTACACGTGCAAACCCACCTTAAGTGTAAGTTATGGGTTTAATATTTTAACCAAGGGTAAAGTAGATCCAAAGCTGGGTATGAATGGCTCTAAGAAGAAACAGATTCAACATTGGCCGCCATGCGTGCTCATGGTGCCGGATGTTGCTCTTATCTGTTACAAGATTTGAGCCATCTATGGAACTCAACCAAACAGGTTTGCAACATGTTGGAAAACCTTGGTCGAAATACATTACATTGAATGGGGACCACGGGCCTCCATCCAATGTAATGGACGGGCTGACAGCCACAGAAGTTCTGCGGCTCCATATGGGAGGGGCTACAGCCCAGCGCGATGACGTTTCCTCGAAACCTCAAAATTTGTAATACAAGCAACTTTCTAAACAATAGGGCCCTATACTACTTAGTTGTTGGTAGATCTAAAGGATATATGACAGAGAGATCTAATGATGTATGGCCAGCTTTAGGGGTGGGCTAACTTAAATTAGTTTGAGAGGCTGGACTAGGCACTTGTTATGGCCTGGCATAAGTGTCAAAATTCCTGCCCAACTGCTACAGCAATCTCCCATAATAGAGAATTGTTATATTTGACAAATAGACTATTTCTATATTGTATATATGCCACTGGTGGAGAATGAGCAATTTTCAGTAGAATTTACTAAATAAACATTTCATACTTCATCATAGAATTTATTGAAAAATGAGAGGGATTCGGCATTGATATGGCACTGTGGCATTTTTCTGTTTGAATTTGCCCCTCTTGCCCTTTTGGCCTGGGCATACACAAACAGTGGTTATGCCACACATTTGCTGGGGTAGTTCTATCTGTGAATACTGATTATGAGATCTTGCTGAAATGTAACTTTAAATCTTACGGATTTAACCTGCAAGTACTTCTGACAACTACATTTTGCTATTAAATTTTAAAGCAACAAAAATTTTATGTTTTCTTGGAATGTGGGACTCTAGGTTAATAGGCTTAAAATGAGTCCTATTTCAAATACTTGATAAACCTTTCTGTAGCCTTATTTGCCTAATAAAATCTCAAATTAAGCTCCTCTGTGTCAGAATAGTCAACAAATTTATTCAAATCTTCAAACAGCTAAAGCTAGGAAATATATCTCTGAAAGTATAATAATGTAATAGAGACCCGAACTTATCACTCTAAGTATAATAGTGTAATAGAAGCCAAATAGATCAGATTCCTGACCCTTGGATTACCTGTCTACAGCACTTTCATGTTAGCTTTGTTCACACTCTGAGTGATATGGGAAGAAAGACATATTCAGATCACTCCATACAGAAGTAAAAAGAGAAGCAAACTGTTGAGAATTAATCTGAAGTTGGTTTGGTAGCATCATTTAAAAGCTTTAAAACTGGCACTAGACAAACTCTATTGTGTTGTCAATAAATATGTCATTAACATGGGAGAGTGCAGATGGGTTATTAAAAAAAATAAGTTGTTTAAGCACAACATTTTGCTAATGGCTTGTGTTCTTTAGGAAAAAACATGAAATCACAGCAAAGAAAACATCTTACATACTTACATAAATAAATTACATTAATTATGTCAATTTCAGGTTAGCATTTCCACTCTATTGTTGCTTAAAGTTGTTGATTAAGGCATTAGTGAATAAAGAGAATCTCCAATTTGGCACTATATATAGGCTGGATAATTAAGTTAGTATACCTGTTCAACTGAATGTAAATGCAGAGATATGGTTAACCATGGCAGTGCAATTGATTCAGAAATTTTGAAATTGTCAAGTCAACTGGTTCAAGTTGAGAATCATCAACAGATTATAAAAAGAAATGTTATAGAAGTAACCTTTCTGAATTTGGCATGTTTTTGGTGCCAGAAACACTGGTTTAAATAAATAATAAAAAAAGACCCATAGCAAACCTTTTCCATTTTTACACAAACCCATGTCTAGGGCTTACAGAGAATTATCATAAAAAGGAAAATTCCATGACAATTCATTGGGCAACATTGCCTTGTTGATCAGTTAAGAAATACTTAAATAAGTACTCTTGCTTTTTGCTGCCAGGTTTGGATTTTAGGATCTCAGTATGCACTCATCAACAAACTGTGGATCCATTATGGCTTTTGTCAATGATTTATTTATGGTAGTATATTTTCGTTTTTCTATAGCACCAATTAAGTATTAATTAAACACCATGCCTACCTGCATTTTGTTCACGAACATGTCCATTCCTTTATGACCTCATTGTGCCTATTTTCGGATACCTTCCTCCAGTAGGATATCAAATATAAAATAATCTCAAACTACATTAAAACTGCAGCCTACCATATCTGAATCCAATAGAATATATTTAGGAAGTGGTTGAACAGGCCATTTAAATAATAGACAGTGCACAAAACTTTTTTAGTGAGCTACTCAGATGAGCACCAGGTGATAGTGTTTGGTACGCACCCCATTTGTAGCGTGGTTTTAATAAGTGTAGTCTTCCCCACTCCTTCTCCCTCACTGTCCTCTTCGTCAGCCTACTGCACAGTAGATTCTGCTGCAAATGGACCTCCCTTTTATTGATTGATCCTCCAATTAGCTGTCTCCATCCAAAGATAAACAGCTGGCTTTGGGTTACATGTAACTCTCACAATACAAAACCGTTTGAATCCCCAGATCTCATACCTCAGTAGTGCAACTTTTCTCTTGTTAGATTTTACCCTTACATATGCCTACTCTGACTTTCAACCCCAAGATCTCCCTTATAACACCCATAGAACTCCAATCTCTTTTTTGGATTAGTAATTTACAACTGAGAGTACCTACCTTCTCAGTTTCACACCTCTAATTGCAACCTTTTAAAGTTATCTTATTGTTTCCCTGCATCTTTTTAGTTGACATAAATTGTATAGAATAAAAACTGAATGTATTCTGGTTATTTAAAAATTTACTAACTTTACTACTAACTACATTTACATACATGATAGTAGAGTTGTTTGCACAGCTATTCAATGTGTCCGAGCTTTAATCTTGGCTCAATTGGAAAAAAATCCCCCTGCAATACCATCTTCAGTCACAAGATACCTCTAGTGAACACTTGCCGTACAGATCACATTACTTGCTTCTGACACAGGATGGTAGATTGGAGGGTGAAGGGGGGAGCTGAGTGCTGCAGATCTCTCCTCTCTAGCTGACAGCGATTCTCCTTCTGTGACTACTCGGCTGCCCTGATACTTGTGCACCCCCCGGAATACCTGCTAGTTATGCATAGGTGCATAGTAACACTACTGCAGCTATGCATAGCTATCTTTTGCTATGCATGCATACCTGCGTACCACTTATGTGCAGCCCTGATTATAGATATTAAGCCAACAAATCGTGCAATTGTGTGATGGTATCAAGTCAATATGGACCATAGAATTCTAGAATTCACTAATGAATATTTCCAGTGCCTTGAATCAATGCCAAGAAGAACTATGCAACTTAAACCGGGCATACACTGCTCAATTTGTAATAGATTCAAGCACAATAGAGCGCCCTGCGCGTTCATGTTGCTCGATTGTGTTTGAATCTACAGGGAGTGCAGAATTATTAGGCAAATGAGTATTTTGACCACATCATCCTCT
>CM070036.1:60264909-60289789 GCA_036250615.1 Ptychadena robeensis | reverse complement strand
AGGATGTCTATTAGACCCTTGTACGGACATATTTTGGGATGTTACATGCCTACAACATAAAGAAAAAATTACCATTGAAGTCTATGGTGCATCTTGGTACAGAAATCTGGACCTCAGCAGTGCGCTAGGGAGGTTAAAGAAGAAGTTACAGAAATCTTGCTTGTTTGTAGGTGACCAAATGCTTATTTTACTAAAACAATTTACCCATAAATTCATTAGAAATCCTGCTAAGTGATTTCCTGGATTCTTCCCCCTATTCTGTCTCTCATAGTTGAGGTGTACCTATGATGTAAATTACAGGTCTCTCTCATGTTTTTAAGCACAATTGGTGGCTGACTAGATACTTTTTTGCCCCATTGTATCAAACTCTATAAGGCTAAGTGGGAGTGGGAATTAATTGTAAGTTCTGGCAGAACTTTTAAACTACTTTAGTTGACTTGGTGACAGATGAATATTTTAGTATCTAAGGCTGGCATACCTACAAATCCCTGTAATAGTGTGCACTTGAAATTTTGCTGTGGTGCAAATATTATATCTGCCCCATGACAATATTGTAATGTTGAGAATAATAAGCAGAAGACACCATTCAATAGAAAGGCTTAAAGTGAAATGTGGAAACAACTTTAGCACATGAATGGTTTGTGTTCCGTTGCAGTTTACAAATGATTGGTATTTCTATCCATTCATTACTGACAGTTATGGTAGTCATAGACGAGGCAATTTTCCCTCGATAGATGAGGGATTGACTGCAGCTGATCAGCGGGCACCCTATGTGTGCCACCCATTACTTTGGATGGTGACTGCTGTCCCCATCCAAAGCAAAGGGATTAGCTGGGAATTTAATGACATATCTGATCACTATGTGATCTGACATGCGGGAGATTCCTGGTCGATCCGTCCAGGTGGGCCCCCAGGGGGAGGGCAGCCAATGTGCCTTTCCCAACTGACCATATGAACTAAGCCTTATGGATCTAACAGCAACGCAATGCTTTTCGGTAGTGCTGAAGACCCAATGTTATCCTTTCCGATCTTGTGACTGGACCAATTCTTTCTCCTCTTGTCTGCTTATGGTACCATAGTACCTAGGTTTAAAAAGAAGGTTGCATACAAAGTATATATTAATTAATGTAGTTTAAAACTATAAATTGCTGATAGAATACCCAGCCCTAACTTTGCAACTGATGGCTGTGTACTTCTTTGCCTTAAGTATCCACTTCACATTTCATTTCTTTGAATGTTGGATTTGGAAAACTAAAATATTACACAACACAAACTGTTACCATTCCTGCAAACCCAAGTAAAGCTGACGGATACATTTGTTTCCATGCACATCATTATCAACACCCCTGCCACAGTTTATAAATAGACATATAAAATATAATATGTAAATATATATATATATATATATATATATATATATATATATATATATATATATATCTAAACTACATGTAGTTCAAGTTATGACTCGCTAAGCATAGCTAAATATCATGTTTATTTTATGACCATGTAAAATTATTCAAGATAACAGCTCAGATGCCATTAGCTAAACAATGAAAACATTGGGTAAGGGCAGATATATGGATTTAATTAAAGTATTATATCACAAAGGATTGTTGTAGTATTAACATGAAATGTTTATGTATTGTAGGCTTGCCTGGAAAGCAGAAGATGCGGGGGGACAGTCGCTTCCAAATCACAAGGGCATGATGAGTGCAGGATATTCTACTCTGTTATCAGCACCAGAAAACATTCCTGAACCTCAGTAAGTGCACAAGTCGGCAAGTCTGCAACTTACTTGTTTGTAAGCACTATGGTTAACATGAAGCAGTACATCATTTCTGTGAGTGTATCATAAAATATTTATAAAATATTAAAGGAAATGAAATCTACACTGGTGATAGCAGCAGTCTGCCGCTGAAAAATATTTCAATATCCATTGCCCTTCCTTTATGTAACAAGGATATTTAATTGCATTAACATGAATCATAATAGGAAGGCAGTTATCAAACATTTTGACAAGCCATTCGTGTATGCACTTTTATTTCAAACAAGAGACATGTAGAGTTCTAAAGACCTGCTACCCTACCAAAACATGTTAAAATGTGAGAGCTGCCATAGTATAGGGTACGGGCGAAATGAGAGTTGTAGTTCTGCAGACAGAGTCGAAGGACGATGTACCATTATAAGCTCTGTAATGGGAACTCTAGCTCTGCAGACATAGTGGAAGGATGGTGTACTGTTATCAGCCCCACGATGAGAGTTGTAGTTCACAGTAGATCCACATCCTCAGCCCTGTGATAGGCGTTGTAGTTCTATGGACAGAGGAGAAGGACAGTTTATCATCCTCAGCCTCCAGTTATCCAGTTAAGAGACCTTCTATGTTAGAGAGAATGTAAGAGCAAGGTCACAGCCAAGTCCACTGTCAATGTTAGAGAATCTTTCAGACTATTAAAAAGGCTGCCAGATATGATTATATAGAGGAGGGGTCCTCAAACTTTATAAACAGGGGGCCAGTTCACAGTCTCTCAGACTGTTGGAGGCAAGGATGTAGTTTTTTCAATAGACACACACATCATTAGACACATATAACACATACAGCAAATGTATCCACACAACACACATACAACACATATACATACAACACACACTACACACAGTTATCCAACACACACACACATACATACAAACAAACACCAATAAACATAAATAATATACATCCATAAACCATCCCCCCAAGCCCTAACACATTACAATTCTTCACATACCAAACACACAGACACATAATACAAAACACAACACACATATACACTTTTTCACATTGCAGAGGAGAGCAGCAGCAGATATCAGCTGCCTCACTCACTGACCTCGCATGGAAGATAAAGGGTTGTTAGCCAAAGAGATGATTGGACCTGCTGTCGTGCCCTGCCCATTCACTATTTGCGTCCCTTGTACCCATAAGCTTTCCAGCTCCAGCTTGGATGTGGGATGTCAGCTGAAGATAGGGCGGGCCGGATAAACTGCCCTAGAGCATCAGGTCCAGGGGCGTCATTTGAAGACGCCCTACCATAGAACGATTTCCACTGTTAAACATACTATAGAAGCTCTGTTTACACTTATAGTATAGAAGTGCAGATAAATTGTGTTTGTGTGTGAATTGTCACTATTCCCCACAGCAGCCCATTTATCATGCACCCTGATGTGTGGCTTGAAATGCAGGTAATCCTTCCATATCCTGGGTATAGTGTGAGTATGCATGACCCAGCTAAGGCATACCTGTCAACCCTTCCGTTTTGGCCAGGAAATTCATGCTTTTTTATGTGTCTTTCCCAGCCAAATTGCAAATGATATGTGGGGTAGGAAGTTAGGAAGGAGAGTAATGCCCCCTCCCTCCTATTTTAGCCAGCTAGTAAATAGAAGGACATTCAACTTTCCAAAGCCAGAAGTGACATCACAGACTGTCACTTCCGGTATTTGGAATGCGGAAGTGACACTCTGCTCAGTGACCTCACCTCCGGTAAGTTTTCCCTTATTAGATAATGGGTTAGGTAGGAGAATAATGTTTTCAGCTTTCCTTAAATACATATTTCAAAGAATTGAGCTATTGGAGTTCTGTCAGCATGGTGATAAGATATCAGTGATGGACAGATGTCTTCTGGTCTGTCAGTTTTGGTTAGACATCTTCTTGAATATGGCCTGTTGAACCTCTAGCAATATATTTTATGCCTACCAGCATGTCAGATTGGTCTGTCAGTTTTGACATAAACAGTCCAATTTAGAAAAAGTTGCAAAGTGTTAAATTATCTTTCTGGACCACTAACTCTGTGCTGGCATTATGTAGGTATTCAGTGGATTTTCCTGCTGTGTGCTCCTGCTGAGATGAATTGTCTTGCTATGCAATAACAAGACTTGTTAAGCAGTGAGTTTGGTTGCTGACAGGTAATCAGCGATCAGTTACCAATTGGAATCTTCCGACAGAGGTTTATGAACCTTTATGGAATAGAGCTGTTGAGCCAGCTCATGTTCTGCTGTATCTCTCTGGGGATTCAGACATTTAGTAAGAAACATGTGAGATAATGACACCTATTTACTACAGAAATTGCAAATCTCCACCCTCAAAGTTATTAAAATAGTCAAGTTATGTATTCATATTTACTTATCTCACCTGCAAGTGATTGGACAACTTTTGACTATTTAACCCTTGTCGTGTGCAACTAATTTTAAGGGTTAATTAAATCAAATCCTTGAGTTCAGTGTGGAAAATTTGTGAGTCGGTCATTAGTAACATTGCTTCAGCAGCAATGATTGAGATGAAAGCCCTTTTCAGTTTCTGCTGAATTATGTAATATTTATTGTATACCATGTGTTGGATTTATTGAGAAGATATATAATAATGTTGTGTTCAGTGAGTGATGACTATCTCAGAACACAACACTATATGCTCATTTTTTCCTTCTCCCTTTGCCTACTTTCCTGTTGATCACTTGCTTATCCAGGCCGACTCTTTACACATAAGGCCTCTCATTGTTCATTCATGTATTTTTAGCCACCACTCCTTGACTTGCTTATTTGCACTTTAATCTTTATGTGCTTTGATCTACCACAGTTTCTTCTAATGTGTGAAATCAGTAGTATGTGAACTCCTTTTTTTATACTCTCATTTCCCCTAAAGGCCTGGGAATGTCACATGAGATCTGTCATTTTATGATCCTACAAAATTGAATAATGTGTATTAGTATTAAATAAAAATACAATTTGCCATTTCTATCTGGTCCATGTTTTATTTTTTCAACCACAGACTTAGATTAGAGATGTTTAAAGAGGAACTCTGCTATTGATCTCAAAGTAGTCACATAAAATAATTACTTCTTAAAAAAGGTTATTATTTTAGGGGTTAGATGTATGGGTGAAACAAAAAATGTAAGCGATTTCTTTAAGCAGGTATTCTACTTTCTCTGTTCCTTTTGTGCCATATTGCCACTGTGAAATAATAGGTACCTTAATGTAGTGTCTGTGCTCTAGAATAGAATTGAAGCTGTAGTGGGCTCTGTTATTCAACTATTGGCCTTCTAGATTAATTTGGATATTGACCCGGCCCCCCTCTTTATTGGTTACTTAAGGTCCCCATACACTGGTCCGATTCCCAGCGATTCCGGGACGTGCACGGGCCCGGAATCGATCGACCCGGAATCGCGTGAAGCCCACCTTGTCCAATCGATCACGTCCGATCGATCGGGGGCCCAGAATCGGATCCGACAGAGAACCAACATGTTGGTTCCATCAGATTGATTCAGGGCCGATCGGGCACGTTGGTGGTGGACCACAAATCGATCACCAGGAGATCTGCACAGAGGACCACATCCCACATCATGTCCTGGCAGCCCTTGCACGTTCTACCACTGGGTGGAAAAATACTCACCCTCCACCATTCCCACCCCTGCGCAGCAGTAAAGACAACACACACGAGAATGCAGGGCAAAGGGTTTTAGTAGCAAACACAGCCATGGTTGGCCCTCACTCCATACAAAAGTTAAAAACATAAAACACATAAAAAATATACAATATTTACATACAGGTCAACATGACCAGGGCAGGGGTTTGAGAAACAGCTGGCCACCCCAACCGCAACCAGGACCATAGGGTACAAACAGTCAAACAAAGGTCAACGTGACAGGGGGGGGACCAGAAAGGGGTGCCAGGGATCAGTTGCCCCCTTCCACTCCTGGCGCAGGCCTGCCAGTGTCTGCCGCATTTTGGCCATGCCCTCTGTGACCGCCTGCAGCTGGGCCTCCATCCCCGCTGCAGCCGCTGCTCGCACCTCAGAAGGCTGGACTGGACGCGGCCTGTGGCCACTGGCTGTGGTCTGAAAAAAGAATACAAAAGAAATTAGTCCCCACTGCTAAACTCCCCCAAACATGTGCCCTCCTAACAGCCCAGCCCTTTGATATGGTCATCTAGTTGCCATTAGTGGGAGGAAAGCTCCCTGGGGGCACGGAGGGGTTTCTCTGGCCCACGTCCCAGTCTTCACAGGAAGCCCACCCCCTCAGAACAGTGGCAAGGAACAGCAATTCCCGTGCTAGTGGTCATGAAAGAAACACCCAGTTGAACTACAAACAATTAAGCACATAGCAGCAACATGTGGCCTAGGGGAGCTGGCAATGGCTTGTCTCTTGGGTCACAACTAATCACATCCAGAAGAATAGCCTGGAACAAACAGGAGGAACTCGTATTCCTGCCAAATGAGCCCCTGATGTCTCACCTCAACCCCTATACTAACTGCTGGCACTGGTAGTCCATCAAAACAGTTCCCTTACGCTCAGTCCCCCATCTGTAGGCCGCCACGTTGAGGGGGGTGGTCTTGCAAGGTACTTCTTACCTTGGGTCTGCTCCTGGTGCTCTGCTCCTGGTGCTGCTCCTGGCCCTCGGCACTGGGACGTCCTGATGGTGTGGGATGCTGTTGAAAAGGAAAAACACATTAAACCTTCCTAGATGTGTTCCCAGCATTTGTGGTGGCACCATGTCACAATGTCAATATACACTGCCTGATGAGGGCCCTTGCATTGCTCTAGATGGTTTTCTGCCGGTTTGAGGTCATACCACTTCTTGACCCGCGTCCACGTGGAAACGACCTCACCACCCCCCTCCTGGATCTTCGCTAGACCTTGGCATGACGGTCCCGCTTCCTTTTGCCCAATCAAACCGTCAGTCAGCCTCCCATCGTAGTCCCAGCCTCGAAATGCTCGCCCAGGATGCAACCTGCTCCATGGCATCGGCCCACCCCAGGTCCCTGAGGTGCAGCAGTGGTCACTACTTGTTGGTGTGGGCGGGTGGGTCCAGCTGGCTCCCCACTGGTCCTCCGTCCTCCATGGGTGGCGGTGGTGGTGGCAGGCCCTCCCTCCCTTGGTCCCTGCTGGGTCCTGGTCCCCTCACGCCTCCTGTTGGTGGCGGTGGTGCTCTCTCTCCTCGGGAGCTTGGGGTGTCATCGAGCCCTCCCCGAAGCAGGTCCACCATTATGGCGCGTCTTAGCACGCCTAGCCGCATCCTCCATGCAGGCTGGCCCTCTATGATTCTGCATAGTATGTGTCTGTGTTCAGCGCATACATGTCCCGGCGCCCTCGACCAAATTTGGTGGTGAGGAACACCCTGAACCGCTGGGAGAGAACCAGAATGCGTTCTCCACCACCCTACGGCCTGGGAGAGGCGGGCAAATTCAGTGCCAGCCATTACACCACCATCAGATATGCGCCCATTCTTCCCCACATCCACCCCAGGAACCTCTAGCTGGCATTGACCCGAGCTAGCATGACAATGCTATAGAAGCCCTTAGAGTTAAAATAATAGGAGCCAGAGTCCTGGGGTTGGCGATGCGGGCGTTTTTCCCATCCATCGCTCCGCCACAGTTGGGACTGCACATGTCCGCAATTGCTGGCCGACAATTATCGCCATTCATCTGGGGTGGTGGGTACGCTGAAGACAAGTGAAACAACTTAGAGTATACAGACTCACACCATTTCAAATAGACGATTAATTGGTTTGGACTTCAAGAAGTGGGGATGTCATGGATGAGGCCTGTGGCATACAAGGTTCATGCATGTGGCTCCATGGATGTGGCACTCAGGACAGTTGGGTACTGTGTTGATGGGTGGGAAGGAGCAGGGCAACTGTGTTGTCGGCATTGGAATGCTGGACAATCCCCTTTCCCCCCAGGGAAATGGCCGAGACACCCCCTGCTGAACAACAATACCTGGGGGGGAGGTTCATACTAGGTAGTTTGTTTCTGGGGTTCCTATTGGTTCACCTAGGGTAATGGTTATCACAGTGTTTGGGACTGACCAGGTAAAGCACTGGGCATTTCAAACCTAGCTCTATTGATGAATGGGCTCGAGTGAAGTGGGTGGAAGGTGGCTTTTAATTTTGGAGGGGGTGTAGCTGGGGACGCCATACATTTATTCACATTGTTGCAACCTTGATGTACACTGAGGCTAACTCATCCACAATGGCCTGGCATGTCTCCGGCACAATTCGTCCTCAGAGCTTTTGCTGAGATGGCACAGGAGAACTGAGGTCCTCATAGGAGCGTCCTGTTGCCAGGAAGCGCAGGGTGGTCTACCAGCGTCCTCGTCCGCGGGATGGCCCTTTCCGCATGGCTGTGTCCCGCTTTGTCAACTGGGCCGCAGACGCTCCTAGGAGCATGGTGAAGTTGGCTTCTGTCATGCGCAAGAAGTTCTTGTAGTCATCTGGTGATTGTCCCTGAGATGTCAGAGTAGGCATGGTGGAATAGTGTCCCTTCTTAGAAGCCAGGACTTGGCCCACAGACCTTCTCCTCCTCCTCCTGATCTCCTCTCCTCCAATACCCCACAGCAGGAGCGCTGCCACCAGTCCTGTCCTCCACTCGGGCATGCTCTCCACGTGGTTTTGCCAAGGGGCAGCAAATTTGATGGGAAAGCCACACACCCTCTTTATTGACTTCTGCTGGGAAATGGATACACCCAACCTGATGAGGTAATGGCCGATGGTGGGGAGTCCGATCAATCGATACGGAATCGTCCAGAATCCGTGGCCCAAGGTGGTAATGCGCTGATCGTACAGACTTTTAATTGCCATCGATCGTACCTCCGATTCCCCTGACATCGCCGGAATTGATCGGATAGGTGATCGATCGGCCATGGAATCGGACAACGTATGGCTAGCTTTAAGGGCTTATTTAAACTGGCAGTTTTTAACCGCCTGGTAAACAAGCATAAATCACAACCGACTGGTGGACGCAACATTAGGTGTCCTCCGGTCGGTTTACAGGCTTTCGATAGGACCTCCATGGGGTCCTTATCAAGACAACCTGCAAGCTCCTACACATTTTAGCAGGCACTCACAAGCAGGCGTTTACCGCGCGGCTGCCAGAGCGCATAGTCATTTTCAGGGCTGCTGCGGACTAACAGCAGCTTGGGAAACAACAGTGTAAATTTAGCCTGAGTGATGGTTGGTCTTGCTAGGCATTCAGAAGGTATAGGGGATGGACCAAGTAGCAATTACAACTAATAAGTCTTATTATATTTATTTAGGGAATAAAAAAAAAACATGGATACTATGAACAGGTTTTGAAGAGTTTTAGCTGACGTAATTAACTGTGATATCAAAACATTTTAGTAACTATACATATTCATATGTATATACCTATACAGTTTGATGCCGTCACCACCCATTAACACCAGCCATGGCTGGCAGGATTTCAGTATCGGTGGTAAGGGTAGGTTAATGACTGCCCAGCTACAAATAAACAAACATATTACAGAAAAAATAAGTATATATCTTTAGCTCTGTTCTCTCTGTAATACTCATGTTGAACCATAAGGCATAGGTACCCCTTAGCTGCTCTTACCTATTTCTTTGTGTTTGAAAAACATTGCCTTACTTCCCCTACATTTCTTTCGGTGTTTTGTCACACTTAGCCTTCCCACTTTTATGTATCTTTCTCCTTAAAGTTGCCCCTTACTTGTTTGTTACTGGTGATTTCTCATATACCCATGTTTTCTCTGATTTGTCTTCACTCCTTTTAACATATTTTTCTGAATTTGTTTTTCTTTACTAATTTACAGTCCTACTCTCCAAGAGTCCAGATTCTGTTACCATTTATGTGGTAGAGGACATAGTCTCAATACTGGAGAAAAAGGGCTGCATAAAAATAATTTTGGCAGGGAAATCAACTGAAATAATGTTTTATTAAATCTTAAAGTAACTTCCATTAAATGATACTTTCATAATGACTTCTTATGAGTGATACTTATAAATTGTCACCATTCAAAAAAAAAAAAAAAAAAGAACAGACAGTGTTTGTAAAACTCTATTAAAACCCTCTAGCAGTGATATCTGGTACTTATGTAACATTTCATAGAAGCAGTTCAGTTGTCAGTTTTTGTTTTATACTCATTTTCATTATGGTGGACTAGCTCAAGGTAAGGTTTGCAGGATGTTCTATGAAATCAGACAATGTTTATTGTTGTAGATCAATGTGTCCAGCACTTGTGCAGTATACAATGAATATTATTGCACTTCAATACAAAAAGAAATTGTAAGTACAATAACTGTCTTACACTGCTTCTAGGAAAGGCCTAGCACTTGACAAAAGAGACGAGCATAATATATATATATATATATATATATATATATTTATGCATAGTGTCATTGGGACTGGGGAAGAAAAAATCAATGGTCACATGGGCAAGTATAAGAGGGCCCCGTTCTCTGGCCATGGTATTATGTAGTTATTATAGCTGTACATTCAGAATACATCTTGACTTGATGATGCTGCATTGAAATCAGATGAAAATTACTGTAGATATTGGGGTGAATGCCCCCGTTCCCATTCCTCCTTGCATCATAATTGTGCAGTTTGATTGACTAGGCGGGCATAAAATGTATGTTGTTACTGGAGCTTGTGGATCTAATCCATTTGGGGTTTTCATGTGCACTTTCTGCAGACATGTAGATCCAAAGGGATTTTTCCTTTGGCACAACTCTTCTGTAATCTGTCGCTTTATTGCCTGTACAATACAGCAAGGGCGTGAGCTGTCTGGCCATTTGTTTGTATCTGAATTTCGAACTTGACCCCTTTTTGTCTGCTACCTGCCCCGACCCTGCTTTAACCTGACTATGTTTTTGTCTGACCCCTCTGGACACCTTGTTTAGATTACTATCTGTGTATGATCACTGGTTCCACCCTACCTTCACTCCTGCATTCTTGTATTCAGTACTCTGTGAAGCAGTGGTTGCATTTGGTAATCACCAAGCTATGTTTGTGTACAGGTTCTTGTTCCTCTGCTAATCCCTGTTACCAGACATGATTCCTTGCACATAAGTCCTGGGGGCAACTTCTTTCTGGCATGGAGCAACTTTAATCCAGAGGCTGAGTGGGGACTTGTCTATAGGTGAAGAATAGGACAGAGATTGGAAGGACTGATGCCTGGGTTGCATTAGCATAGGGCCTCGACCTTACAGCATCATTTCCAAAATCTTGCATTTGTAGATATAATAAAAACCCTTAGTCTCACTATCACTAAAAACTGTTTTAAACCATTGGTAGTAAACAAAAGTAAATAGCATATTTTGCACACTGTTGGTATCCAACTTCAACTGATTACACATAATTTTCCCATAATTTTACTCTAACATGCAATCTTCAATGGCTGGTTCTCAGCCCACTATGTTTTGCTGTTATTTGCAGTTTTATTTCATATTTCCTCTCTATCCAGGTATTTGCCCTCAGCCCAACAATTGTCTTCCGAGATTTTCCCTCACTTTCAATTTTACCTTATCATTAGCATCAAACCCCGCCCCCCTCAACCAAATCCATTTTCCTGCTCTATAAAATAAAACAAATAAAATTAAATGTTGTTGAGGACAAGCAACATTTATTTAGTAACAGATGTAAATACTTAAGTATTTGTATTTTGCATTTTCAAAATATATCCCGAAAAATATTTTTAGTTACAATAAAATAGCAACTACAAATAAAAACAATCTTTTGTCTTGCTGGAATAATTTGCAGAACAGGATTTTGGCTCTTGTCTATTTCAAAATCAAAGTTTAATTATATGAAAATGTTAACCTCCAAAGAATGTAATAGGTAATTAGTAAAATATGCATTTGGCGGATCACTTTATTAGTGATTTTTTGTTTTTTTGTGTGGGAATGATATTAAAACAGGCAGTTTTAAATTAAAAGCAAATGCAAAACTTGTTAACAAAGTATTATTAGCTGTTACAGGCACCTTTAGTATGTCAGAGGTCTACGGAACTTAAAGCGGACCTTAGATGCAAATAGCAGAGTCTGAGTTTTCCTTTCCTTAATTACAAAGTGTTACAATTACCTTGAATATCACATTAGAAGCTACTAATTCACTTTTTCCAAGTTGCTGCTTGCAGCAGATCGGTGATGGCAATGTTAAGCTCCCTATACACTTTAATCACTCCATACAATTTCCTTTAGATCTACCAACAACTATGTAGTGCCAGGTCCTCCCTGATAGAATACATAGTGATTGGAAGGTTTATGAAGGTCCTCATATTACATGGTTTTGGCACAACAAAAGTTGATTGTACAGAGACTGTATGGTCTCAGTATTTTCTTTTGATTTCTAGTACCGTACTCAAGTATAATCCAATCTGGGCATAAGCTAAGCTACCTAATTTTTAAGATAAAAACCTGGAAAAACTTAATGACTCAAGTATAAACCATAAGCTACTCATCTGTCAGTCCCCACTCTATATATGTGTACGGACCTTAAAGCCCCCCATACACGTCTAGATTTTCTATTCAATCAACTTAAAAAGATAAATTTTTGGGGGTCAGGGAAATTGTGATTGATTGTATGTTTGCCAACTGTAGTAACAGATATTTGACCAACTTTTTGGGGATCGACTGAAAGTGTAATCAATTTCAATACAACCAATTACCAGCACGTCCAATCCCTTTTCAATAATTTTTTTTCTCAATTTAAGTTGTTTTAGGTCGATCTTACCATGTGGGCTGCCATAGATTTTCAATCAATCAATCAACTAAAAAATTGATTGAATTAAGTTGATTGGATGAAAAATCTAGACGTGTATGGGGGGCCTTAGTCTTCTGTACAATCCCTATGCTATTTCGAAACCCCTTTCCAAGCTTTTATCTTGGGCTACAGAGTAATTGTCCTTTATATTATAGAAATCTGAGATTGGGAGATGTTTGGTTTACCAAAAGGTAATCAAGATGTCAGACTATACATGGTTAACAAAAATCCTTTGTATTTCTAGTCCACAAGGACTGACAGCAAACAAGCTGTCAATTTTCCTACTTGCAAGACCTTTAAATGGATAAAATATAAGGAATTATGGGATAATTGAATTGGCAGTTGATTGAAGAAAAAAATCTACACGTGTAAACCAAGCTTAAAGGCCCTCATACACGTTTCAATTTCCCTACGATCGATGTCAGATTCAATCGTAATTTTTGATCGTCTGTGGTTCGATCATCCGAAGTATGATCAAAATACCTCCCACATGGAAAAAACAATATTGGTGATACAGCCAAACTGCACTTACTCCAATTTAATTATGAAGGAGAAATTTGACCCTTGTACAACAGCCTTGGAAATATGGCCACCAGGGCATGTGCCCCAGGTTTTTATAAAAAGTGTCTTCGAAAGACAAAAAAGATACATTCCATCTATTATAAAGTTTTGGAACATTGTGTACCTTGTTTACTTTTCATTGGTCAATTTTTCTTTTCTTTTTTATTTCATCACAATGTTTTTAGACCAATTCAGTTGTGACAAAAGTTGATGTTTCAGATTCTTAGATTTGGACTGAAGTATCATAGTATCTTCACTGAATCTCAACATTTAAAATGGATTTTTGTGGCTTGCCAATAGATAAAATCTAAGCTAATCTAATTCAAATTCGATCTAATTTAAATATTTGCTGTTTTTAGGTCAAGATCTCATAGTGCAACATCTGTTCATATTTTTTATGAATTTAGGTTCTTGTGTATAAAAAACCTGCCCAATGCTGCTTGAAGCTTTAAAATGTCTGTTGTATTTGGCTGGTATCTTTAAGTTGTGATCTTTTCAATAAGTGGATATCTCTGTACCAGTATATAGAATGCAGGACAATGGACATGTATAATAAAACCTATGTTCTTTTATTAAAGTTCCTACCGAGATGTCCTGCTTCTAGACAATGAAATCTGTCATATATGCATTATTTACAGTCTTTGCAGTGCATCCATTTCCTCAGTGTTTAAAAATAGCAAGATAGTACATGGGCCGTCTGATCTATGATTCATCATACTGAACAGTTTGAGAAGAGCCAATATCCCTGCTTCCAACTGACAGTACAATATTTTATAGTGTGTTAACAGAGCTCCAGATGTGGTTTGTAAGAAAGTTTTTCCCAATGTACACAACTTACTTGGTTTCAGTTAATAATTTGGGAAGTTTTTCTGGAAGTTGATTCAATTAAAAGTTATTAAATTTACAATAGGCACTTTAATACTTGTTTTTTTTATAAGACATGATCGGTATTTTTTCCCCCACTGTGGACATACTACAGGATATGGTCAGTTGCTATGAACATACTACAGGGGACAGTCAGTCACCTTGTTGACATTTGAGCTGTGTTTTTTAACCCCCCCCCCCCCTACTAGCAGTCATCCCATACTGCAACATTTTTTAACAGCGTGGTTTCGGCCGATCAAAGCAGAGTACACAGTATTCTCCACCCTCCCTCCTTACCTGTACACATCTCAACATGTGTGGTGGGAACCCCCCCCCCCCTCATTAACATAGAGGTTTATGTCAGGTACGGAATTGATTTGCGGGACCGCAAAGATTCAGATTTGCTGCGTGCTCACCAACTGACCACCAGGTCAGTATGCACAATCCCAGTTCGTCACAACCACTAGGAGGTTAAAGCAGATGGGAGTCCTCTCGCTGACTTGCACTTATAGCAAGTCCTTTAGCCCTTGTATACAAAAGACAAATGGGCCTTGGATTCTATCACCGCTCTTCTGTGAGTGAAATCGTTTTACCCAGTGCGATCTGCACAACAAGCACTGGGCTAGTTACTCTGCTGGTTACCAAAAAAGATTAGTGGGGTTGATTTGTAAATATTGCAAAGATAGGCAAATGGTTTGGCCAGGAAGTGGGTAAAGCAATCAGAATTCTGGGGTGGATAACTAGGCCCTGGAAGGAGAAGGAAAGAGGTCCTGATTCATATAGATATTTGATGTGTGTAAAGCTAGGCGCACACACGGGTAGATCTGTAAATAGATTTGAGTACAATCAAGCAACATGCACGCTCACAGAACTTTATTGTGTTCTAATCTTTTTACAAATCTACCCATGTGTGCTTTCCGATATGTTGGAAAACTCAGTTCAATCTCTATTACTTTGAATGAAGACAAGAATCTCCATTCAAAGTATTGGACGTGCAGCTTCTGAACAGCCTAGACACTGGTGTTTAGCGTGAAGGGGGGGGGGGGGCAGCACATCTCTGTGAGGCTGGCTGGCTGCCTTTCTCCAGCTCGCAGCTGTGTTGTGAGTGAGTGAATCTGGGCTGCGAGCTGGGGAGAACGGGTCCCCATTGAAAGGGAATCGATGTGCCCATGTGGTCCCTTCAGTTGATCCCCGATCAATCACAGCGTGGTGACGTCACCACGCTGTGATTGATGGGGGGGTCGATTGCACGGTAATGCGCAGCTTTAGTCAGACCTCATTTTGAATATTGTGTCCAGTTCTAGAAGCCTAATTTAGAAACAAGAGCAGTAAAATGGTGAAGAGTTTGAAAGATAAAACCTGAGAGATTGCAGGAACGTTATATGTACAGCCTGGAGAAAAGACAAAGGCAGTCATGGTTGAAACCTTGTTCACATAAATTTTTATCCCATTCGTGGGAAAATACGGAAAGAATTACTAAACTACTAAATATGCTACACTTAGTGATAGCACTGCTAGTATAGTTAGAAGAGAGTGTGTTTGTTCTTGTTAAGTTGTACTTGTGTACATGAAGATATTTTTTGCATAAAATTAGTTATTTCTGTCCACTGTCCAACAAACACTTGCCAAAATAAGTTTAAGTTAGGTTATGCACAGATTCCAAATATAGTTTTGGCTCTAGTTTACGGAATAATGACCTCAAACATAATCTCGTAGAAAACAAATAAATCATGAACAAAATAAATAAAATGTAACTAGATATGCTTATTGACAAAATGTCATGAAATACTTAATTCATATATTCTAAATTAAGTATATTTACAGAACTAATCACAAGTCATTAAAAACTTGGTTTATATTTGTGCAGATGATCAGGTTGAATGCTCCAGCAGTAGTTTGCCTTCATGTGTCTATACATTGTGCTCTGATAACGTTCTTCCATAATCTTTATTACTGGGATTGGACCTGTCCCCTTATCGCCTTCCTACATTGACTATATAAAATGAAAAAGTAAAAAGAAAAATTGTTAATAATATGTTGTGCTAAAATATTTTGTTGGTAACATTGTCCATTCTGATTCTTGTATCACAACAACTAGAGGCAGTTCAATGAAACTGATGTTTTTCCTATATTAAACAGACTGAAATATATTTAAAAATCCTTGGCAAGGGATATTTTTTGAGCTGTGTAATTCTTCTTTAAAGTGTATGGGTCCCCTCTTCTATCTATCTATAGAAGAGGGTACGCTGGGGCATATATTTTGGGGATGTAGAGAGCTAGAAATATTCTGGAAGGAAGTAAACCATATAATGGAACAGGTGGTACAGGAAAAAATTTCAATGAAAATAGAGACACACATAGTGGGGGCCTCGATAACTAACCTCAACAAAATCAAACGGAAAATGTCGACTCACATTCTGACAGCAGCTAGATGCACAATAGCTGGGAAATGGAAATCTGTGTTACCCCCCACCTGTATGGAAGTACTCAATAGGATAAATGATGTACGTACAATGGAATACCTGACCGCAGGGATTAACAACAACTATAAATCATTTGAAAAGGTCTGGGTCCAATGGGACACCTATATGGAGAATAAAATAAAATAAAATAAAAGACAACGGGAGGGAGTGAAGGTAGTATCGGGGTAAAAGGAGAAGTGAAAAGTGAGATATGAGTAAAAGTGTAAAGAGATATGAAAGGGTAAGAATGGGAAGAATGATTGGGAAGGATGAATATGTGTATTGGCAGTATTTCTATATGGATAAATGTATTGTTATGAGTAAAAAATTGAATAAAGACTATATTGATCAAAAAAAGTGTATGGGTCTTTTTTCACTATACATGTTCCCTATGTCCACACTGAAAAATCAAATGACAATGGTAGTACTACATGATCATCAGGTTCTTGCTGAATATAGAAATATACATACAACACTTGCAACAATTATTTCCATGTTTTATCTTTTCTTATTGTAATGTGAAAGGTATAATGTTCTTTTCAAATCACTAAAGGTTTACTGCATTGATCAGTGGATATGCCATACATTCAGCATATTACTGATTTACAGTATATGGTGTGTAAAACATAAATTACAAGTAGGTTATCATGTTAATATAATGCTTTCTGTTGGTTGGTGAGTTTCTGCAAATTGTCTATTAAACTGAGCAGAAAACACCAGTTGAGGTTGTGATGGACAGCAGTGCAGTGGCATGATCATGACATTGTGGGTGCATTCTCATAGTGACAACATGCAGTCTCTAGGAATTATCTCTGCTCATTGCAATGAATTAAATTTAAAAAAGATAACATTGTCCCTGTCACATGTTGCAAATGACACATCACCACCAACATAAGTGATGCCATCAATGCATTGAATTGGCACACTTATGGCGGGTCGGGCATTACAAGCTCTTGGTCCGGCCCCTTTATCAAATCTAAGAAGTCAATGTGGCCCACGAGTCAAAAGGTTTGCCAACCCCCTGGTCTACAATCATGTACTCGCTCCTGGGATGTATGTATGGGCTTTCTCATGGTGGGTTTCATAAGAATGGACCAAATCTGCATTTTTACATTTCTCACATTCAAACATTAAGTCTGGAAGAAATGATCATAGATTTGGAAAATAATCTGGATCTGACATGTTATAAAAGGTAGGAAGTTTTGGAAGGTTAGTGGTTGTTAGTACACCTCCCAGTTACAATAACTATCCTAGAAAGTGTTTAGTGCAGAACAGTCTGAGTATGAATATACAGGCTATGTGAGTGCATTGCGTGTATAGGAGTAGTGACTAACAGATGAATGAAAGAGGAAGCACAGGAAAAACAGCTCTAGCAGAAAATGTGGTGGTTTAAATTGTTGATATTGGATATGATAAAAAGGTATTATAACCCCATTGTGCAATTAGTAGAATTTACAGATATTAAATGCAACAATTGACTGGCATGAATGGGAAGGATCCTTTCCCATGTGAACTTGCTGCAGAGGTTGAGAACATGAAAGGTGTGGCATCATATTTAGTAACAGTGCAAATATCAGTATAGTGTATAGTGCAGGATCAAAGCTTAACTTTATAGTCCTCATGCCAAAGGTGGAAATCTAAACGGTTACTATAGGTTATTAGCGGTGACGTCACTAGGTTTGGTGTCATCTTGTGCACCACATAGTAGTGTATATGGTGTGCTGTTGTTAATATGGGTGTCAAATTGTGTTGCAATGCTGTTTGTGTATATAAATATATATATATATATATATATATATATATATATATATACCAGAGGATTATCACCAGGGAAGTGAGCCTAAGCTCACCAGTTCAGATCAAAGAATTCCCCCTTAGATAGTCAGGGGCCAGGGGCAAACAAATTATTTAAATAAGGAAGGTACATGTGTCAAATTTCATATAATTTCTTACAGTAATATAAGAAATCATCCATAAGCCACAGGCCCTGAAAATAGTTGATAAATCGACCAATGGTTACAAATGTACAACATGGAAATGAAAAACCAAGTGGTGGTCCTATGGATTGGTAGATGCTATAACTACCAGGGTCATACCTTATTTAAATAATTTGTTTGGAGCCCTTAAAGGCTCCTGGCCCCTGACTATCTCAGGGGGAATTCTTTGATATCTGGACTGGTGAGCTTAGGCTCACTTCCCCGGTGATAATCCTCTGGTATTATATTTTGGGATGGTGCCTCCATTTACTTAAGAATAGTAGTATTTTGGTTCTGTATATAAGTTTTGCTCAAACTTGAACACACTGCAAACATTTTTCCCCTCCATGATTTAAAGGATGCTGACAAATATAGAAAATATAGAGAGATATGAGGTAGGCAGCAGCCTTGGGACATGGAACACAACATTCACGATGGCAGGGGGCATGCCAAAGACTGTACTGAATCTTTTACACTGACATTGCATCTGTACTCCTTGAGGGAGATTGTGGTCCTTTATAGAAAAAGTTGGTGTCACCCCTCCTTTGAGAATAAAATGGTGTCATGGGTGCTAACCACACTCCTCACACTGGATATCACTCTCCATCTCCCTTTTTATTAAAGAGTATCTAAAGCCAGATTTAAAAAAAAATTTGGGGATAGAATACTGAAATCTGGAACCCTTGTCAGGCTATTTGTGTCCCCACGGAGGGACCAGGGCACCCATCCAAAATATTGAACCTGAATCTATGTGCAAAGTGCATCGAGTCGCCATTTGGTCCACCCGCCATTGAGTGGAGCGTGGTAACGTCACCACGCTGCAATCGATCTTGGGTCGATGGAACGGGTATCGACACCTGTATGGGCGTATTTGCAGTGATTTGCTTTCATTTCTGTAGTGTTTACAAGACAGGATGTGAACATAATTTGTCCTAGTGATACAAAGACTATATAAAGGGGGATTTAACTTACTTTACTTACTTTATCAAAAAGTATAAATAAAAAAAAAATTTTTTTTTAAGTGTGATTTGGTTTGTTAACTCTTCGGGGAAATAAAGACCCTCAATGCAACTGTATCTGTGCATTAAAGGTCACAACATTGTGCAGAACATTTATTTCCCTTAATGGAATGGTCAGTAATGTGGTTAATCATTGCTGTGACCTTTAGAGCCATTGATGTTTTTATATATTTGAATTGTTTCAATGGTATTTTAACTGTTCTTATATACTGTACTTGTTTGGTATATATGTTTGTTTATTAATACTCTCTTGAGAAGAGTATTTGTCCCATATACAGTACATATATACCGTATGTATATAAAATAGTAAATTGTTCTTCATCGTATGTTTATTAGGAGACCAGTCCTTATTTTGTCTTTTATAGGGCAACTTTGTGAGCTTAGCCCTATCTAGAAATCTCAAATCTCTCCATTCCATTTTACAACGTAAAATATAAGTACAACTGAGGCCTACAGAAGCTTTGTTTCTGTCTTCTTCCCATAATCATTATTAATACTGTTTATGTTTACTCAGCTGCCCTAGTAAATAAGTATAGAATCATATTCCAAGAAATAGAAAATGTTTTCAAGAAGGCCCAATATATCCCCTTATTGCACAGGTATGCCGAGCAAGTAGATTGTGGCTCAAAGATATGAGCAAAGTCTTGGTTCAGGGCAGACTATGGCTGACTTCCTGTGGTACATGGGCAGCTGTGAAAAAAGTGAGAACAAGTAAGTGAGAGTGAGTAACAATGAATAGATTTAACACTGTTAATACTACAATTAAATGTGTTTATTATATAAGTAAAGGTGGGTTTACACATGTAGATGTTTTCTTCAATAAACTGCCAAATCGATTTTCTGTTTGATGCTGTTGTCGAACATCATTCGTTCATTCATTGAATGTAACATTAGATTTTTGGTTCGTCCATCCCGATATCGAATGAAAATGCATTTGAAATTACAATAACCGATACAAATTCCGAACAAAATGTATCCATCAAACAAATTGGCCATTCTTTTTTGGTTAATTCTTTGTTAATCGAACAGGTGTAAACCCACCTTAAGGGTCCCCATACACCTTTAGATCTCCTTTTGTTTTACCAAAACCATGTAATTTGTGGGACTTTCTAAACAATCTCGTCTACCTGTGTTCAATCGCAGAGGACCCTATACTACATAGTTGTTGTAGATCTAAAGGATATCTGGTGTATGGCCAGCTTTAATGATGAACACTAGCTGTAGATAACGAAAGGCTTTGAGAATTGGAGGTGTGTAATACACAGGAATACTTACCTTATTTCTTGTTCCCACAGACTTCTTTTCCACCATCTTGGGGATGGATGACCAGTTCCATGAAGCTGCTTCTCTTCTCACACCTGTGAGGTGACTGCTGGTCCTGCTTTGTATTTTGTATTCTGACACTGGAGGTGAGTGTCCTGTGCATTACACAGTCCTGAAGAAGTCAGATCGGACGGAAGTCATTGCCATCGAAGAAAGTTTTGAACTGAATGTCTCATACATGCTTGGTCTACGCTAACCCACATTTTGGAACGGGAGAAGAAGGTTAAGTAAAGAAAGCAGGTGGGACAGATATGGAAATAATGGAGTGTCCCTAATTTTCTTATCCTGCAACAGTTCTCCCCGTGTTTAACGGGCAACATAGTTTAGAGGAGGTATTCACCAACCAACATTATCAAAATGGAGGACTTGCTTTACTCACATGTGTAACTCAAAGGCACATGGAAAATATATTTTTTATAGATAGTGAATGTAACAGTAATAAAGGAAATATGATATATCCATCATGATGATGGACTTTTACTGGGTGGACAAAAACGCCTGAGGAGATAATGTTTGATTTTAAATGTGTGTGTTATGGATAGATGTGGAAAGTCTGTATTTCTCAATAAAATTGAATATATTGTATAAATGGAAGTCAATGATAGTATATTACTCTGTAAAGTCATGCTATAGCCACAGGGTGCCTTAAACCTTTTAACTCTAAGAAGCTGTAATTTGTAAATTTACCAATTATACTTTTAAGGTGATTGGTGTTCAGTTTTAATAAAACCGTTTTTCCATTGTTAACACAATCTTAAGGGTGTTATTTATTTATTACCTGAATCTCTTAAATCTGACCTGCAGGTTTACCACTTTTTTACCTTTCCTATACTGAAATTATCCTAATTTTACTATCCATCATCCATATGTCAGCTTCTAACAATGGGAATTAGAAGCAACAAGTTAGATCACACCCCCTAACTTCTGGGTTGATGGATAGTTAAACATGATCACCTTGCTCTCTTCTCCTCAGTCTTGGATAATGCAGTCAATGGATTTCACTGAAGACTCTGCATCACATGAGAAGTATAGCTTAAAGCTTTGTACAGCAGCGTAGTCAACCACCCGATCTTCCCACAGCACACATATACAATTAGAGATGGTCGAATTTTTCAACTTGCAAACTTTGTGAGCTTATTCAATTAAGGCCTGGAGGTCTAAACCCCAGGCCAGCCGATTTCCCTTACCTAGGCAGGGGACAGGGGGACTTTAACAGTTGGCCTCAGATGTATAACTGACATAGGCAGGTATGTATAAAAAGACAACAATATATCACCAAATATACCAAGTAATGAAACACATGGGTATCAGTAAACACAAGGAAGAAAGACGTAGCAATAGGCACACTGGGTAAATCCTTGTCAAAGGTATGTATTAAGCTTCAAGATAAATTCAAGTACACTTGGAGCATGGAACTGTCCTTGTCGCTCAATGATGGAACATGGATGGACACCGGAAAGAGTTCGTATACATAACATGTGAGGAGACCTCGACATATGTTTCGGAAAAAACTTTTCCTTCTTCAGGAGATCAACCAAGTTGTTTTAGGGTGCCCCACATGCTGGTCAGATGGACGCCGATAGGCAACTCCAATGCACCGCGTCCCATGGGGAAGAGCAACCAAGGGTTGGGGAGGAACGGAGGGCCACCCCTAAGGCCCGCTGCAAAATCTGGTAGTTCTAGTATAAGGTAGACGTTCTATGAGTAGATAGGTGGTAGGTGAAGAGGTGGCTCTCCTAAAGCTTCCAGGTGCCCAGCAGAGCTTATTGTGAGCTTATTGCAAAGCCCCTGAAAATGGCATCATCACCAAACTTGCTGGAGATGTAGAGAAGGAGGAACATTTGAAAAAAAAAAGTTTTGCTCTAGCACATGTAGTTTTTGCATAAATTAAGTTCAAAGTTAAAGTCGAAATTCCGATTTTCTAATTTTTTACTTGACTTTGAACTTAATTTGTGAAAAAACTATTTGTGTTAGAGACTTACTTTTTTTTTGTAGTATACCCCCAACCCTTCTATACATCTCCAGAAAGTTTGGTGATGATACCATGCTCAGGGGCTTTGCAATAAAGTCGAAACGGGTGAAATGGTCGAATTTTTGAAAAGAAATTCGACCATCTCTATATACAATGATGACATCATGGGGTCTAAAATAAAATCTGTAAAGCTTTTATTTAACCTCCCTAGCGCACTGCTGAGGTCCAGATTTTTTACCAAAATTGCACCATAGACTTCAATGGTGCATTTTTCTTTATGTTGTAGGCATGTAACTTCCTAAAATATGTCAGTACAAGGGTCTAGTAGACATCCTGAATATAATAATGTTTGAAACAAACAATTATGTCAAATAAAAAAAATATTTTTAATACATTTAATAAGAAAACACAAAAATCAGGGCACAAAGCTTTGCTGCTATGTACTAAATCTCGCCCAAATAAAGTCTCTGGTGCCCCACATGTGCCCATTTGCAGTTAACCCTCTCTAACCTGGTGTGATGGATGTGATAAAATCACACCAGGTTAGAGAGGGTTACTGCATATGGACACATCTGGGGCACCAGAGACTTTTTATTTGGGCGAGATTTAGTACATAGATGCACTGGGACAGTGCAGAGCTGTGAGTATGTGCTGTCCTGGTGCCCGATGTGTACTGGACGGCAGCATCTCGTCCAGTGGTATAGTAGCACTAGCAGCGCTGGACGAGATGCTGCCGTCCTGACTGCTAGGGTGGTTAAAATGTCAGTCTGTTTATAGGAGAAGGGGGATAACCACCTCTTCAGTCTGGCCTACCCATCTTATCCATTCATAACATCACTACCTTACCAGCCCCACCCACCCTACCTATTGTTTACTGTTCCCCAACCTATTAGATTATAAGCCTGATTAGGCAGGATCCTCTACTCCTCCTGTGTCATAACCTGTGTGTTATCTTGTGTTGTCTCAACACTATTGTAAAGCACTGCCTAATATGTTGGCACTATTTAGGATAATAATAATAACAACCAGAAAAAGTCAACATAGTAGATTAAACTTCAGACAGACTGCAGATGCTGTCAAAAGCATACAGATAGGCAGTTATTTTTTGTATACCCAGTATGAGTTACAAACTATGGACAAAGCTAAGTATAAAATTGTATTCATTAAGAAAATGGTTAACAAACATTAAATCAGTTTTAAATTATTAGTCAATCATGCTAATTTCCTTTTCCTCCAGCTGCTAATACTTTTTTGTTATAAAG
This sequence comes from Ptychadena robeensis, assembly GCA_036250615.1. Lineage (NCBI taxonomy): Eukaryota > Metazoa > Chordata > Amphibia > Anura > Ptychadenidae > Ptychadena > Ptychadena robeensis. The sequence goes on along the minus strand of CM070036.1, from coordinate 60,265,806 downwards.
AGTGATGTCATTTTTTTTTTTACTACCAAAGGAAAACTTTCCCACAAACCCTAATGCCAAGTCATAGCATGTCCTAATGTGACATTATGGATAACAAGCAGCCAGGACGACAGAAGTGCAACTCAATACTAATAATTTAAAATGTTGTAAGGCGGTTTGAAAATGCAAATCACCTTTAATAAAACGAAGGAACAAGACGCCAGGTTTAAAAAACCTGTTATGAGTTCTAGAAAACTGTTGGTGTGTGGGGAGGGGGGTTTGATGTCCCTATAATTTGCATTGCATAGTTTACTTTGGCTGTGCAATATGAAAGCATATGATTGTTTTTACTGTAAGTAATGATTCTGCCAATGATTAAAATATGAGATGTTGGGTGATTAAAAATATAATAAACATGTGAATGTATTTTTTATTACAGATAAAAACATATAGTAATAATACTTTATGACTATGCTGCATTACATCCCTACTCCAGATTGTCCAGATATGGGGCCTAATCCATTAAGCTAAGTTGTGCTTCTGCTGGTAATTATTTCTCCATTTTGCGTTTTGATTGGTGCTTGGGTTTTAATGTCATTACCAGAAAATTCACATGCCTGTGCTAATTATAAAAGGGTCTTTATTTTAGAATAATAATATTGGCAATAAGATGTAAACTCTGCTAAAGATATCAACATGGCTTATGAGGTCAGTGTGTTCCTGAGAACAAGATGGCTTAAACTAACTTTAAAGATAAACTTTACCTCTTGCCATGTAAAATCATTCATGATCATTTTCAGCAACAGCACAAGGAACAAGCACTGTACAAACAATACAGGGAGTGCAGAATTATTAGGCAGTGGTATTTTTGAGGAATAATTTTATAATTGAACAACAACCATGTTCTCAATGAACCCA
>CM070036.1:60254268-60264809 GCA_036250615.1 Ptychadena robeensis | reverse complement strand
GAGGATGATGTGGTCAAAATACTCATTTGCCTAATAATTCTGCACTCCCTGTATGTTCTCATTCCCCTTAGGGCCCCCATACACCTTTAGATTTCTCTGTCAGATTTCCTTTAGTTCTCCTTTTGTGTTACCAAAACCATGTAATATGAGGGACTTTCTAAACCATCTAGTCTACCTGTGTTCAATCGCAGAGGACCCGGCACTACATAGTTGTTGGTAGATCTAAAGGATATCTGACAGAGATCTAAAGGTGTATGGCCAGCTTTAGAAAACCATGGCCATTGAATACACATGTAGAACTGCTTTATTAGCAAAAGCTTTTTTGTACTTTTTTTTACACTCAAAGTACAGCCAGTGCTCATGCTATCCCTCTGTGTCAACGTCCTATGGGTTTGTCGCTGTACCCACCTCCCTGACATCAGTGATGAAGCCAAGGAAGTAGGGGGTGCCAAATTGCCTGTATTATATTACTGGCACAGGTGTCCTGGATCCTCACCGTCATTAATGACACCAGGAAGGGGTAGGGGTTCGGGGCAAGAAACACAGTAATACGTTTGTATTTTTGTATTTTTTTGTACCACTTTAGGAAGTGGTTTACAGAAATAATGAGACCATCTGAAGGGGTGAGGATATAAACAAATTAATATTTAAAAAAAGGATCTGCTTAATAAAAACATGTGTGCCTTGCCCAGCTAGAGCAGTAAATGAGCACATTCAGGGCATGTGGTTTTCCCTCTTATTACCACTTTTCTAATCAATTAAAATGTATGGGGAATTACCAATTTTATTTCGTATTTATAATATATAATAATTTTTACCTCTTTTACTAGACAAAACATATGGAAAAGACTGCAACAGCAAAAAAGATTCTAACTTTCCCCCACTCCTATTTTCCAAAGCTTGCAACAAAGTTAACCTAGCTTCCTGTTTTTGACAGGAAGTGATGACAAATCTCTCTATTGGAACTCTAAGGGCCCCCATACACCTTAAGATCGATCCATACAATTTCCATTAGATCTACCAACAACTATGTAGTATAGTGGCCTCCCTGATAGAATACATAGTGACTGGAAGGATTAGAAAGCTCCTCATATCACATGGTTTTGGTAGAAGAAAAGTTGATTGTACAGAAATTGTATGGAAAGATTGAAAGGTGTATGGGGGCCTTTAATAGCTGAAAAATCTAACAGGAGTTTTAATTATTGCTAGTGTTGATCGGGAATATTCAAATCCTTTTTATTATCAATACATAGTCTTGCAAAAATATTGTGAATATACGCATTTCATAGCGAAAATCTTTTTCACAATGATCGTTATAATAAGTGGAGATCACGACTTGAATTTACGAATTTGAAAATTGTCTGTGCTGCTCATCACTATTTACTGCTTGCTTCATCCAAGAAAAGAGCAAAAAAGGGTTTTACACACATGAGCTTTCAAATTATAAAACACGTAAACGTTGGAATCTTTTTTATCCATCTGTAATGTTTATTTGATATGGAACTTAAGAAAAACCCATTCTGGTCAAGATTAAGCTCCCCATACACATTTAGATCACCCCATACTATTACCATTAGATCTACCAACAGCTATGTAGTGCCGGGTCCTCCCTGATAGAATACATAGTGATTGGAAGGCTAAAGCCCCCCATAGACGGGCCGATTCCCGACCATAGTTGCAGCCGACCGACGCCGAGCACATAAAGGTTGGTCGGCCGCAACAATAGGGGAGCATACTTCGAGGATCCGACCAAAAGAGCCGGCAGGTTGGATTGCACACGGATCCGTCCTGCTGGTTCTTTTTGTGCCCGATCCTGATGCAGGCAGTTAAATCAGAGGGGGAGTCTCCTCCCCCTCCAGGTTAATTGGCTACAATCTGACAGGAATCACGTGTGTTTGTGAAATTTCTGAGGATTCCTGTCAGTTCTCTTACCGACTCATCACAGCATGGTGACGTCACCACGCTGTGAGGAGTCTGCTAAAAGCCGGCCATAGATCGAGACGTCTATGGCCATCTTTAGAAGGTTCTCTTATCACATGGTTTTGGTAGAAGACAAGTTGATTGTACATATATTGTATGGTAAGATTGTAAGGTGTAGGGGGGGCTTAAGACATGACACACAAGTCGTGGAAACATTTCAGGATTCCAAAAACACATACTAAGGACTTTTAGCAAAAGTGTGACTATTTTTGTGATCTCTGAAATATATCCAGCCTATGGATCTGTAGTTCACACAGGAAACAAACATGTTGTTTCAAAAGAATTTTGCTTGCTTTCAATCTTTGGAATCCCACGTGATATGTATTGAAGTTCCTATATTAATAACCTTCAAACCCCGTGCCTAAAAATACAATATGTGATATTTGTATAATATTTCCCACATCCAGTCATTTGTGTACAGGCGGTCATGGGTTCATCAATCTTTGTAACCGTCTGATTATTTTACAAGGGAACTCTGCCCAAAGGTCTTTTTGCTTCTTTGAGCTGGGCGGCTTTCCAGTTATATTTTCTCACTGCAAACTGAAGAAGAGATTTATTTTTACACATTTAAGATCTGAATGGATGAGAAAGGAGAAGAAGGGGGCAGATTATCTAGGAATACAGGAAGCATGGTTATTTCAGTTGTGATGTACATGAAAAAATAGGATGGAGCAATGACTTTTACATGAACTGCCAGTTACACAGTCAGGTTATTGCCTGCAATTTTCTCACGGGCTGACTAACTGACTAAACTGTGGGAGGAACAAGAGAACACTTTTGGCTTAAACCCCAGTGACAAAAAAAAAAAAAGTTGGCTGTTTATAGACAATCAGTCTAGTGAAACTTAGTGCGTTCTCAGGCAGATCATACCGTTGGAGGAGGAAGGAGATAGAATAACCTTGGCCTGTCTGTGTGAGAAGAGGATAGAAGCCAGCACCTCTGATAGCTCCTGGGCTTTACACATCATACTCCAAATAACATTTAAATTAAAACAAATATTAAATGTTATTATTTCTTTGTGCCCGGTACTACTTCATATGTGTGACAACATTGTTCAATGAAAAGGGCAAACATGTCAACTATTTCAGCTGCTGGAGATTTGGTTGCAGTTTGTTTTACCTGGGGGTTGTTATAAGAGACAATGGTGTAGACATTGCCATGTGAGTCTCCTCAGGAGCTGCCCTTCTGTCACATGGACATAAGGTGAAAGACAAAAAGGTTGACAGAGAGCAACAATTTCAACCCACATTTTACACATTAGTGAACTCATTACTATTCAGAATAAAACTGTGAGGACCCCGGCTGTACTGGCTACCGCCTGCTGGTGGCACTGTGCTTGTCCTTCCCTGGGTTGTTTCCACAGACACAAGCAGGTGGTTCCCTGTAAGCGTGGGCTGGGAAGAAGTCACCTGCCCCATTAGGCTATATAGGTGTGCCTCACCCACCCATGCTGGCTGACGATTTACTGGGCATTCTCACGACACATGTCCAATAACTTCATTGGGATGAAAAACATTTACATTATAGCTGTTCCTGGTTTAGTATAGCATGTCCTGCATGCCTTAGTAAAGTGGTTGGGCAAATTCAAGTTTAAGCAAAAAAATATAATTATATATATGACACTTTTAATCTTGTTCTTGCTGAGTTCCCCCTGTACCTTAATGTATTACCTGTTGATATATCCAGTCAGTCTCTTGTTCAGCTTTGATTTAACTGACTAGGCAAACCTAAAAGTAAGAAGGTTGAGATAAACCATTTAACACATTTGGGGTGTGGATATGGTAGATTTTATATCACATAGTTAAACCTTTATCATAAAAAAATATTTCAGCTGCCTAAAATAGTCTTTCTACTCTGTCTACACTCCCTATTTTTACCTGCAATAACTAAAAACGTGCAGACGTGGCCCATTCCAAGCAATGGGCTATGATGTGCGCCTGTGAGACCTTGCGTCCTTTGGAAGTTAATGCCTGCATTATCGTGACTCGTACTCGTAAACGTAAGAAAAAGGGCAAACTGAGGGCAATGCGAGTGTAGACAGGGTCTTATTGCTTTCTAAGTGCGGCAACATTACTCTTCTACTCTTCTGTAGATACAATGGAGTGCCATGCCAAGGCAGAATGTGTGTTACTGTATTGCCAGGTTAATATAAATGAACAAATCCAACCGTGACATCTTAGAACTTGTAAGTCTCAATAAATGAGTAACCTTTGGTTTAGTTACAATTAACTATTGTTTTTGTATCATTACTATAATTATAGTAATACTAAATGTCATTTTTATGTTTAGTTATTTGTATAAAAATGCTCATATACATATATAACTTTTTATATATATATATATATATATATATATATATATATACATATATAACTTTATACATGGCCAGCTTTAACAAGTTTTTTAACACATGTATTGAGCCAATGGGTTCAATAAAGCTGGCCATAAACGTGCCGATTCCCGGCTATAGTTGCCGGCGATCGACCAGCCTGCACGCCGAACGCATGGTGGTTGGTCGTCCGCAACTACAGGGGTGCCCATCTTGAGGTTTCCACCCAAAAAGCCAACAGCTTGGATTGCACCTGTTCCCCAGTCTCCTCCCCCTCCAAGTTAATTGGCTACAATCTGAAAGGAATCCCCTATGTTGGTGGAGCACACAGGATTCTGGGCAGTTCTGTAGCCTACTAATTACAGCGTGGTGATGCCATCACGCTGTAATGAGTCTGCTACAAGCCGGCCATAATTTGAGGTGTCTATGGCCGGCTTAAGATGTTCCTGCATCCGGTCCTGATGATTGCCCATTGCTGTTCTACCAAGAGTTGCATTCCATCTGAACCTTTTATATAATCAGTCCTCAGACTGCCTGCATGTATTGTTTTTTTTTAATCTTGGATAAAAGGGCCTTAATTGTTTGTATATATGCACGTTTAATCAGTTTAACTGGATAATTATGGTCTCAAGTCATTTGATTAGGCAAACAATAGATCTTGTCTGATTCTATACATTTTTACATGGTAATACTACAGCTTTAATTAGTTTCATTATAAAATAATTTCCTATAACATTGATGTAATTAATTTATCAGTGATGATGTATCTCTGTAATTGATTAATCGTTAGTGCTTTATAAGAATGACTGACAAATAAAAGAGTGTGAAAGCAAGAATGGATTGGACATACTCTTCCTATGGAAACAGTTACATCCTAACCTCAATTTCCTTTATGACATTGTTTACTTGTTTACTTTATTTCTTTGTTTACAGTCGTGAGGTCTTTCAGATAGATTTATATGTATATTTTATTAATTTAGAGCAATAATTAGGGGAAGCTGTTAATTAGTTTATTTTAAGGTCCCACGGGCCATATTTGATGTCATTAAAATGATAAATACCGTATTTTCCAGCGTATAAGACGACCAAATAAAAAATGTTATGTCTACTCTGACTTTTAACCCCTAGAAATCTAAAAATGTAATAGAGTTGTGTATGAATTATAAAGTGAAGTTTTTTCAGCTATTTAATCAAGCTTTAATCTCAATCTCCCTGCAATACCAATTTCAGCCACAATGCACAATGTCGCTAGTGAGCACACTTGCCGTCAGTAGCAGCCAGCTACTTTCACACACATCGGGAAGGAGAAGGCGGAGGCGAGGGTGACTCTGAAGATCTCTCCCTCTGTTGGCTCCTGTCAGCCAGTGCGCAGGGAGCATGGATCGGGGGAGCAGACCTCCGGGCTCCCCTAGGCGGTTGACCTGGGACAGGAGAGCAAGACATAAATGATGGATGGATTTTTAAGTCGATCAAATCAAAAATGCCAAGTACTAGTTTGACGCCAAATACATTTCAGCATTAAGCTGGGCATAGACGTTTAGATTTCCCTGTGATTGATCTTTTAAACGATCGTGCATGCAATTTCGCAATCAATTCAATTTACAGAATTGATCACACAGTGCACCATATGACGTCTTCGATTCCTGGTCGATTCCTTCCTGCGATCGATCACGGAACGTGCGATCTCCAGCTCGCAGCTGTTCTAATAGGAACTGATGTAATGTGGGTTACCAACAGGTTGATTGCCAAAATTTACATTCAATACATACCATTCCGATTCCTGCTTGATCGTTTTTACGTGCGATTTAGGGTCAAATCGATCAATTGATCACTTTGTGCATGCATCGATTTGTGATCAATCAGGAGATTGATTCTAGGGTTGATCTCACAGAAATCGTACAGAAAATCGAGACGTCAATACCCAGCTTTAGCTATTTAACTCCAACAACAATAGGATTTTTAAAGCATATGGTGCAAAATAAAGCATAAACATGAAGCCAAGCTTTCACCAAACTTGTTTATTTGTTTGTTTGCTGTTTTTTGTCTTGACTGTTTTATGAAAACAATAATAAACAGAAAGTTAAAATTCAGGGAAATCAGTTGAAATGCAATTACCTGTCTTAATTTAAGTTTTATGTATTAGCCCTAATCTCTACACATTCAGTTTTGTTCTGTATTGCATATCATGCATCTTTCCAGTCCTCCTTGAAGGTATCGTCCTATTCATGTTATCTAAGGCAAAGGAGGGTAGAGTAAAACAGAAACAATCTAAATAATGGTCATGGAAATTTCCCTAGCCTCAGGAATGAATTAATGCACAGAGCCCTGCGTTAGTTATTTTACATAAATAATTTAAATTGGCAGATTCCATGCTGAAGTGAATTATACAGAAGCACGTAATAAAAACTCAGCATTAAAATTGAAAAAAGAAATTAAACTACATAAATATTGTCACATATAAATATTATAGCTTTTATCCACTGAGTCAAAAAAAGTTACACAAACAAAACCAAATATCAATATGTCAGAAGAAACATGGCTGTGCAATCCCATTGTGTGCTTATACTGTATATTATTATTAATATTAAAAGGACTGTATGTTCAAAAATGTATATATAAAACTGCAGTCATCCTAAACACGGCTCTAAACTTCATACTAGACTGACAATTCTGGAACCTAGATCCTTATGGCTGAGAGAGACAGTGATAGTTCTGTGTGGTTGTAGTGTAGTATAACTGACCTGCAGGGAGCCAGATGTAATTTCCCCTTTAAAACTACTGACCATGATCCCTTTGGGGACAGGAAGTATATAAGGGAGGGTTATTCAGTTGCTCAGTGAGGTTGGTTCTGATGGAGTAGGAGTAGCTGGGCACAGTACCTGCTCCAAGTTCAGCCAGCATGTGGACAGCTGGAGAGCACAAAAGCACACACTGTATTTGAAAGTCCTAGCTACAGGGAACCGCTGACTATTCAGCTGTATATCAGTGCCAGGGTCCCAGTGGGGTGGCATGCAGCACAAACTGAATGGTGCCGACTGGTTCATTATTGGGGCTCCTGCTGGTGTGCAGAGACTCCAATCCATCACCATTTCCTGTCAGGATATGCAAGTACCAGCCCTCTGTGGTCATACTTTCCCTGGCATCATTTAGGCACTGTGAGCTAATCAGTCTCTCTGATCAGTTCCTCAGGTACAGCAGGATAACCCTGCGTATGCGATTTGCTGTGCTTGTTTAATTGTTAAAATGGTGTGTTCTGTAAGGGAGACCGCATGGACTCGGTTAGAATAAAGTGTTATTGCATCAAGCCACCTTTTGTCATTGGCTGATCCATAAATCTTTAAAGTGTGCATGTATGGTTGTAGGTTCCATGGTCAGATTACTGCTTTATATTGGAACCCAAAGCCCAAAAATTTTTTGCTTTTCTTTCCCTGGCGAACAGTATGGGTGCCACCAGCGGGAAGGTTATTATTCTTCTGCTGCCCAGATCCAGAGCAGAGAGATCCGGGCAGTGGAAGAATTTTTTCACTAGAGACCATGTAGAGAACCAGGTCTCTAGTGAAAGAAAAGCATCTTAAACTGGAAGTGACGTCAGTGAAGTCATGTTCGGATATTGAAACCGGGATCTGTGCCTTCCATGTACCTGAAGTAACTTCCGTTTTTTTTTTCATTCCAATTTCCCTGCGAACAGGTGGGGAATTTGAATCTCCCCTCGAACAAGAGGACGTCCTACTTTTTTAAAAGTCTGATCCGCTTGTTTGCGGCCAGACCTGGCCGAAGTTTGGCCATCACTAGTAGCAAGATTAGAAGCTGAAGGGCTAATCATTTTAGGTCCCATCCGTAACACTGAACCCAGACTATCACTGACAATACAACTTCAAATTATAATTAGAGAATAATTAGTCAGTAGGGAAAAACCAGAACAGAAAGTTGAGAAATACAACTGTTATTCTTTTGTTTTACCCAGAGTTAATTCATAGTTGGACATGATGTGCCAGTTAGACTTTTTTAAAGTTGCAGCAACAACAACAGCACTTTCTTTCAGATAAGGATCTTAAGAAGAATATTACTACAAATCAATATATTATGTTCAGCAATATGTCTGACAATGCATTCATGTCTGTCCTGCTTGCCTTAATGTCAGACATACAGTATACAGGTGCTCACAATGGGTGGCTTTATCTACAAGTGTACCTAGATCCATCACTATTGAAAAATCTACAACAGAGTGCTTTTTCTTCTTGAACAGCCACTTCTGCTTGGCAGGCTGTAAAATAATATGATGTAATGCCATCTGATCAAAAAGTAAATGTCACATACGTGCAGCAACTGTAACTAGAGCAATTTGGTCCAAACCAGCAATCTGACCAACCAGATTGGCAGTATGTAGGTTCCTAATACTCAGTAATGCTGGAGGACTCATTTCAGATAACCCAATCTTTTACTGCAGAGGCCAGCACAGTAATTTGCTAAACTTATCTGTATCAAATATCTAATGAGCTTGATTGATTTTAGCTGGAGATAGAGTTTTTAGGAATCGTATTTAATGTATTTACATGCATTTACAGTATAAGTGTAACTGAAATAGTTATTTTATAACAAGAATTCAAAGTAATAGCATATATTCAAGTATATATTTCCCTTAGGAAAAACGATTTTGCCCTCTGTGTGTTGTGTCAGTTTTTTAGTATTATTATTTTACATTTCTATTCACTTTTTAGATACAGACATGGAAAAACAAAGTACACCTTTTTTTTTTACTAATCTAACAAAAAGGTATACCCTTTAATTTAATAACTTTTAGAATAACTTTTTATAACAATAACTTGAAGTAATTGTTCTCTGTTACAAGTCTTTCTGTCTCTGACATTTAAGTTGAAGAATTATGGCCCACACTTCTTTATAACATGGCTTCAGTTTAGTGAGGTTTTTGGGCATTAATGTATGTCTCTGAAAGTCCCCCCCAGCATTTCATTCAGGTTAAAGTCTTGCCTTTGAATTGACCAGTGGTTCCCAAACTGGGGGGTGGGCCCCCCGACGCGGGACCTCATTCTGAATGTGTGTTTCAATGGGGAGGGGGGACTCGAAAATGTTCCTAAATCGAAAAGGGGGGCTCTGCAAGGAAAGTTTAGGAACCACTGGACTAGACCATTGCAATTCCATGATTATTAACTTTTTAAGCTATTGTGCTGTAGATTTGCTGATCCATTTAGAGGATTTTGAGTTAATTGCCAAGCCCCGGGACATGGTATCATCCCCAAACTTGCCGGAGAGGTAGAAAAGGTTTGGGGGTATACTACAAAAAAGTATGGCTCTAACACAAATAGTTTATGCATACATTAAGTTCAAAGTTAAGTCAAAATTTTGAAAGTGGAAATTTATTAACCTATGCAAAAACTACTGGTGTTAGAGCAAAAAAATTTGTTTTTTACAATGTTCCCACAATTTTGGTTATGATTGACCATTTTCAGAGGCTTTTTTCAGAATCAGCTCAGCTGTAAATCAGCTCACAAAGTCAGCTAGTCGAAAAATTTAACCATCTCTATTGCTGATGTACTTGGGATCTTTCTCATGACCTTTTTCCCCAAGCTTTATCATTTGTTCAAATATACTGAATACTTTTCACACAAGAATAATTTGTATACATAGGATTTTATGGTTGAAGCAATGACTACAAGATGCCCAGGGCTCATGGATGCAAAAGAAGCACCACTTTTACCATGAGCTTGATGATGTGCTGTTTTTGCCAAAAGCAGTGCTGGTTGATATGACCGTCATATCCAATTTTATCTTTTCTACACAAATACATTGGTATTAAAGTTGGGGTTTGTTCAGAAGCAATTTTGCAAGCATAATCCATAATACCATTCTTTTTTAAAGTTAACATGTCCTGTTAAGTCTCCCAAATCCTACAAACTTTTTCAAGTTTTTTAACTTGTTTAGTGAGGCCTGTAGATTATGAGATGTAGCTCTAATAACTTTTCTCACTGAAGAATGATGATGCATCCCACTGATCATTGCATGTGTTTTTCCACCTTGGCATAGAAATAATGCACACCTGACCACTAAGCTGCCGACCAAGCTTTTTTTTTATATAACTCATGTGTTTATCAAAGCTTTTCATAAGAATATACAAAGAAACAAAAAAAAACAGGTTATGATGTTCGTAGTCCCAAACAATGTAGAGAAGAACAGATTTTAATACTTAAGGTTGGGAATCCTTCTGCTTTTAGAG
>CM070036.1:60227602-60242774 GCA_036250615.1 Ptychadena robeensis | reverse complement strand
CCCCCCCCCCCCCCCCGGCTTTAGTTGCTGCATTTCCCACCCTAGAATAATACTCGAGTGATTCAGTTTTTCCAGAATTGTTTCCTAAAATTAGGTACCTTGGCTTATTTTCAGGTTGGCTTATACTCAAGTATATACTGTATATCATTTGGAATGTCTCTCATTACCCCTCCTCTCTCACGATGCAGTACCGCGGCAAGGAAAAAATCCTAAGAGCAGTGGCAGCAGGGAAAGTACAGTACATATATTTTGGGCTATAAGAGTCAGTTTTTCCCCCTCAAAACTGGATGATTTATGAGGCATTCATACTGCAAGCCATACTGCAAGTCAATAGCATAAAACAACCAAAGCATCTGTCCATCTGAACCACTAACTCAATGGATTTCCCAAAATAAACAGGCATCACTTTATATAGTACTTTTTAGTGTTCTGTCATCACTCATCCTCTCCCTTTAAAAGCTCTTTCAGCATTTCATGCCATCTCTCTATCCTTCATTGTTTCACTTTGCTTGCTCCTGCATATTAATGTCAGTGGATTCTATCACATACAATGTACCGTATATATGGTATAAGCATTCATTTATGCTTAGAGCTCTATGGTGTATGCTATTGACAAAGGGATGTATACATGTTGCCACCTTATGCTCATGTGGAGCTCTGATGAAAGATTTCTTATAATAACAAGTTATTGTTTTAAAAAAGCTCCTACAGCAGAGAGAGCAAAAGTGAAATCCCAAGTATCAGTCAGCTTGAGTTTTTTTTTAAGTGACCCAGTCTATCGGTCAGCTTACGTTTTTTTTTTGTGACCCCAAGCACCAATCAGCTTGAATATTTTTAGTGACCCCAAGTATTGGTCAGGTTATGTTCTGTGAGTAAAAATACCATGCAAAACTAATAAAATACCTAAAGGATCTAAGAGGCTATCTAAGCAGAAAGTGACCTTAAAGTAACCCTAGCATAGGATGTGAGTTCTGTTCAGATTTCCTAGCTAATTATTACTAACACACACATCTTTTACAGAACATGATATTTTAAGGCAAACTAAATTTAGAGAATCACATAGCAAAGTGGAATATTTTCCATGATTTAATATGATTTGAACATTTCCATAGGATATAACAATAATCAGACGTTATTATCTGATAAACATTAACACATGTTTAAGGTTGTCTCTTTGGAATTGTTTATGCATCAGCTTTCCCAATCAGCCCAAGCAGTTACGTGCATACCTACTACTAATCATCCTGCATATGTTGACTCATTATTTAGTAATCTCATTACAGAACACAATGCTTCTTTAAAAACCGATTTCAGCACAATCTCATTATGAAATAGTTAGTGTTTCCCATCTTAAAGCATCTTACTAGTGTTCTGCCACATACTGAATGTATCAGTGGGACTTCTGGGAATCAGATGATGAGTTTATTGTTATTAGACTGGGAACGACTAAAATATGTAACAAAGCCCTATATTGGTTTATAGGATAGGAAAGGAAATGGTCACAGGAAACTGACTCTGCTTGTTTTTTCATCAGTCTAGTTAAGGCCCCAATACACGTTTCAATTTTCCTACAATCTATGTCAGATACCTCATGGAGAAACCGATATTTAAACGATGTTGGTTCGATCAAAAGCATAATCGTAGGAAGTCAATCGTTAACAAACCAAACGGATATATAAGTTTATTATTTAAATTGAACAAAAATCGGTCGGGCACAGCAAAATAACATTCAATGTATACTTGATCGATCAAAATTTCCCGACATGTCTGATCACTTTTCGATCGAACTTTTGGTCAAGTTCGATCGATCAAGGTCGATCAAACCATGTGGACAATGTGAACCATTTTGGTCGATCGACTTTAAAATAGAGGCTGCCATACACGCACTGAGCGACCGATGGGCATGTGCGCTCGCAGCCGTTGTTCGGCGGCAAAATCAGCTGCCGATCAGGTGTGCCCACATAGGGAGACAGATGCCTGTCACCCCACAGCTCGGCGGGCCAGAGAACGGACATGTCCGATAATCTCTGGCCGATTCCGTAAGTTTCAATGGGTGCCCGCCGATGAAGTCATCACGCTGCACTTCAGAGCTGAGCTGGAATGCTCTGGAGTACCACTCGTTACGTGTGTGGGGGCCTTAGATCAGTTAAGGTCAATCGAATGGGAAAATCAAAACATGTATGGGGGCCTTAACTGTAAAGCTAGGTACACGGTTCAACTTTAGCACAATCAATCTTCGATTAGATTTTAGATCTTGATCTTTTTATCGAACACCATTCATAACCGAATCCAAAGTAGTGCCACATGAAGGGTTCGATCATAATACGATCGTAATACTACCAAAATCAACAAATTTCGTTTAGATCAAAAAACATAGAAAAAAGTTAAGCTAGGCATACACGGTTCGATTTTAGCATTTCAAAGTTTACATCTATCTTACTTAAATCGTATACTGCTGACATGGTTCGATCGGCAAAAATTGTTTGATACCGATCAATCGAAAAGTGACCGGACATATGGGAAAGTTTTTGTTGATCATATAACCATCAAACTAGAATCTGGCATTGTGTTTGTTGGTTGGGTCGATTGTATTCGATGAACACATTAACATATGACTCTTTCCTGAGTTTTTTGATCAAAACTAAAATTGTTGATTTTGGTCGGATTACGATCGTATTATGATCGAACCTTCCATATGGTACTGCTTTGGATTCCATTGCAATCAGTGTCCGATGAAAATCGATCGCGCTAAAAACGAACCGTGTATGCCTAGCTTAATATATAAACGCATTCATAAAATACAATTGACCCGACCAACAGTCAAAATGCTACGATATTAGTTAGATCATTATGCAATCGTTGAAAACTTTCCAACATGTCTGATCATTTTTCAATCGATGTTTTGATTGGTATCAAACTATTTCTTTAGGCCTAGACTTCAAAGTTTTTTTTTCAGCACCTGTCGCGCTTCCATAGGATGTGCGCAAAACAGTATCCATTTTCCTCTATGAGCCCATACACACAGGTGCGTTGTGCTCGCTTCCTGCTGCTCTGTAGTTTTTTAAATGCAGCTTACTGTGTTTTAGTCAGGGTAACAGGCCCATTGAAATATATTGGGATGTGTTAAAACAACATTGATCTAATTCTACTGGAACCTTTTCTTTCTGTTCCTGATCTTGTGCTGTTGGAGTGCGACAAAAAGTATTGGTCTTGTTAACGCAGGTGCAAGTAAAAGACTCAATGGAGTCTTTTTTGATCCATCCGACAATTCTGAAGTTCAGAACTGGTGCAAAATGGCTTCTATAGATGTGTAAAGGTCGAAATGTGTAAAAGAGCAAGGAAGACTCCTTTATTTACCTCTGGGGCAATGCCAAAGTGCAAAGTGATGTATGCTAATTACTGCACATATACTACTTTTAACATACCAGTGACTATGAGAGCATAGCAATGGGTTCAACTGCTGGTTAACCCCCCAAACATTTTGCCCAAGGTGCCTACAATATATTTTGCCACAATTGAGTGCTCTCCCTCCTTCCCCCTTCATATCCCTGGCATCATTGATGATGTCGGGGATGTGCTAAAAAAAGCCATAACATAGAGATCAATATTCCCCCCACAGACCAAGAAGAGATAGGCAGGTCCACCGAAATTCACAATCGCTACAGGCTCACCAGGGATAGGTGAGTAACCCCAGTGTAGCTTGATGGCCAAGCAAACTTATCTCTAGCTACATTATTGTCAACACCCAGGAGGTTAATTCATATGAAAAGCAGGCCATATTACCTATCTGAAACACACTTAGGTCTGTTATCAAAAATGATCATCTTATTAATTAAACCACTTGGTGACTAAACATCCTGTTAATATTATTTTTTCATAAGAGAAAAATGTCTTTGTTAAAAAAAAAGTACTTCGGAGCCTGAGAACTGAAAGATCTTTGCAATAGTTGTGAAAATGGAAACCAATACAGTGTTACTTCATGCTTTATTTTTGGACGTTTGAAATAAAAAACTGCAGTACCCAAGTAATTTTATGGACGAATACCCTAATTGAACAGGTAGAGTGAGAGATTTTCCCACATCACCCACTGTGCTCTAAACATGCTTTCACTGAAAAGTAAACAACAAAATAAATATTAAAAAACAACAAAATATATGCTTAATATCTACATTAAACTACTGGCAGATGTTTTATGTTCCTACTAGTGATTAGCATCATAGGTAATATTTGAATTAGAAAAATATTGCCATGTCATTATTAACCTTCATTACGCAAAACAGCACTTGCACATCCACATATTGCGAAAACAATGCACGGTTGTTTCGGGTACTGAATATTTGTGATTAACCTCCCTAGCGCACTGCTAAGGTCCAGATTTCTGTACCAAAAGCGCACAATAGACTTCAATGGTACATTTTTCTTTATGTTGTAGGCCTGTAACTTCCCAAAATATGTCCAAACAAAGGTCAAATAGACATCCTGACTATAATAATGTTTGAAACAAACAGTTATGTAAAATATTTTTGTTTTATAAATTTAATGAGAAAACACAAAAATCAGGGCACAAAGCTATGCTGCTATGTACTAAACATCACCCAAATAAAGTCTCTTGTGCCCCAGATGTGCCCATTTGCAGTTAACCTTCTTTAACCTGGTGTGATGGATGTGGTAAAATCACACCAGGGAAGAGAGGGTCACTGCATATGGACACATCTGGGGCACCAGAGACTTTTTATTCTGGCGAGATTTAGTACATAGAAGCACATTGAAATCAGTTTTCTACATAGAAAACTGATTTCATGCACTGTACTTTTGAATTTCCGGCCGCCTCCCCGATGTGACGTCATCACGTCACTCGGAGGGGGGGGGGGGGGGAGACGGAGGATATGCTGCCAGCCAGCATGTTACATTGGGGACACCGGGACAGCGCAGAACTGTGAGTATGCGCTGCCGGAGCCCCGATGTGTACTGGACGGCACCATCTCGTCCAGTGCTATACTAGCAGTAGCAGCACTGGACGAGATGCTGCCGTCC
Source organism: Ptychadena robeensis (assembly GCA_036250615.1). NCBI lineage: Eukaryota > Metazoa > Chordata > Amphibia > Anura > Ptychadenidae > Ptychadena > Ptychadena robeensis. The sequence goes on along the minus strand of CM070036.1, from coordinate 60,237,740 downwards.
TGACTGCTAGGGCGGTTAAGAGATCTTCATGAATTCTTCATGAAAGTGCTGATTTTTGCAATACAAATTCGCAATTAGAATATTCATAATATTCATAATTCTTTCTAGCTTGTCTCCCTGAAGAAGCCCATGATTTGAGTAAAACGCGGCAGAGTAACCACATTAAATTTTTTGCAGAGGATGATTCACTGTAATTGATGTGGCAGCTGTTATCTAATGACTGCAGTATCATAACTCATTATAATTTATAATGTATTACATCTCATATCACCTCCAACCTTTTTAAAATATTTATAATATGTTTTACATTTTTGGTCCTAATGGGATTTAAATAAAGACCTTTTAACTGAAATTTTTCACATTTCAGGGACTTGAAAGGCTGTTTAGAGCACACTAGAGATGGTCAAATTTTTTTTTTTCTTTTTTTTAAATTTGATGATTTTGAGTAATTGCAGCAGCCCCTGAACATCACCAATTGCTCAAACACATATAGTTTTTGCACAAATTTAGTTCAAAGTCAAGTAAAAATTTTGAAAATTTTTCAAGTGTTCCCACAACCATCCTCTACATCTCCAGCAATTTTGGGGATGATACCTTTTTCAGAGGCTTTGCAATCAACTGACAAAGTCAGCTAGTCGAAAAATTTGACCATCTCTAAAGCACACTGGGTGAATGTGGAGGATCTCTCAGTCTACTTGTTAAATTAGGGTATTCTTTCATGTATGCTGTAGTAGTATCAGAAAGCTGTCAGAATATGTTATTTCTATATCTGTTACGCAATATCGGTAAAAGCCTAAACATCAGCATGACATCCAATGAACTAGCAAAATCGACTTCGGCAATGGCAGACTTCATACTTTCCCAGGAGTTTCTTTGAGGTTTACAAGTACTTTAGCTGAATTGCATCCATATGACATGTGTATGTTTCCTTTCTAGGCAAATACTAATGGGATAATTCTATTTATATTTTCATATTTTCCAGTGTGTACAGTATATTGAAACAGGAAATCATCCAAACTGGCAGCATAGAATTTACATCATGCTTGAAAACATGTACCTTAAAAAGTGTATTTAATTTTTCTATCATTTCAGTAGAGTAGACTATCCTACCAGATCATCACTTGTGCTGACTGGGGGAGTCAAATTAATGAAAAAATCGAACTATGAAACTTTCCTTATGATGAATTTCTGAGCTTAACAATGTACAAATGTTTCCAAGCATGTACTGCATTCAGTGTGAGTGTTCTGTGTTTGATAGGGAAGGTTGCACTGATGTTTTTAATTCCATATTAATTGATGGTTGGTTAATAATAGTTTGGGGTTGCATTTTTTTTCTTTAATTTGTTCCAAATGTAAGATAATTAGACCTACCCCCCTCCTCTTAGTTCAGCTTTTTCTTTTTCCTTAGCTGAAAAATGTAAAACTCATTAGAGAGCCTGGCCTCATTTTACATCTGCATCCCCTTCTATTACTTTACATCCCAAATAGCGTGAGGGTGGTTTGAAAGAGGGAAAAATATAAATGGAAAGAAAGGCTCTCGCTGGGTGGCCAAGATGAATATAAAAACCTAAGGCTTAGGTTTATTTTTTTTTTAGATTTAGTGTATTGAGGTTAATAAATGGATCCAGGGTTCTTTATAAAATTATTCTATGGAAGAATGTTTTACAACTGTGCACAGGCTTCTGAATAATAGTTATACATCCTTAAAACACTGTTTGAATTAAGTACTCTGCAGAAAATGTGATAATTTATTTTTGTGTAGTAATGTTTAAAGGATTTCCATCAAAACTATGAATTTTTTTTTGGGGGGGGGGGTTGAAGGTCATGCAGGAAGGCAGTGTGCAATATAGTACTTACTTCTGAAAAACAGTGGTGAATTGAGGTCCATGTTAGTATTGGATTAGATTTAAAGCGGAACTGTACCACCATGGGTTCTTAGAGCTGTAAGGGCTGCCTGGTCCCAAGTGCTCCAGCCTGGGTGTGAAATTCAAACAGATGACATTAATTAGTTTTCCATACCAATTAAAATATAAATGATATAATAAGTCAGGGAAGTTAAATAAAGAAAAAATTTAAAAAATAATAAATGTATAACAATTAGGCTTTGCATAGTTGACTTCTATTGCAGACATGGGCAAATGATGGCCTTTAGGGCTTTTTTCCACTGATGCGGATTGCTGCGGTTATATCCGCGCGGCTGCAGCCACTCCCGCCCGCACCTCAAGCTGTTTGTCATGCGGATGCACGCGGATGTCCGTGCGGTCGGATGCAGACTCTGGGCAGCCCCCATGTTAAGGGATGCGGTCGGTTGTGGTTTCCGCACGAAAACGATGTAGCGAACGTTCGGAACCGCACCGCATCCACATCCGCATCCGCACTCGGCTGCACCAGTGGAGCCTGGCTGATGCTTTGCTTATGGATGCGGTCGGAGGGGCGGCAGACGCGCAGATACAACCGCAGCAAACCGCATCAGTGGAAACAAACCCTTAGAAGGAGACCAAAAAAATCATCCTCAAGGCATTATCTCTTCTTATTGCAGAGGGGAGCCAGTGTGTCTTGACACCAAGGTGACATAGGGCCGGATTAAAGGTAGGTTTACATGTGTAGATTTTTTGTTCGGTCAACTGCCAATTCGATTTTTTGATAGATTTTTTTGTCAAACATCGTTCATCCATTTATCGAATGTAACATTTGATGACATTTTGAAAGATTTTTGGTTCGAGATCGAACAAAATTTATCCATCAAACAAATTTGCCATTTTAGATTTTTGTTCAATCAACCAAAAAATCGTTCGTTCTTCATTGATTGAACAAAAAAATCTACACCTTAAAAGACTAATATGGATATGGCCCGCAAGCCATAGTTTGCCCACGTCTGTTCTCAAGTGTACTCTACCTTTGCAAAGCCTCATCTCATTCTTATTGTTGCTGTTGACTGCCTTTTCTTTTAGGTCCAAATTCTTTTGTCTTTAGCCATATCGTGCACAAATGGCACAAACTTGTGTACTTGCATATGGTAACTATGTCACTCCGGTTCTAAATGCTAAAATAAATACCGTATTTTTCGGACCATAAGACGCACCTTTTCACCCTCGGGGAGGAGTGCCTGTGTCTTATGGTCCGAATGCGCGACAACTCGGCCCCGTGTGATTGCACCTTGGCTTCCCACTAGCTCTCCCGGCATGGAGATTAGCCAGGGAGCTGGAGGAGCTGTCAGTTGAGAGATGCCAGCCGATGTCCGGCTCTCCCATCTGTACTGTATATTTGCCTATGCCAGCAGAGCTCAGAGCCCTGCTGGCATAAGCAATGAAGAGAGGCATAAATGAACTGCCATCTATGCCTCTCTCCCTCCGTGGAAACTGCAATCACTCTGCAGCTCCCATGGACACAGTAATAGCCAGCCGGAGAGCAGAGAAGAGAGTCTGCAGTTGTCTGCCCCCCTCCTCCTCCTGATCAGTGTGGAGAATGACGTTGTACTGAGAGTGTACTGCTGCTAGTGACATCTACTGGCTGATTTGAATATTGCCCTAAAAACTGGGTGCGTCTTATGGTCCGGTGCGTCTTATATTCCCAAAAAAACGGTAATATTGTTGAAGATACTTGAGCCTTTTCCTTCAGAATGGTATGGAGCTTGAGAGATGCTGCAAGTGGGAATGGGTGAAACTAGCCAAGGATAGGTGTGCCAAGCTTGTGGCATTATATTCCAAAAGACTTGAGGCTGTAATAAAAACAATGCATCAACAAAATATTGGGCAAAGGCTGTGTATACTTACGTACATGGGATTTCTCAGTTTTTTATTTTGTTTTTTAAAAAAGTTCTTAATACATTTGCCAAAACCTCAAGTCAACTTTTTATGTTTTCAATATGTGATGTTATGTGTAGAATTCTGAGGGGAAAAAATGTAATCCATGTTATGTGTAGAATTCTGAGGAAAAAAAATTTAATCCATGTTGGAATAAGGTCGTAACATGACAAAATGTAGAAAAAGTGATGTGCTGTGAATACTTTCCCGATGTACTGTATGTATTGTTTAGTGTTCCAATTGATAGATCCCCTGTGAAGTGGTTGCCTTCCTTCCTGTGTGTCCTGCTTTCGCCACATTTCATCCTGCTTTCGTTTCTTAGTGCCACATTTTTCATTACACCCTGACCCTCATTTTGTATACTGTAAGTATACAAGATACATCTTGGAACATGGAAGTATGTAATTTCTATCCCATGTTTATTGTTAAGTACATTTGTTCTCTAAAAATATTGTGGGTTGTTGTTTTACACTCTAAGAGGCCTATATGTGTCCAAATACGATCAGAAAACAATTTAACAATTTCAATGTACCTTAGATGAAACATAAAGAGTCCCCACAATAAACTTTATACCTACAACACTGTAGAGTTTGTCTTAAGTTTCCATTTTTTAGTTTGCAAAATGGGAAAGGTTTAGAACTCCTGTCAAACTTCTCTTGACACCAATACAGAGTTGAATAAGAGTGACTTGTCCACAATTGCCTACAAATGCAATATGACAACCTTCCAGGTAAATGCCAGAAATACCAGATGGCCATTCCGATTATATACATAAAAATGCAAGGCTCAACTGCACATCAAATGTGTTCATGTAGTGGCATGGGATTAGTGTAATGACATCGTTAGCAAGGCATTATATTTGTATTTCATCCAGCCTTGATTTTCTAAATCCTTCCAAAAATGCAAATGCCAATTCCATGCAAACATAGTGACTAGAGATATTCTGTACACGGTGCGGTTATTTTATAAAATTAGAACATTATTTTACCATTGGCTCACTGTTTTCCTATAGGTCTACACAAAGCTCTGTGAGCCAATCACACTGAAAGGATTAAGATCGCATTTTCCTTTAGACCTCCTCTAAACCTAAACATGCCATGTTTACATAGAAGCACAATTGTCAGCTTCAGAAATCTCAGTTGCCCATAAGGGGTTAAAAAATTTCTTAACATTTAATCGTAAATACCTAGTGTACGTCCATCGCAGGCAATCAAGACGCACACCGACACATTTGTCAGGCCGATTCCTCATGACTTGCGGGCAGTTTGCCTGCAGCTGAGGGCATGTTTGCGCTGCATATGTGGGAGTGTGTGCTATTGGTGCAGCAGAGAAAAGTTGCGGAAAAACAGCATTGGGTGCTGTTTTCCCACTTCTTGGATATACCTCCATTGATCTTTAAAGGTGGTGTCTCTGGTGGCACTTGCGGTGTTACTTTTTATCATCCAATAAAGCGACATTGATTATTATGGGTTCCTTGCATGAAGCCTCCTTATTTGGGAAAACCTGTGATCCTTCACTTTATGTATCATAAGCAGTAATGTATTACAGCTTTGTTCTTCGTTCTTCTAAACACAACGAAATAGTGTGTTATCTGGCAGAACTTGGAACTTAGAGCACCAGCAGTGGAATCTTCAGAATCCCAAACCTTTCCAGTTGTATCAGATGTCTGGTCCTTCCTACTGTGTCCTTTGGTTATGGGCCAGCAGATATATTTACAGCACACAATGGGGAAGCAGATATCTTACACACTGGGGAAATGTGCTGCATATTGAGAATTATTTAGCTGCTGGAGCTTTTAAAGGCCTAGAATTATCTTGGGCACTGCCCAAAAGAGATCAACTTTTAAACAAATTTATAACAGAAACACACATTAAAAGCTAAAAAAGAAGTAAATCTGATCTTTATCTGGTTGGCGATCATGGGGACTCCATCTTGAGTACTTGTTAAGGCTAAGTACAGATGGTTGGTTAACAGTTCAGTGCAGCAAACCTGTGGTACCCAGCCAACCATCTTAACCTTGCTTAAGGCTGCCATACACGGGTCGATGACGGTAAGATGCATCAGCCTTCGCGCTGAGCCCAATATCAAAGGAGCTCTAGGCCCAACACTGCTGCATCATCGAGCTCAGTCGATGCTTTGCAAAGTAATGGAAATCGACCATGATTTATGGTCATGTCCGATAATACTGTCTTTGAGCAGGATTGATCCCGCTCAAAGATAGGGGATGCTGCATTAGATTTTTGCTAGATAGATGGCTGTGAACGTGCACGGCGCTCAAAGTGGCTATCGACCTTGCGCATATCTATGCATGTACGGAAGCCTTTAGTCTTTGACCAAAAGCAAACAATATTTTTGTGATTTTTATCCTTTTTTATGTTTTTGTAAAGTAATATTAGCAGGCATGATTGTTCATAACTGTGAACTTAGGTTGTGTGTCAAGCAGGGTAGCAGTCAATCTCTCGTTGATAAAACCGTCCATCAGCTGTCTTACCTCCGAGAAGTTGAGTGTGGGTTGACGCCACGACCGGGCTATCACCTGACGGGTAGCCATAAAGACAAAGGAGGCTAACTGGTCCTGGGGTTTAGTCAGGGACGGCGCCCTCCGGTGGAGCAAAGCCTCCCATGGATCACGGGATAACGAGCACCCCAATAATGAACGTATAAAATTGTAAACTCTAATCCATAATCGCTGGACCCGTGGACAGGATCACCAGATATGAAGGAGGGTACCTCTTGCTAAACAGCCTCGGAAACACATTGGGGAGATGGCCGGCACGAATCTGGACAGGCGGTCTGGTGTCATATACCATCGCAGGAGAACTTTGTAAGAGTTCTCCAATGCAAGGACATTTAATGAGCAGGAAGCTGTGCGGGACACCAGCACTGCCCACTCTGACTCGTCCAAAGAAGAACCCAAATCCTCCTCCCATTTCCACATATACGGAAGCTTGGTCAACGTCTGGGGGGAGGTGAAGGAGCAATAAAGAAGAGAAATGAGGCCAGAAGACAAAGGAGAGTGAAGACAGTGGTGCTCAAATTTAGATAAAGTAAGAGGTGAAAGAGATGAGGAGGGAGACAACAAGGAAGTGAGGAAGTGATGAAGCTGCTGATAGCGAAAGAAAGCGGAAGACGGCAGCTGATAAAGGTGCTGGAGGTGAGCAAAGGGGATAACCCCATTGGTAGAATAGAAATTGTGAGTGTGCTTCAGAAGGGTCCGAGGCCAGGCTCTAAAAGCCTGAAAATCTGTTTGACCCGGGAGAAATAGTGGGGAGAACAGAACGCCAGCGAGAGGAAGATGGGGCAAAAGCAATCGAAATTTCCCCTTAACTGAGTCCCAGAGGCGCAAAGAGTGGGCAAGCGTGGGGTCAAGGACAGGGGGGCGTAGGGCAGCGGGGATCCAGAGCAAATTGTATATAGCAGCATCCCCAATATTACAATACACCCATATCGGTAATTCAGATGAAGAGTGAAAGGCTGCTAAAGGAGCAATCTGGACAGCCAGGTAATATTTCTGTATAATGGGGACGCCTAGACCACCGAAGCGCTTATGATGGTAAAGAATAGCCGCTTGGACTCTAGGGCGAGTAGGCCCCCAGATAAAGTGCAATAGCTTACGCTGCTCAATGCGAAACACATGGGATGGGATAGGGATGGGCAAAGCACGAAAAAGGTAAAGGAGTTTGGGAAGGTAAGTCATCTTTAAGGCGTTAATATGGCCAAACCAAGATAGTTGGCACCGGGACCAGCTGCCCAGCATGCGGGCAAGCTCCTTGAACAAAGGCGGATAATTAGCTCCATATAGAGAGTCCAAGGAAGCCGTCAAACGTATGCCTAGATAAGGTAAAGAAGGGGGCCATAAGAATTTGTACGTGGCCTGGAGATCAACTAAAACTAAGTTCTTAAGGGTCTGGTCCCCGTGGATTACTTATTTGCGCTCAGAGGGATTTTCTCACTATCTGCTATCTTCTTGAAGGGGTTTTCTTTTTTTTTATGTTCTCTTTTTTCTTTTTCTCTTCTTTCCTTTTTTTTCCTTCCTTTGATTTCCTTCTTCTTTTTCTTAGGTCGATAATACTATTCTATTTGTATGGATTGTCTGTTTTCGATGGAACTGCTTTGGTTTGGTACCTACTAGGGCCTTTTTGCAGACAATTCAGTGACCATATGTAATTTTATTGTTTTGTTTTGACATTCCGGTGACCATTTGTAACCTTTGTCTTTGAAATTTAATAAAAACTATTGTAACCCATAACTGTGAACTTTTAAAAACACAAAGCAATTTAGGTGAAAAATTATGCAGTGACAAAGACATGTTTGTAAACTTCAGACACAATGTACAGTTTTCTTGTCATAGAGTAAATAAAGCAGGAAAGCTTGCTAACTATGGTCTTTGTGACAAGTATATCTGCGTTACGATCAGGGGCACATTTTTGCAGAGAATATGAAGCCTATGGCTTGGAGTGACAAGGATGCATAGAAAGAGATGGTCAATGTGAATAAGCAAGGTGCTAATGTAGATATTTCAGCTTCTCATTGACCATCTTTTAGTTATCCACCAACAACTGATGCTGCTGATGGTCAGTAATGATTCTTATCCATGTAAGAAGGAAAATAGCCTGCCTGCCAACTCATTGCATTTGCCCCTTGGTATTTGTGTACCTGCAGAATGTGTATCTTTAGTTGGGCACAATGTACTTACAATTTAGCCAGCAGTAAATGTTGCAATCTGCGGCCAATTGGTCGATTATGCAAAGAATCACCCGTGGATTGCAGCTGCCCACGAATCGACCCAAAAGGGCTGAAATCTCAAAGGTATCTGTCAGGATGATAACTCCCTGGGCAATCTGCTTACTTTGGATGGGGACCTTCAATCCCCATCCAAAGAATCCTGCGGGAATTGCTGTGTTGGTGGTGAGTCCCGCGATTCTTGTTTGTTTTTGTCTGAGTGCTAAATGCTAGGTCTTTAGAGCAGAATGTGTAAATATAGCTCTGACTACAACAGACGTATTAAAAGCTAAGCTTTGGGGTAAGGTCATCCCTTCATTTTTCCACCCTCCCTACAAATGCAATTTGAAAAGCCTGAAAGTAAATGACCATTGCAAGTTGACCAGTCAACTTCTGTACCTTCAAAACTCTGTTATTAAAGTACACCTGAGGTATAAAAAGGACCAAAAATGTACTTACCTGCTGTGTTCTTGTCAGTGACAGCTGCCATGTTTTATCAAATTCATCAATGACCCCGTGGTGTGGGCAAGAAAACAATGTCTCTCCATTATAATGGAGATTTATGGAGTGGTTCCGGAACCCCAGAAATGCTGCGGCGATATAGAGAATCGCCGCAGCTTTCCTGGGGGATATATCAGGTTTTTTCCAGTCCCTGCTCCAGTAGCGGTTGAAAAAAAACCCAAACTGTAGCTCCAGGGGGTTATTAAGGGGACATGATGACGTGATTGTTACAGTGGCCACATTTGCAGTAGAGGGGAGGAGACAGGATTATCTCTTAGCTAGTAAGGATTTTCTTTTTTTTGCCAAAGAGGGACATAAAGCCATGAAATTAAATCAGGTGCCCTTTAACTTCATATGAGTGCAGAAACCAGTGCAGATGATTGGAGCCACTGGGACAGCGCATACTGTAAGTGTGCGCTGCCGGGGCTCCAATCTTCACCGGACAGCACCATCTCGTCCAGAGCAGTGCTGACAGGACAGCGCTCTACGAGATGGTGCCGTCAGAAACACTAGGGGGGTTAAATTTTAGATGCCCACAAAGTGGTACAGAAATCCTTTCTTACATAAAAAGTAGCACCTTACTACACATAATGATGCTGTACCATATGGGGGTATTCAGATGGTATTTAAATTCCCAGACTGAAGCTGGACCTTTGAAATTTTACGTATTTTTGGGACTTTTTTGTTACCATTAAAATCAATGGGAAAGTGTGCCTGCATGTTATGGACCGAATAATAACTATGCATCACAGGAAGCAGAAATATGTTCCATTCCCTACAGCCAAATATGATACAAAATCCACTGGCAAGAAGAGATCTTATCTGCATTAGCACTAGCAATACCCATTCTCTGAACACACTGACTAACTTATGGAGAGAAGCATTTTACAATCAGATAGCATGAGTTGTGTATTTACATTAACATTCTGCATTGCAATAAAAAAATTTGGTAACAAATACTCATATCTCCTCCTATAGGTAAATAGCTGCTCATGGGTAAGTTGTTCACTGCCAGACTGTAGAATGTGTCTCTTCATAAGTTGGTCAGTGTATTCAGAGTAGAGATGTCCCGAACTGTTCGCCGCCGAACTGTTCGCGGCGAATATCGCATG
>CM070036.1:60201716-60225811 GCA_036250615.1 Ptychadena robeensis | reverse complement strand
GGGGGGGGGGGGGGAGTGCGCCGCACGGCCGGCGGCGGGGGACCATAAATGGGGGCCTTGAGCCCCTATTCAGCCGCACCTCCAATGCAGGGTCTAAACACCTACTCCAATAGTACACACCACGACTACCTTCCCTGGACTTTGGGACTCGAGCAATAGCTGCACGTGCTCAACTGTTTACTAGTGATGAGCGGCATAGGCAACATTCGTATTCGCAGCATGCCGTGAATTGTATGGAAAACATTTGCATTCGGCAATATTCTGTTTTTTTTTTATTGCGAATATCGGCAGTTTTTATTGTGAATTTCGCGCGTGCAATATATGTTTAACATGCCGTGAATTTTTATGCGAATTTTCAAAAGTGATGATTTTCGCAATATTCGCATCACCCCAATATTCAATTAAAAAACTGTTGATGGTGTTGCTAAGCTCTTGTTGCAGCCTTTCCATTCGTCCACTTGCATTGAGAGGCGTGTGTAATGGATAAAAAATACAGAATATCCGGAATTGCGAATATTCTGATATATATTTACCATCTTCGCGAATTTCCGAATTGCCGATATTCGTGATATTCGCGATTAATATTAGAAATCCGAATATTTGCGATCATCACTACTGTTTACATGTAAGTGACTACAGTAATACAATGCATCCTTGTGATAAACACTGTGGTTATTTGATACAAATAAATGTATCACTTTTCAGAGTAAATATGTACTCCACATTAAGGATCATTCCTAAAGACATTAAGGAGTGAAACAGAAGTGGTAATGCCCTTTAGACTTTTTTTTAACAACACATATGGTGTGGGTTTTTCATTTGCTGCTAATAGCTATCGATTTTACTAGAAGTGTGCATGGTGTCTTCTCACCCCCTATGGGCAATAATGACCTATCCTTGTGGCTTTTTGGTGGCATCGCTGCATGTCTCTGTTTGTTTGTGTTTCTGGTATTTTCTTTCTTCCCTTTTTTTGGTTTTTGGTTCACAATAGGTTTACACTTACACATTAACATTCAGCATTATCACCTCACAAGTCACATTTCAGGTACACTCACACCTATAATACCGTTGCACATCCCAACACCAAAATTACACTTTCTGGATCACCCATTGTCACAACAATAGGCATTAACCCAACGTCACAACTCACATCCCCCACACATGCACACTGATATTCCCGTCACTGTCACAACCCATACTCCTCACACACACATCCATTCCCCTTGCAGATATTCCCAACAGACACCTCAGACCAGGGTACCTTTCTCACTCTCAACCTCCCCATATGCGCACTTAATTCTTAGTAAACAATTCACATACATTAGGACACTTATCGTCACTCACAGTTAGTTATCTCACATGCACTCCCTTCACACACACCTCTCACACACCCCACGCACAATCATTAACTCATCAATTATAATGTTTCCTTTTTCTTTTCCCTTTTCTACCCTCCTCCTACTCTCTCTGCACATGATCAACACTCACTACCTCCCCAATCACACAGTCACAACACTCATCACAGGCACACTCACACACACACTATCTTCACGGACAGGGATTCCATTTTCAACTCGTCCCACACTGGCTCCTCTTTTCATTTTCTCTTTTCTTCTCTCTTTTATCTCTCTTCTGTCTCTCACCCCCTAGGGGCAATAACCACTCTGGCACCCCCTCTTCCTTATACACTATTACAATAAAATTTCCAAGATTTACTAATATACTACAACACTTTTACCAACTTGATAGGGACATAGGTGACTACCCATATACGCATTGGGGTGGACCGGAGGTAGGTCCCCCGTTCCCCGGAAAAGACTGAACCCCCACAGTCTCGGATGACTCAGCTCAAAAAAGGAATATTAGGGGTAAACACCTTTTTACCCCGCATATACACTAATACATCCATTGACTCAACTGGACACCACACTGATCTATATACCCTTTTCTCCCCTTGCATTAGTAGCTGATTATTTATGACTGTTTTGGCTATCCGGTGGGCGCGAAACGCGTTGAGAATTTATCGCCGAACAATATACAGTGAATAAACTGTATTTTTATGTCTTACCTAGTTATGTCTTAATACTCTAATCTTTAAGCTACCGTAAACAGTCCGCAAGCTAATGGTTGGAAACTTAGGGTTCCTACATTAGCGGGGTGCATCTAAACGATTTGTTTCAAATCATTATTATTGGATGTTGGTAGCATTTACCTGTTATTTTTGTGTACCAATTCTTACTTTATACTTGTATTAATATGTAGATGCATGTAGGCAAAAAGCTAAACCCACTGGTCCTTTGTGTCCAAATAAAGAAAAAAGGAGACCTATGTATAAAAAAACCTCATCCTAAAGAAGTGAAAGTTATAGTCACCCTCTAGTTTTTACCCTCTAATTTTATTTCATAAAAACAAAACAATGGGCGCCTCACCCTGAGTTTTTCTTTTTTTGGACACCGCAAAAAAAACACCATGTATATAGGCACGCATTGTTGGCATCCTTACACTGTAAATTGCATGATGATGGATCTGGTGTATACTTCCTAAGCTTATCAATAGAGTACCAAAACATTTCCCTTCCCAGAATGCCGACATCATCATTGAATGAATCCAAAGGTCCTTCTGGGACAGTGACACATGCAAGTACTTTTATTCTTTACCATCTATGAAGAAAAAAAAATGGTCTTCTGAAAAGATGCTGGGAAATGCCCATGAGTGGTATGTGAACATTTGGTCATACATCTGTTGTGTTATTATAGAGCTTAGTATGAAACCAATAGAAATGATAATGCATTTAAAGTGGGGGTGGAGCAATTTTATCTACAGATATGGATGTAAAGGAAAGTCCATTCAGATATTGAGCTTACCAAAATTGAAACTAGCAGCCCCGGTGCTGCAAGGGCAGACTGCAAGCCACCATACTCCTTTTTATACAGATATGATCAGGGGAGGGCTGGCAGCCTCAAATCCAGTCAAGTGGTGTGCTCACCATCCACGCCCACCTTTTACTTGTTTTATAACGGATATTGACATTATGAAGCAAGACAAATATGATACAATCAACCCCAGCAGCCTCTCTCCTTCTGCCCCCAGCAGCCTCAGCCTCTCTCCATCACCCCCAGCAGCCTCTCTCCTTCTGCCATAGCAGCCTCTCTCCATCATCCCCCCCCCCCAGCAGCCCCCAGCCTCTTAGTCATTGATTCTCATCTCATGCACATGGGGAAGAAGAACAGAAGCTGGGAGTGGAACGAAGAGAGGCGTGTACAGTAAGTACCTCTCTCCATCCATTTCCACTTCCTGACTTGAAGAAGCTCTATAGGGCCGAGGTGCGGTGGTGATGGATGACAGTTGCGGTGGGCCTGCGTGGAGGGATCTGAGCCACGCCAACAGCCGGTGCCGGTAACAGCTGCTTGTCAAGCACTAGTTAAGGGTGGCCTGGGGGGCAACTGCCTCCCTGCCCCCCTTTCCAGCCCTCCCCTGAATTTGATCAACAAAAAACTGTGGCTACAACTATTAGATAATGTTATTTGCCCATAGGTGACTTGAAGGAACGCAATTCACAAAATTAGGAGCATAATTGTCATTAGGCTGGTTATGATAAATTATCTTTTATTATTTACATGCATATATTTATTTGGGGCTTTAGAGTTTCCAGTTGTCCTTAGTAGATATTAGTTGCCTTTATATTGATTAAGTAATATTACAAAATGTAACAATATTAACCACAAAGTATCTCAACACTGAAATTATATAATATAGACATCATTATTTAAGTTTGTGGTTACTTGTAACAATGGTAATCTTGGCTAATCATGTTTTATGATGGCTGCAAATGTCTCCCAGAAGGTTTTATGCTTTTGTAATTGCCTTCACACATTTAGGAGGAACTTTTTTCAAGATTTGTTCACTCATTTTTATCTTTGTGACTCTCCATACTTTCAACACAGTTTTGTATAATTTTAAATGAATGTACGTCCAACAGAATTATCCAAAGCCCCGTTTCTCCATTCAGTTTCTCATTGCATACTGTTCCGTAATAAGGTAGTGAAAAAACTAACTTAGAATTGATTGTGATCTCAAAGCATGTCCTCTGTAAACTTCATAAAAATAAGACAGTGATAATCTCTAAATTCCTACCACTCGCTGATCTGATCACACTGTGTAAAAGTAATTTAAATTCAGATGAGATATAAATACCAAACAAGGCCAAGAGCAGAGAGACAGAGTAAACATCACCCCAAGGGACTTTTGATCTAAATGAGTCATACAGAGCAAACAAGAGGTAATGGAAGTGTGCAAGTACATAGCATTCCAGAAGAAGTAAATATACTCTGTCAGGCTGAAAGAGCACTCATTGGTGTTTACAATGACTTTGCAGCAAATGTAGCTTTCATGTGAAACTACCATAACCATTGTGGCCACTTATCAGGATCATCCAAGCTGCTAGCACTTCAGATACAAGTTACAGCAGATTTATTTATTTTTTTTTTTTTTTTACAATGCATACATATCCTTTTCTATTAGATATTTATAAACTAAAAGTAAAAAACTGCTGTAGCTTGGATACCATCTGGGTGTTTCTGTTCTTTGCTACTGTAATTATTGTAAAGCTACATATAATGTAGGGGTTCAACTTAGGTGCTCTGAAGTTCGGCAGAGGCATTAAAGTAACTGGGGAAATCCTGATTTCATTGCTGCTTGTGTAATTTTTCTTAAAATCTGAAGAAAAAATTGCGAAAAGGTTTTTTTTTAAATACAGATGTATTTAATATGCACCAATACATGCATTTTCTGCCAGTTATAATTTATAACAATGGATCCGTTTTACACATTTCGGTGCATGAAAATGTTTCCTGGCCTATTTTTCCTTTTATAATACTTCAAGCAGCACTATCTGAACAAGCCTCATAGGAGTTAACAGGATTTCTGCATTCATGTAGTAAAGTTTATGTTAAGAATCGTACCTTTAATACCATTATGCCTAGGACCAGTTCCTTCCCATTCTAAAGCTGGCCATACCCCTTTAGATCTCTCTGTCAGATATCCTTTAGCTCTGACCAACAACTATGTAGTGCCGGGTCCTCTGTGATTGAACACAGGTAGACTTGATGGTTTCGAAAGTCTCTCATATTACATGGTTTTGGTAAAACAAAAGGAGATCTAAAGCAAATCTATTTCTAAAGGTGTATGGGGACCCTAATTTTAAAGATCCCAGATTAGCACAGACCTCGATTAAAAGTTATGATTGGTGGCTACTCCTGACCTGAGCCTAGGGCTGTACAGTACTGCACACGTAAAGCATTTTTCTGATGTCTCTTTATTAGCGATTAGGAGATACAACTGCAAACTTGGCCCTGCACGGGTCATGGCTTTTGGTTTGTGCCACCAGTAGTAGAAATTTTTGGGATCCCTTTACAATAACTTTTGCGTTAAAAATAAATGTATTTCTTAAGTTGAAAACACCCACATGATACATCCTAATATTTAAATCCAAGTTAACAAAGTTGTATTAATAGTTACCAGTATGGGAGCGTGTGAGAGCGATACCATCACATTAAAGTGTCATATATTCAATGTTGTCCAAATAAAATATACCGTATATGCCGGCGTATAAGATGACTTTTCAGTACCTTAAAATCGTCCCCAAAGTCGGGGGTCGTCTTATACGCCGGGGGCCACAGGCAGGGGACCATCTCTGGGAGCCGTAACTAGATCTGTGCTGCCTGAAGCTGTCAGCGCTGGCTGAGATACATTGTAGCAGAGCAAGAGAACGAGAGAGCAGTGTTACCATGGCTACAGGATGATACTCACAGAGAACACACGCTGTAGCTCTGTTGTAACTCTGAACATTCATAGCAGGAAAACCATTTATAAACTTTTTGCCATATTGTGAGGGGTGTACTCATTTACCAGATATAGATATATGTGCATAGTTAGTTATTTGTCACCACATTTTTTACCCAACCCACATATACAAAGTGTTTTTTGTGAACAAAGATATTTCAAGGCCAAAATATCCTTGCTTCATAATAATAACTAATGATAAAGGTTTATGACAATAAAGGTTTGTGTTATGGCTTTGTACCACATAAAACATGTGAAACATGGAAACAAATCAAATATTTCCAGTCTATACTGTAATCTGTCTTGTATGGACACCTGTAATGTTCCTGTGACGTTGGGGACTGTTACAGATCATTCCAGATTCTGCGCTCCAGTTACAATGGTAAAGGGAATTGGCTATGGGAAGAAAAAACAGCAAGAATATAATGATCTTTAGGAAAATCAATTAAAACCAGGGAAAGCACTTCTAATGTACATTGAACAGATGGACATGAATCAAAGTATAGATGGATAGTATGGGGTCAGCTGATGAATAGGAGATACCAAAGTCTTATAGGGATGTTAACCACAAACGCTTACAGTCTGCAACTAATAAAGACCACTTTAAACTAGTTTAAGTTAATATTGTGAAAGTGATATCTTCATGTACGTGTACTTATTTACTGTTACAATGTACAGCATGCTTATTGCATAATGTGCTATCGAATGTATGGCTCAAGGGCAATTAAAGCTTCCAGCTTCTGTGATTGAATGCTCTGTAACATTACAGAATCACTGCCATAACCTCACTTGGGACACTAACTGGCTTTTAACCACTTTAATCCTGACTCTAATAGGCATTGCTAATTGTGTTACATTTGCAAATGTAGATGCCCTTAGGGAGGGTCATATGAAGGTAATCCAATTCCGGCAGTGCCTTATTGCAAAAAATAGATTCATGCTGATTCATTTGGTATTTCTAAAAAGCATACAAACCCAGGGGAAATCGTACATTATTACTATTTTATTCTTAAATAGTGCTGACCATGGGCATTGCATTCAGAGTAGTATGTTGCTGAATAATACAGCAGAATGAAATACAGAATGATGATCATACCATATCCTAGTGGATCATCACTAAGTGCTATTATGGGAAACATATGTATATGGCATAAGCTCATGAGCACGAATTGGGAATATCTGAGCTTCAGTCTTCATGCAAGTCATTAGCAAATTTCAATGCACTAGATATGTCATTTGATGTTTTCGTGCAATTATAATTTGATATACTGTTTGAGATTGCTGAAGCTTTATTCTGAATACTGATATTGTGACAAAGTACCATACTGATGCCTATGTACTATGGCAAACAAACATATGCAAATATATACATAGTTAAAATGCATCCATGTGGTAACTTCTGTCATATCACAATCTTGACAGATTAATTATAATTCTGGATATGAAATACTGTATAGGAAAAGCATACCTCCATTTTGTTACCAGTTAAAATAAAGACTTTTAAGCTATATCCCTCACCCAGATAAAGGTTTATGGTTTATATTGCACATATCTTTAATTTTCACCACCTTCTTATCATTGCATTTTTAAATATCATTTCTGTTTTAATTACATTCCATCTTCACTGGGTCTGTTTGATGGAAAGCTGGATGGTTGGCAGTCTAATACACATTAGTAAAGCTGGGCATACGTAGTTAGATTTTTCCATTCAATTGTCTTAAAAAATTATTGTTTTAAGTTGGAAGTTTGAAATCAATTCAGTTCTTGGATGACAATTGGATTAAAAAATTAGATCAAAATTGAACATAAAATGGACCGAGCAGTGTCGATCGTTCAAGTATCTGCCAGGTTTTCTAGGTATTTATATCGATTTTTATCTGATTTTACTTAGAGCATGTAAACAGGGCTGAGGTAAGGAATCAGTCGGTTTCGGTTTCACATTATGTGGTGGTAAATTTAAAATGGTCATATTTTAAGTTGGACGTCCACAAAATCTAACCCCGTATGCCCAGCTTTAGGTAATCTATCTCAGTACAGGAAAGGACCTGGAGTTCAGCTTCACTCATATTCTAGCAATACTCACTAACCTGAAATCAAGACAATCCAATAAAAGCACACATACAAGAAACCTTATAAAGATTATGAACTCACAATCCTTCAGTTGGGAGCTGGTCTACTCTCATCTTCCAGCATCCCGCTATTGGTTGTGATGCTGACAAAGACATTAATGGACCAAAAGGAAGTAGAAGTAGCATTTCTGTACAAAGAAGACAGATATCATGATTATAAATTGGCAATATCTGAGACCTTCTAGGATTATAATTATCATCATCTCATATTTATATAGCGCCAACATATTAAGCAGTTCTTTACAGACCATATATAGTCATATCAATAACTAGTCTCTCAGGAGAGTTCTTAATCTAATATCCCTACCAAAGTCATATAAATGTAACTAGCACAGTCATATGTCACAGTGTAACATAGGAGAATCTTTTTGGGGGAGGCCAATTAACCAGCATGTCTTTGGAGTGTGGGAGCAAAACAGAGTACCCGGAGGAAACCTACACTGACATAGAGAGAACATCCTTGCAGAGGGCCCAGGCCGGGATTTGGAAACTAGCGCTGCATGGCCAGAGTGCTAACCCTCTGAGCCACTGTGACTACTTACTAGGATTCACTATAAAACAATTGATTCTTACCTACTTACATTGGTTAATAAAAAGCCCATTCTTCTCTATTATTCTTCAAACCGCTACTTAGTGAACAGAAGAAGTAAAAGAGCTCAGTGCCTTTCAGCATTAGCCTGGGGTTTTGAGATGAGACCTTTGCTGTTTACGTAGGATAACATGTCTTGAAAAGTCAACCTTTGCTGAGATGTATACAGGCTACTGCCAGTGCTCTAGCCTTTTTGATGTTGTTTTTCACCTATTGAACCTAATGACTTCATTGCATATACTGGGCATTCACTTTTAACAAACTATTTATTTTCCCTAATGAATTCTTCCACACAGGTCAGGGAGTTTCATGACTTTTGAGCTCTTGCAAGTCTTGCAGTTGACAAGACTTGAAATGTGAATCTGTAAATTGGCTTACTTATAATAAGCAATAAACTTTTTGAGATAGCGTTAAATTAAGAGGAAACCACAACTACAGTACCGGACTCCAATAATCTGTTTGCCTAAATTGTTGAACTAGTATTAACTATTCTGAGAGACCAGTTGTTCCTAAACCAGCAGCTTTCTTAAGATCCAATAGAGCAGGATAACCACCTTACTGATATCATATGGCTCTACTCTAATAAGATAATAGAGCCTTTCCCTATGAGAACAGTGGTTTAACGTGGTGGTGGGGATAGAACACACTCTGCATTCTTTAGGTGGTTATGTTGATATTGCAGATTGGATCTTTATGGGTGAGTTTAGTAAAGATGTCTTTACACCATATGAAAATTAAATAGATTCAACCTAGAATTAAAATGCTAAAACATCTACTGTAAAGGTAGCCATACACAGGAATTTTCGATACAATCATCTTGTGCGATTTAACATCGACCAATTGTACCATCACACAGTGAGATAGATTTAAAATCCATTGATATCTTTACTTAGATCAGTGCGCATGCACCATAGTACCATTGGATACAAAACAATGATACCTAGAAAACCCATCAGATACTTGTACAATCTACCGGAATTTACCTACATGTCTGATTAAATTTTATTTAATCACTTTTGGTTGATCGAACCAAGTGTCGATTTGCGTTTGATCATCTTAAATAGGATGATTTTTTTGGTTGATCAAATGGAAATTTCAAACCGTGTATAAGGTAATAAAGTCATTTTCTGTATGTTTTTGATTGGTCAGTCATAGTTAGGGAGTGGTACCCTTTATTTATTGATAGGTACCAAGTAAATGATAAATATCAAACTAATATTGCTTATTTACCTGGTAGAACCCTCCACACAACCACTTGTGCACCCTCCTACCCAATGTATAAGCAGCATTACACACTTCCCAGTAACAGCTATAACCACTTTCTTAGACTAATGGATAAATAAAGGAATGTCCTATCATTACAGATACATGACTGACAACCAAGAAAAATTTAGCATATGCAATTTAGCAGAAAATGTTAATACAATTTAACACAATATATATAATCGATGTATTGAAAGTTAGCTATATACTTAAATAACTTTTATATCTTGCTCTTCATAACTCTCCATTATCTTTGTTGGCTTTGTTATTTTTAATTAATTCTGACTGCTATACAGTCATAGTTTTACTTACATTTGCACAAGAAGAATTCACTCTAAGAAGAGCCATATGTTTGTATAGAAGTAATGAAAGTTTGTGTGTGAAAGCAAATATTTGTGTTATTACAATGTACACAATGAATAAAGGCGGGTACACAGAGATGATGGACATGCCAAGGCATACTAATAATTGGGAAGTTTCTGTGAGTGTGTTCCACGGGCCTCAGAAAAAAAAATCTCATATAAATTGATGTTCCCTCCTGTTTTATACAAAATACTTGAGTTTATTACTATTGGGTTTTTTCCAGATGAAAAAAGTCTAGAAATGTTTGGACTGTTTGAAAGTCACAATCTTCTGCTCCATTCTGCTGTGTTACACAAAGCTAGCAATGATTCCATCAGTGGTCCCTTAGATATTCTCATTCCATGGCTTCTGACCTTCAGAGTTTCTAAATCTCAGATTATACAAAAAAATTAGAATATGTATATTGTATGATTGTATTCTTACTGTAAATTTAAGATTTTTAAAATATTACTCTAATAAACACTGATAAGTACATTTATTTGTGTATTTTCCTAAGGTAAGTAACATCTCTGGACATTTTAAACATCACATGGTTAAGACGTGTTCTGAAAAGTACAGTTTTCAAACCATTGCATCACAGTCTTTATTTAGAAAATACTAAGGGCTTGTATCCACTGGGCATCATGGACACATTGTCGTGATGCATCAATGACACCCAACCTATAGGTTGCCCATGTATTGCAGAGAAAATGCCCATGTTTAGGGCACAGTACCACCACATTAGCTTTAATGAACCCTATTAATTTACATAGAAAAAAGTAGAAATTCTGCGGCAAGCTTAGGTGACTGATCTTTAATAGACGCATTGTACGTCATTAACCACAGTACATAGTGCGCTGCAATGACAAGGAATGGCCCCACTTTTAGAACAAAGTGGCTTAAACAGGGGGATTTAAGCACAGTGAAAACAGTCCCTAAGGCTATGTCTCCACTGTGTCAAATGTGGGTATTTAAATGCAGTGGACACAAGCCTAAGGGCCCTTTCACACTATATGCGTTGCATTACATTTAAAAATGTGCGGGTTTAAAAAATGCATGGCTTTAAAAAATGCATATAGTGTGAAAAGGCCCTTAGGCTCTTTCAACTGGCACAATGGAGATGCTGCCCATTTCAAACAATGGGCTATGACAAAACTGTATACACAGGTGGGTCACAGCCCACAACAGCTTTGCGACATGTAAATATCAACACTGTACCTCGTCTCACTTATATTTGATGCCTTGCTCTTTTCATGTTCAGCCTTTGATAGAGTACCCCTAGTAGATATTATCTATGGTTTTAATAAATAAAGAAGTGAGTAGAGGTCCCCCTCTCATTCTCTTGTAGAAGACCTGCAGCCAACTCTCTTCATCTGCAGTATATAATGGTTTGGTCACTGGCATCATCCCCTACCATGCAATATTTATTGCTCTGCATTGTAAGCCAGAACGCCTAGAGCGATGGAGAGGAAAAGCCTTCTATTATGTCCTTCTATTAACCTTCTAGAAAGAAAGAAATATTTAAACCTTGATGTGCTGAACTAGCCCCACTGAAGTTATAGTTAAAGGCTAATTGGATGAGATTGACTGTGATCTATAAGCAGTTTCTTATCTTTAACTCGCCTATCATGTTGGCAGAAGGTGAAAGTGGCCGATGAATCGTTATAACTTTTTTGTGACTATGTTTGTTTCAGGCAACAACTAGATCTAAACTGGCTAGAGACTTCAAAGTAGGGTCAGATGTGAAAGTTTTATCTGAGCATCTCAGAATGATTGCTCTGCCACTTTTAGCCCTAAACAGGAATTCATGGGTTGCACAATTGTTCCTGTTTAGTCTATGGAGGAGGTATTGCTTACATTGCCAGAAGAGTCACAGGACTGGCTTATCTTGAGGGAAACAATTACAATCAAACAAAGTTTTCTAATCTGTCTGATGACTTTCTTCTCCAGTTTCTTGGAGGATTGCATGACTTCACCATGTATGTTAGCTTGTGTTTAGCCAGCGGACTACTACTGATTTAGGGCATTCTTCTCAGTCTGCACTCATTTCTTCCACTAGGTCAGGGATTCTGGCAAATTTAAACTTGGGAAATTTTTTTTGCAGATTCACATTTACTTAGGGAGCATTTCTCCCAAAAATTTTACCCCGACTGTGTCTTATATTAATTGTAGGTCCAAAATGCGTACGTCAAGGCCGTACGTCAAGGCCAATCAAAAAATCAACATGTATAGTATTCATGTTCTACAAACGATCATATGTTAACTGCTTCAACATTTATTCAAATACAATTATGTCATCTTCTTCTAGAATATCATCATAACTCCTTCCTGGATTTGTTTGGACTATAATTCCTTTAGAATTAATGGCTCCAATATCTCATGTGCAGTAATACTGCTCTCCTAGGACAAATACGGCAGGTTTCAAGACAAATGCAAAAATGATGGATTAGCGGTAGGTCTTATTTTCAGTGGAGGGCTTATATAGGTGGTACATCAGAAATGACTGCCAGAATTAACTTTCAGGGTAGGACTTAAACAGGGGAGTTCCTGGTTGGAGCAGGATAATGAGAATTGGCTCTCTAATTGACTTACACCAAAATTTTGGGGTTGGCACTAGGGTAGGTGTCTTACATTATCTCTATGTCCTGTAGTGATGCACTGGTCATCAGAAAGAAGCAGAGTGCAGCCTGGGAAACAGGATATAGACACTACAAGACATCAGCAGTGGTATCCTGGGGTGGAATCACCTCTCCACCTGGGTTAGTGCCTTTAGCCTGTGTTTGTAACAGTGTGCCCTATCTCTGGTATCAGGGATAGTGAAAGACTGTACATACCTCATTCTGTAGAGAAGTAAAGTTATTCCCTTGCAATTGACACTCTTTCATTACACTTAAGCTAGGCAGGTAGGTCTGTAAATAGATTGCACTCACGGAGCTTGATTGTGCTCTAATCTATTTACAAATCTACACATGTGTGCCAACCTGTGAGTGCGATCTAAAGATCCCGCTCGAAGAAACTCAATTGATGGGGTTCCAACATGTTGGAAAACCCTGTTCATTCTCCATTACTTTGAATGGAGACAAGAATCTCCATTTAAAGTATTGGAGGTGCAGCTGAACAGCCTGGACACCGCTGCTCAGTGTGAAGGGGCAGGGCCAGCACGTCTCTGTGAGGCTGGCTGCCTTTCTCTATCTCGCAGCGTTGTGTTGTGAGTGAATCTCTTACAACACAACACAGGCTGCGAGCTGGAGAGAACGGGTCCCCATTGAACAGGAATCGATGTGCCCATGTGATGCACATTGATTTTTGTTCAACTGATCGGGGGTCGATTGCATGGGAATCTACCCGTGTATGCCCAGCTTAACAGAGGCCCGTGAAATGAATGTAATGCCTAAAGAATGGGAGTGACTGTGGGGATGGATGGATGGTATGGGCTCTATAACTCAGGGAGTGTAAAGACTGTGAAAGTTTGGGGTTAAGTAGGGAACAGTGAAACCTCGGTTTTCATTCTCTGATTCACCTACAATTCTTTTCAAATGACACTATTTTTTCTTAACCCTGTATATGTGGACACGCAGAAGCATAAGGAAAAAAGAAAAATACATTTTTAAAGACAGACCTTTTGGCATTAAGAGACTTTTCATAATGGTAAAATAAACAACACTAGAAAAGTTATTATTAACAGCTTCATCACTGCCATGGTATTGATTGTAAAGCAAGGCCAACAGAGCTGAGTTTATTCTTGATTAGTCCTGCCTGAAAGACATACATTCCAGCATAGAAGTGTTAATGTACTGTAGATAAATACTTGGTTTGCTGGCCACAACTCGGTAAACTTGCTTTGCGTGAAGGGAATGTTTCATTTACGTACGCCTATTATTGTTTTTGTGATGACACTTTGGACAGGCTGTATTAAAAGTAAAACACCTGTCTTCTTCTAGAGACCTACAAATGACTTTTGGAACTGCAGGGGTATAGTTGATTGGTTTGATTTAATTAAATATATTTAACCTCAAATGGATAACAAAGTTAGCCGTAAATGAGTCTTTTATAATTGGGATTTATTGGCTTACCTCTTGACAGTAAATGTTATGGATTGCCTGAATTCGCTCTTCAAAGTCTAGGTGCCATATCCAGTAATTGATCATTATACAGTTTACCCTGCAGCAGGATTAAAGTCTTCTTCCTGTCACAATCCTATATTTGTCACCTTTGCCTTTTGTTGTTAGGAATGCTATAAGCATGTGTCTATTAAATGAGAAATACTGATTATTTTTTATGTGCTCTTAAAATATCTTTTAAACCTTATTACAATCAGCACCATATATATTTTATTGGCAGATAGGTCTGTATTTTATAGTGATCAAAGAGTTATGGTAGGTAAATGACTTATTGTGATTTCTTTTATGGGTTAGTTTTGTAAAAGGATTTATTGTGGTGTTTTTCACCAAAAAAAGATTGTTTTCCATACTGTCTTGTACAAATCTGCATTGGTCGTGGTAAAGGGCTAAACTGAGAAGGTAACACAACAAATGTGGATCTGACTGGTATATGTCTGCAGCAATCAATCTCGGGTTCTTTTCTTTTTATTGCTTCCAGTGGTAAAGCTAAGGGAAAGGAGGGACATGCTATTTAAGCATTCATTTTAGAGACAGAAAACAGGTCCGTACTTTTAGTAGCAAATCATTTACCAAATCTTAAGGCCCCCATACACGTGTTGGATTCCCACCGGATTCCGGCACGATCGATTCCGGGCGCGTGCACGCGAAATGATCGTGCCGGAATCGCGTGCAGCCCACCTTGTTCAATCGTTCGCGTCCGATTGATCGGGGGCTCAGAATCGGATCCGACAGAGATCCGACTGATCCAATTCTGCACACATCAGGGGAAGTTGCCATTTGGGAAGTAAGTGATCGGACACGGAATCGTCCAGGAATCCGTGGGACAAGGTGGTATGCAGCGATCGGATACTCTTAATCTTGATCGGAGCTCCGATTCCCGCTGAGATCGCCGGAATCGATCGGGTGAGTGATCAATTGGCCATGGAATCCGACACGTGTATGGCTAGCTTTAGTCACAGAACACAAGAACACATTATGATTTTAATACAGTTACAGCAACTCCACCAAACTATTAAAGGGTAAATAGTAATCTGCTTATTCAAAAACTCAGTTTCTTCTAAGATTTAGCTGCTATGTATTGTATCCCTGTTTACAGGCGTCTGCAGGAAATGTATTATCTGCTTAAAGCAGGTCAACTGCACGTCAACTGAGCCAGTCAGTAAATACTGAAACAGCTTTTAAAATTATGCAGCCTTTTTATACATATTGTATGTTGGGATACAAAAGCATTACAGTGGACTGTGAAATACAACTGCCTCGAGATACAACCAACTTGAAGTCAGTGTACAGTTTTGCCTGTGGGTTGCTCTCAAGGAACCTAGAGGTGTCCAAAAACCTGCCCCTGAGCCCAGATATATGAGCATACACAGTACATACACAGGGTTGTAAGTAAGGACCCCAGAGGTGTCAAGAAACTTGCCTCCGAGCCCAGATATATAAGCATACACAGCATTGTAAGCAAGGACCCCATAGGTGTCCAGAAACATGCCTCTTAGTCTATATGAGCACACAAAGTACTGAACATACATGGGGTTGTAAGCAAAGACCACACAAGTGTCCAGGAATTTGTTTCTGAGTGCACAGTACAGTATTGAGGATGATCAGTGCATAATTGGTGGAAAGTCAGTGCATAGTGGACCCAAAAAAGGTAGGAAAGATGGAAGAAAAGAAGAGCGGTAAGAGGACAATTTAGAAAGAGATGTAGGAACTTAAATAGTGAGTACAGTCTTAAATGATTGTTTCTGGTAGGCTAGGAATATGTTATAACTTTAACTGCTATAAAAGTAGGACTATTATTGGTTTTTCTTGTATGTTACATATATTTTGCAATCTTTTTTAATTATGATTTATGCATTACAACCAGCCCTTTGGAATGAATTAAGTTTGTAAGTCGAGTGTCCACTGTATAAGAAAAAAGGCGTATAGAATGCACATGTAAGCATAATTATCTCAAGTATGGAGTGCTTCATGTGAAATACGGCTTTTTTCCAACTTGTTTTAGGTTTTAGCCTGGCCTAATCCTCAAGCCATAAACCTATAGAGACCTGCACATTTACCATCTTGACAAATGTGAACTGCCATTATTTATACACAATAATAATCAAGAATACAAATTATGGGTCTATAAGTTCAAAGCAAATATCAGAAGGGATGTGAATTCTCAGGTTTACTAGCTATAAAAAAACAAAAGATGCATAATACATATTGTAAAACTAAAGCTGGCCATATATGGCTTGATTCCCCTGTGATCATTGTGCGATCGATAGCAACGTGCTTATGCAAGAATCACTGAACCTTGTGGAATCGACCCCTGACCAATACTTTGGATGGGGACCAGCAATTTTTCCTTCTCAAGGTGGGTTGCATTTGATTCCCGAACAATTGATTGCTGTGAATGTGCACGGCAATCAAACATTCGGGAATTGAGAAAAAAATCTACCCATGTATGACTGCCTCTCACTATAAACTGGTAAATGCAAAGCCCCCTTAAAAAATAGAATGTATTGTTTAATTGCCACTTTCATGACAAATAAGTACAAAAACACATTTACAACCATGATTCACAAAATTAAAGGTTGAAAACATAGCTAACATATCCTATGGTTTCCACAGAGAGACCCAAATAATATAGTGTGCTGGTTAACATCTCCTCTGCCCTGGTAATTACCATTGCCAGCTATGGCTGAAGGGTAAAGCAATGAAACTTAATAGACTGTCTCAGTCTCAGTCGCTCCTCCATGGAGACTTTGGTTGTACATAAACAGTCAAGATAAGCCATGGTCTTCCTGTTCAGCTGAGCATTCCAAACTCTCAGACAGACTCCATAACTAAACTACCATTGACACTTTCCATAGAGGATTTTACCGATATATGCAAAAACTGGGATTTCCATTGCTGTTTACATATAACCAACTGGGAAACTGGTATTTTAGTGGAAAGAAAGTGTGTTTATACTTTAATCAAAAGACATGTGTTCTAAATAAATGCAGCTGATTATGGATTTTCAATTTAGGCATGAGTTGAATTTATATAAAAATACATTTGAGGTTCTAGGCTACTTTACCCCTTCTGTGAATAGGTACTATATATGCCTCTAGGCATTGCCCCTGGCAATTAAAGAGACCAGATTCTAGCATGCCTCCTATCTCCACAACCATTGGAGGGACAACTTTTCCCAGTCCTACCCAAAAGGAAAGGCATGGGATCGCATATTGGCAAGAGGAGGACAAAAGTCTCCCTGCTTTATGAGTTCAATCCAGTTTTCACAAGTCTTAGCTAGAGGTGAAGCTAAACTCTCCCCCCTAAGATTATGGGAATCAGGGCCTTTCCATAAACTCTGACACCTTGAAGAAATAAAAAACACAAGGTTCAGGGTCAAATATGTCTCCAAAAATGATGATTTTATGATTTTTTAAATACATTCCCTGCACTTAAGGCTCAAATGTTTCCAGTAATGTAATATAATATGTTTTTTCTATTGTTTGAAGTTCTAAATGAAAAAATTTACCTTTGAAATTCATAGACAGCAAAAAAAAAATGTATAAACATTTTGACTTAAAGTTACTCTTATTCAATCAGCAAGTTATTTTTTGACAGGAAATGACATATGTCTCCCAAAAGATAATAAGACGATGGACAAGAGGCATTTTAGTGTAAAAAAAAGTCTTAGCTTTATTTTACATTTGAGTAAAAAGTGTCATGTCCAAAATTATTCATACCCTTCCCAAACTGTCACAGTCTCTGGGAAAATCCAAGGTTTTACACCATTCCATATAGTCCAAGCTGTTCTAAAGCATCCTAATTACCCTGATTAATTGGGAACAGCTGTTTAAATCTGCCCAACAGGTGAAAAATAGCAACTCTCTGCAGTTGGTTTGTGGACACGGCTAAGACAAAGGAGCTCAGTGAGGACGTGCGGCTGCACATTGTGGCTGCTCACAAGTAAGGAGAGGGCTGCAAGGCCATATATAAATGTTTTCAAGTTCCAGTGGCTACAGTGCAAAGTATTATTATTATTACTAAAAGTATTATTAAAAAATACTAGATGTTCTGCACTATGAAAAATCTCAGAGGACGTGGTCGGAAGCCAAATGTGACACCTGGGCTGGCCAGGAGGATAGTGAGAGAGGCAAGAAGGAATCCAAGGATCACCACCATAGCTATCCTGCTCTGCTGGTGGCAATGTCTCAAGGCAGACACTGCTCACTGCTGGGTTCCACAGATGCAGACCAAGGAGGACTTCACTTCTCCAGATAAGGCACACAAGCTTGCTTGGCATTTGCAAATGCTCATCTGGACAAAGAAGGAGACTTCTATTCTTCTGTGTTATTGTCAGATGAAACCAAAAATGAATTGCTTGGTCATAATGATGTTTCCTTCATTTAGCGTAAAAAAGGAGAAGGCTTCAACCCAAAGAACACCCTCCCCACTCTAAAACATGGTGGTAGGAAGAAGACCCTCCAACCTGAAAGATTTGGAGCTAATTGCTAAAGATGAATGGGCAACAATACCAGTGGGGACATGCAAAAAGCAGGTCTGCAATTTCAGGAAGCATGCGATTGCTGTAATAGCCAATAAAGGCTTTTCTATTAATTGTTGAGAAGGGTATGAATAATTTTGGAGATGACACTTTTTGCTCAAATGAAAATAAAAGCTGAGAAATGTTTTTTCCCACAATAATGCCTCTTGTACATTGTCTTATTATCTTTTAGGATACACCTTTGTCATTTCCGTCAAAATAACTTGCTGGTTGAATAAAAGTAACTTTAAGTCAGGGGTATGAATAATTATGGGCTCAGCTGGTAGAGATGGTTGAATGTTTTTGGGAAATTTTGACTACCTGACTTTGTAGTTTATTGCAAAGTCAATGAACATATTATCATCAACAAATTTGTTGAAAAGTTCAATCAAAAAAATTAAGTTCAAAGTCAAGTCAAAGCTAACTTAGGCTATGTTTTCACATGTGTGGCCACCCGCCAGGCGATTGAATGGCCATGTTTAAAAACCACGTCTTAATTTTTAAAACGCGTTTTTTAACCGTGGCCATTCACGTCAGGGGGGATCGACTGTGGGACGGCACGCGATTAAAAATGTGGTGATCCGAGGTTTTATGGCACACGCGGCCCCTCCCAATCGCCCCCCAATCACGGTCTGGGGAAGAGCCACATTCAATTACATGGGCGCAATTACAATTGCGTGGCGGGCTGCCACAAATGTGGGAACATAGTCTTAATTTTACACTTAATTTATGCAGAAATTGCATGTTCTAGAGCAATACTTTCTTCTCACTTTTAAATTACTTTCCATAACCCTTCTCTTCTTCTAGCAATTTGGTGATGATATCATGTTTAGGGGCTTTGCAATAACTTACAAATCAGCTAGTTGAAATTTTGCCCATCATCTTTAGTTATTAGCTAGTAGATACAGAATATTAAATAAAACACACTGGGTCCTTACATCAGATTCATCACCAACGATTATCTCTTGATATCTACTAGCCAGTTCGCACTACTTACATGGCAAGATTATCACTGTTGCACCTACAATGTTCATATCACATGGCTATTTCTTAAATGTGGAGTTGGTTGGAAGAGCATTCCGTCTGCTAACAGATTACACCATAACAGGAGTTTAAAGCCTGAGGCCCTAGTGCCACTAAAATGTGTTCAGTTAGGGGACTGAGCGGATAAGCAGAGGGATCAATAAAGCTTTTCATGGAATGTCTGCCATTTCCAGCAGAAAAGACCCAACTGATTGGTAACTAGCAAGGTTATGTTAAACATTAGACTTTATCAGTAGTCCACTGAAAGGATTTTAAAACTGAAGGCTTTACTTGGTGGGTGGCTTTGCATGTTAGTATCTTTCTGGCAGGAGGAGATAACTGAGCACAATCATAATCCATTAGTATTGCTCTTCCATGCACACACACTGGCCTGACTGTTTATTTAGAAGGAGATTGACAGAAGAGATACAAGTGTGAAGTAAATGCTTCATGGTGACAGAATGCAGATATATTCTGCAACTTACTGAGTTACTGCTTGTCATCCAGAAGAAAGACAGGGCATTGTGAATGTTATCTTAAATCGGAGCCACAGATACTTGAGCTATGTGCAACACAGAACATGGTTAATAAGTTAAACGATTAATGTATTGAGTCATCATGGAATTATGTTTACAAGGACTGATTGGCTAGTTGCTAACCTAGGATGTATTTGCATCACGTGCAGCCTTAGGTCATCATATAAAATTCCCGAAGAGCTAATTTTAGAAACAGAAAGGGGGCAGTAGAAATAAAACAAATTGACCATCAAACCTGCTCAACATACTTAAACACACTAACACATACGGGACATAAACACACATTTAACATTTTGTTTAGCTTTAGTACATCTCTATGCTTGTCCCAAGCAAAACCTACAGTTTGATTTTGAACTTTTTGCTAGTTTGAAAGAATGTCTGACTAAAATGCATCGGGTGCCATCTGAACCATCACTGTAAACAAGCTTGGTCTTGACCCCTTAACCGCCCTAGCGGTCAGGACGGCAGTATCTCGTCCAGCGCTGCTACTGCTAGTATAGCACTGGACGAGATGCTGCCGTCCAGCACACATCGGGGCTCCTGGAGCGCATACTCACAGTTCTGCGCTGTTTCGGTGTCCCCGATGTGGTAAGGCTGCCAGCATGCCTCCTTCTCTTCTCTCCCCCCCCCCCTCCGAGTGACGTGATGACATCACATCGGGGAGGCGGCGGGAGATTTGAAAGTACAGTGCATTAAATCAATTTTCTATGTAGAAAACTGTTTCCAATGTGCTTCTATGTACTAAATCCCAACTAAAAAGTCTCTGGTGCCCCAGATGTGCCCATATGCAGTAACCCTCTCTAACCTGGTGTGATATTATCACATCCATCACACCAGGTTAGAGAGGGTTACATAATTGTTTGTTTCAAACATTATTATATTCAGGATGTCTACTAGACCCTTGTACTGACATATTTTGGGAAGTTACAGGCCTACAACATAAAGAAAAATTTACCATTGAAGTCTATGGTGCACTTTTGGTACAAAAATCTGGACCTCAGCAGTGCGCTAGGGAGGTTAACTGTGGACTATGTGCTAAATCGGAATCTGTGCCGATGAAATACTGATTTTCTACTTTGTTTTAAGTTGATTGACAATATGGTTTTATTTAAATGAATAAACAAATTTTATGTGAACAATATTGGTGACCCTTTCCTATTTGTCTGTAGTTACCTTAAAGTCCCAGGGGACTGTCCACACCCGTTGGGTTTATGTATGGACTCTTCAACCTATTTTGTTTGAATATATGTGTTGAGATTAATGAGATGATGACAACTTTTACTTTGATAGTCTCTTTTTGCCCTTAAATTGCACTCAAACTCACCCCTAGTTAATTCAGGCTAAATTCAGGAAAGTTTACACAAATGTTTGACCCATATTCCATTTCATGCTATTCAGGGATCCCCTGTTGTCCGCAGGTGTTTGGAGGGTTTTTTTGGGTGCTTTTCAAGATGTTTTTTTACCTTGACATTGGAGAAAATGCCTGAGAAAAAGGCCTGAAATAACTGTATTTCATAGAGTAATGATTGTGGTTACAGTGGTCCTCCAGGTCCTCTTTAAGCTCCCACCAACAGACGCACACAACACTAGACAGGTGGTGGTCTCCTTGCGCAATGAGCCTGGTTTGACTCAGATAGGGGGCACATATTTGTTGCCTTCCCTTCACAGGCTGTCCAGGTCTGCCGTGAGGTTTGGTATCACCTTGAGGAAGACCCATGCTTACTCATTGGACCACCACCAGGTAGGCCAAAAGGTGGTGTTATTGTGAAATATGGAAGGCTTCAGGCCATTTACAAAAAAAGGTTCTCGGGTTCTCTTGTCATGTAACCAGACATCCTAGACTGTTAAAAAAATTACTCTCAACTGCTTTGTAAAGGCTGTATAAATGCCTGACAGATGCCTGGAAAGCGATACCATTAAAGTCATGAGGTATTTCAAATTGCAAAAGCCTGTTGAATGGGAAATGTGCATTAAAATAATGCACCACTGTTAAAATGCCTGCAAATAGTGTCTACCTTAATGGGACTCCATAATTTTTTAAACACCAAGCCATTTTTCTAGCACTCAATTTCCTAAACCAAATATCCTACCCTCCTGATGAATGTATCAAATTACTCCATTTATGTTTATAGCTTATTATATTGCAGTTGTCACATTGAACACTGGATTGTTGTTGTCCTAAAGATTGTATTATTTGTTACTTTAATGCTGATGGAATAATTGTCCTGGTCTTCTAGATATCAATACAGGGTCATGGTAGGAGTATGCAGCTTGTCATTTTAATTAACTGTAAAGTTAAAGAGTTTACAAACCAGCTGATTTATTGATTGTGCAGGATAACTCAATGTGAAAGTTGACATTTCTAGAACATATTTCATATATATATTTTTTAGGGGTGCTTAGGCTTTTAATTTGGCAAAGTAAATGATCAATCTGTTAAGGACAATTCACTTAGCTTAGCAAACATGGAGAAAATGTATGTTGATGGTGGAATACAGCCGATCTTCACATCATTCACTAAGCTTGTTAAACTATCCCTTGCAGAGTGATCTCACTTTGCTTAGTAAACATCCTGAACACCTTCTGCAATATGTATTGGCTCCGTCAACATCCCCATCAAGGAATGCAATCAACACAGGGGGTGCCTACTGAGCCGATAATGCAGTGGAAACCTAACCTTAATCATTTGATCCCGTTGTTAGGAGATCTCTTATGGATTTATTCATTGAGATAAAATAGATTGTGGATTAGAGATTTTTTTATTTATTTGACTTGTTTTAATTTTTTAGTTAAGTGCAAGGTCATGCGTGGTATCCTCACCAAACTTGCTGGAGATGTTGCTCTAACACAAATATTTTTTGAACAGAGAAAAAGAGGAAGACTCTCGCCTCGAATAATACACAGATCAAGTGATCAATAGTATGGTGTCTGCCAACATCCAAATTTGTATACACATAAGGAAGATATCATTTTGTTGCACCCAGTAATCAAATAAATGGTTAAATATTTTTTTGTATAAATGTAGTTCAAAATCAAGTTGAAATTTCTTAAATCAAAATTCCGACTACCTGCACTTCCACAAGTTTGATGATGAACCTATGTTCAGGGGCTTTGCAAAAATTCACATATTCAGCTAGTTAAAAACAGGGCTGTTTCTCCCACTTTATGGAGTATGCGAGGCATAGGGCCCCAACGTTCATACCCAAACGATAGCTGGCCGAGCTGTTGAGCTGCTCAACAACTCGGTTGGCAAAACGATAGCCCCCCTCTGCTCAACAACTCAGCATCAGGGGGCCCTGTGCAATAACAATGAGTATGCAATGCGCCACACACAATATATGAAGGTATGATAAAATGTAAAATAGTTATAGTGGAACCAGACGGGGGTTAAAGATAGGTGCCAACATTTCTAATTGTATAAACTGTAAATAATATATAGGATCGAGTGAAGTCCCTATAAGTGATTTTCGTGAATTTTCAAAAGTGCAGATTTTCGCAATATTCCGAATATTCGCATCACCCCAATATTGGATTCAAAAACTGTTGATGGTCGCAGGGAGTGTTGCTAAGCTCTTGTTGCAGCCTTCCCATTCGTCCACTTGCATTGAGAGGCATGTGTAATGGAAAAAAAATACAGAATATCCGGAATCCGAATATTCGTTATCATCACTAATAAGGAGGACTGGAGCAACCTTGGATGCTGGACGGTGGATCTATCTTAACAGGACGCCC
>CM070036.1:60176390-60194175 GCA_036250615.1 Ptychadena robeensis | reverse complement strand
CTGATCATACAAAAAGAAACAGGGTCATATGTTTGATTAAATAACCCCCTTAAAATTAAGTATGTGTTTTAGAATAGAATTAAAGGTAGCCATACACAGGACAATTCCGCCCCCAGCAGTCGCTCTCGCTCGGCTGCATCGGGAGCACCCATCGGGACGATGCGACCTAGGATCCTATGTTGGACTGCATGGTCATCCGACATGTTAGAATATTCCCAGCCGATCCCATTTCTTTGGATGGGGACTTTGTCCGGCACACAAAGGGTGCCCGCTGATCCTCTGAGCGAGTCGGCCCCTCATCTATCAAGGGAAAAACGGCCCGTTTATGCCTACCTTAAAGAGGTTCAAACATTGTTCACAGTAATATTAACACATTGTGTTATCTCATAGGTCCAGAAAGTCAAGGCCACATCAAAATTTTTTTACAAAAGCTATAGAGTAAAGGTTGCCATACATGGCTCAATATTCGAGCCATTCAAGGAACCTCCAGCCCAGTGTGATGATGTTATCGATATCGAGGCTAATATAGAAGGAGCTGTAGGCGCAGCACTGTTGCGTCATCCAGCTTAGCCACTGCTTTGGATGGGGACCCATCCAAAGCAATGGACATCGACCATGATTTACGGTTATGTCCGTTAACCTTGTCTTCAAGCAGGATTGATAGATCCCCCTCAAAGGAAGGCATACACGGGACGATTTCTGAATAGATTAGTGCACTATCGAGCTACGTGAGTGTGCACGGCACCTGATTGTACTCTAATCTATTTAGAAATGTACCCATGTATGCCCAGCTTCAAGGCAAAACAGGGGTATCAAGCACTTTAAAGCTCTTCTATCAATCACAAACGCCATTTCTTAAATGAGTAGATGTGGCTACTTTTATACATTAACATGGCCGTTGTATGTGAAAAAACAAACAATTCTGTGCTTAACAATATAAATCAATAACGCACTTTACAGACTATTATTTACAATATCGCTACTTGTTTAAGCTATTTCATATCTTCTGTTGAATACAAACTTTATTGCGTGCTATCGGTATCTGCATAAGAGAATATTTAAGTTATTGCTCATGTATCAGTGAGCATTTTCTGTTAAACGTTTATGAATTATGCATATATATTTTGACATAAAGAACATAGAATGTGTCTATGGATGATTTAAAATTCTTGAATTTATAGCGGTCCTTTGAGGCACAGAATGGACGTTATCCTCTTTGTGTCAATTTTGTAGGAAAATTGTTTTGACGTATCATTGTGTTTAGGTGGATAAACGTAAGGACATATAAAACAGTCAAAAAAAAAGAAGATGGATGCCAATGATGTAGAGAATCATGACAGTCATGCATATGAGATTGCTGTATCTCACAGGAATTTGCATTTAGTTTTTCATGGCAGTATGTTGCCTTGGTAGGAATTTGTATTAAAAACAAAACAGGCTATTGGAGATTTCATGATCTTTAGTATTGCTGAGAATCAGAGAGCAGTTGGAAAGTATGAAGAGTTGACAAAATGCAATGTTTATGTGCATTTTATTCATTTAAAATATAACCACCTTCACCTCTACATGTACAGATTAACATGATTAACATCTCATAAATATTTATTTTAATATTTGATGTTATTGAGAAGTAAGAGGACATTTTTAGGGGGATTTGTTGCTACTCTAGGACACAGAATCCTGTTCCATGGTGGCTTCAGAGACTCCAGGAGAACAGTCAACTGAACACTCATGGTATTATCATAATTCACTCTAAAACAAAAAGCAGTAACTGGGAGAAGTGCCTTTTGAGTTTTAAGTAAAGGGTAGATTTATCAGGGTGCAGACTTTACATTCCTTGATAATTCCTATAATTCCTTTATAATTCCTTGATACATTCCTATTATATGACAATTCTTAACATTTCAAATCAAATTTAAAGGCATTCTTCAATAATGTGTTCACATAGCATGCACATGCCCATTTGTGTTAAATAACTAAATGCATATATTTTCTATTTTCGTCCATTCAAAATATAAATATAAAGGAAATAAAATATATACTATAAAGCAATAATCACAATAATCAAAATAAATTCTAGATACCAGGAAAATCAGACAGGGATCTGGGACATCCTGAAACATAATGACTTCAGTTAGCCAATAAAGGGTATTACTCAAACTCCAAACTTTCTGCATTCTTCAATGGGGACCATTGTACAACCCTATTCTACCCTTACAGGAAATACTCTGCATATCAAAAGCCTGAAGGTACTGTTCAGTAGTGCTTTTCCTACCTGCTAGCTTCAAAGGGGGGCAAGTTGGGGTTACATTTAGTGTTAAGCTTGAATATTTGAATTGAGAATATATTCAACGAACATTGTCTATTCGAGAATTTGCAAATTTCACAAATATGGCTGCGGATAGTTGCAATTTTGAAAATTCGCAATATTTTGCATTGGGAAGTTTAAGGTGATTATATATTCACAATGTGAAAAATATACCACATGTGGATTATATTTTCGCAATGCATGGCCATACACTTGAATTGCCAATATTTGTGAATGTTGAATCAAATATTAGTAGAATTATTGACAAAATATCGCAAATATAAATATTAGGTATGCCGCTCATCACCAGTTACCTTATAAGGCACTTAATAAAAAGATTTGAAGGCTGCTGCAATATCTGTTGACTTTACTTCTTTAGATCCAGAGGGAGAAAAGAAGACCAGTGTAGACATGACATAGATGTAGTCCCTAAAATATTATTTGACCAAGTGGCATGTTAATCTGGGAGTTTCTCTCTCACGTTAGAAGCAATGGGTCATCAGAGTACCCCAGATCACAAAAAGTGAGGGGGGATACATCTGGTGTTGTTGGTAAAGTAATAATGCGGCTGTAATGTGCCTGGGCACACAACCACTACATACACCAGAAATCGATTCAACGGTCTTTATTGGGGAAGTCCAAAACAAGGCAAAGGTCATACATAAGAATCAGTCCAAGGAAGCATGGTACAAAAGGTCAAGACAAGAGACGTGGTCAATAACAATCCAGGGTCAGGGCAAGGAGAGTCCAGGCAATCAGGCTGTGTCACTGTTGGCGATAAGGACACATGCAGACAGGCAGGGTATTTACATAGCAGTAAACACAGAGGCGCACCCGAACACTGTTATACAGATGTTATAACAGGCAAGGGTATGCAGGGCAGGGTCCCATTAAATGAGCAGCCTGACCAATAACATTATGCCACCTAGTGCTATTGGATTGGTGGACAATGGTGAATATCCCGCAGCTTGTTGGGGCTGTAGGAATTCAACCTTGAACATGTCCACCTGGCTGCACTGTGTCAATCACGTCCACAAGGCTGCTGAGGATGCTATAAATGCAGGACTTTTTACTAAAATTATTACAAAGAGGTTGCTGACAATCCTGCCAACACTAGTCGAAGACAGGGCTCTGAGATCTTCTCCCATTGCCTCTGCAATCTTCCTGTAGATCACGGTCCACCTTTTGTTCTGGACTATTAATCTTTTTCTGTGGGTCTTATCATATAACATACTTGTCATTATTTTACTACTGTGTAAAAAAAATTTAAACTTTTAATGAAAAAAAGTCACAAGCTTAATGTTGTTTTGATCCATAATGCAAAGCAATTTCCTGTTTAATAAGACTTAATTTAATATATATTTTTATTAGCATATGGTATTATTAAAATTACGAATTGAGATATAGGTTTTGTTGTAAAGGTAACTAATTTAATTAAAATGAATGTAACCTTAAAAATAAAATAATTTAAAAATAATCACCTACCATTTAAACTATTGTAAGGCTAAATAAATGAATTTCTAAAACCATTTACATGCTTTACATGCTCTTGATATGTGAGATGTTCTGTATTTTTTAATCATATGGTTCTTTCCTTAAAAAGGAACCTAAACTCACCCTATGAACTCCATGTTCCTCGCAGTCAATCATCCCATTATACAGATGAACCTATAAAAAAAAGTATTTGTCTTTTGGCTAAGATCAAGTGTAGTATCTGTTCTCATGTTTTGCAGGAACACTATATGTTGGTGAATAGGGGTAGTATTCAGTGCCGTTTCTAGCCTTTCGGGGGACCCTATGCAAGTTCTTGTTTCAGGCCCCCTGGAGGGGGGGGGGGAGTTGGAAATGTTGACTGGTAGGGGAGACCAGGAAGGGAGAAGACTACTTCTGTCCCTCTTCCTGATGATCTGTACAGCGTGTGAAGACTTCATCTTCTCTTCCAATAGCACACAAACCCCCCTGCCCCCCCAACACCGATTGGCAGCACAAGCTAATAAGATCTCCACGGGGAGGGAGGGCTGCTGGCTATGCATGCGCATATTCTGCATAGCGAAAAAAAAACAGCCCTGCTAGTTCTATAAGTCCACTTAAATTGCAAAAGATTTGGCCTAAAACCAACAGATGAGAATGAGATAACATGGTTTGACTGGAGCTTGGAAAGGGTGCTCTCATTGTCCATGCCTCCTAGTAGTGGCAGTTTGTCATTAGAATGTGTGTTCTGTTTCCTATGTGAGGAAAGTGGTGGGAAGGAACTGCAAGTGGCATTTTGTTTGGATCCTCCGAAGGAAGTATCCTCTGATGAGGGTTCCCTCCTTGTGAGGAGCCTACCTTTCCCTTGTACATAGGAAGGAACTGCAAGTGGCATTTTGTTTGGATCCTCCGAAGGAGGTATCCTCTGATGAGGGTTCCCTCCTTGTGAGGGGCCTACCTTTCCCTAGTACATGGGAGACAGGTGGCTTCGGCTATCTGGACCAAGTATTCCGAACTCCTTTCCCATGGCTTGTGTGTACTTGACACACACAGAGGGTGCTTTGAAAAAACCTTTCTTGTAATACTTCTAGAATCTATGAAGATATATTTTCATCATAGAAAACCCTTATTATCTAGTTGTCATTTGCAGGTGTCTTCGGCTATCGGGACCAAGTATTCCGAACTCCTTTCCCATGGCTTGTGTGTACTTGACACAAGCAGAGGGTGCTTTGAAAAAACCTTTCTTGTAAGACTTCTAGAATCTATGAAGATATATTTTCATCATAGAAAACCCTTATTATCTAATTGTCATTTGCATTACTTCAGCTACTGACTGGCAAAGTCTGAGTCCTCTGCTCAAGTTTTAGGGAAATGTACTTTATCTATATGTCAGTGACCATTGTTTACAGAGCAAGGGCAGAAAAATCATCCAAAGAAGAAACTTTTTTTTCAGAAGGAAATTTAGGAGAGAACAGTTCAATGACTAGTCCGAATGTTTTACTTTTTTTCTCACAAAAAATATAATAGTTTACAGCTGTGTTTTTGCTTGTGATTTATTTATATTCATCTTTGTAACATAAAAATATAAATGAAAAAATAATATAACATGAATAATAACAATAATAGCAATATTAATGCTATAATTAGTGATGGCGCGAACCTGGAATTTGATGTTCGCGAACGGCGAACGCGAACCTCCGAAATGTCTCGCGGAAACCCGCGCGAACACCCATAGACTTCACATGGGCAGGCGAACATTAAAAAAACTAAAGTGACCCATTTCTGGCCACAATAGTGTGTTGGAAAAGTTATTTTTTCAAGGGACAACACCTATGGACAATGACATGACAGAGGGGGAATCCATGGCCCCAAAAACTCCCAAAGAATTATTTTTTTTCACGCAATAAATCCGCACGAAGGATTTCTTAACCAATATGATCAGTCAATGGATTTAACATAATGCAGGGGAGCTAAAGGGAGCAGACACTAAAACAAACATTGGTTGGTAAATGCCTGTGTGAATTCCACCTGAACACACCTGTGAAGATACTGGCTTTCCACGTTGCCTTACAGCTTAAAAGATGCATTATTTTAATTTTACTGCGAGAGACACTGGTGGAGATGGACAGTGTGGAGGACACTGGGGAGATGGGTCAGTATGGCGGAAGACTGTGGTGATGGTGCAGTGTGGAGGACACATGGCTAGCAGATGGGACAGTGTGGAGGACACTGGTGGAGATGGACAGTGTGGAGGGACACTGGTAGGTGATGGTCACGTGTGGAAGACACTGGAGGGAGATGTCAGTGTGGGAGGACCACTGTGGTTGATGGTCAGTGTGGAGGAACACTGGAGAAGATGTTCAGTGTGCAAGGACCACTGGGGAGCTCAGCAAGAAGATGCGTCAGTATGGCGGACACATGGTGGTTGATGGTCAGTGTGGAGGGACACTGGTGGTGATGTGTCAGTGTGGAAGGACACATGTGGGAGATGGATATTCACCATGATGGATGGATGGGATTTTCCAGTTGAAGGACTTTAGATTACCACAGAAAACACTGCCCTAGCTAATGTGTTCCCTATAGCAGCAAGCAGCAGCTCTCTTTCCTAAACTCTCTCGTTCTTCAGCAGAATGTGAAAATGGCAGTCCATGTACTTGACTATGTTATAGGGGCGGGGTGTGAGGCGTCATGTGAGGTTGTGGGGTGCCATCATTGGCAGCTGGATTAGTCTGCGTGGACTGTGACTCACAGGGTCAAAGTTTACTGCAATGTTTCAAAGATAGGGCGCGAAACCGAAAAAACTCGCCATATGTTCACGAAAATGGGCGAACGTATAGTTCTCCGGCGAACAGTTCGGGCCATCACTAGCTATAATAGGCTTTTCTAACAAAACAGAACTAAATAGAACCAATATACAACAGTTAACATTGTTTTTGTTTCAAGGTTAGTATACATTTGTTTGTTTTTCTTCCTACGAGAAGCCAATGTGAATATAGGAGCAGCTTAGAAGAAACTCAACACTATCTCAAACACATCTCATATTCAAGCAAGTCATTCCAAAATACACAAACCCTAACGTAGACAGGAAATGTGTTTTTATAGAAAAATATGTACAGTAACAGAATAAATATAAGACACTGTGGTTCAACTTTATTTTTTTTATTATTCTTTGACACTGTCAAATGTAAATATACTACAGGAAACCTGAACACCTGACATGTTTTCCATCTTTGCTGTGACACTTAATCAAGGTAAAACAATATGTAACACATGGTAGTCATAAAGGCATTGCAGTTAATCACATCTGTACTATGTATCCAGTTACTCCAAAATGTGATATGCTAAGGTACTATCACACCTCTGATGTTTGACATGTTCCAAAAAAATATGATTACTTCAGGTGTTGTGAAACTTGAATTGGTTTGATGATAGCGCATGGAGAAACTTACTTCTCCTTTAACATATTCTTTAATCATACTTTGAATTTTTAAAGGAAAGAAGAGGTAAGATTGCAAGAAATCCTTTAAAGTATGAAAACCAATCTATTGTGGATTATAGCATTGTTCCTTAAGCTGGCCATACATGGCTCGATGAAGAAACAGATTAGAGCAACATCGGGCGCTGTGCATGCTTATGACACCCGATGTTGCTCTAATCTGTTTCTTCATTTGAGCCATCCACGGTTCTTTCGAGCAGGATCAACAGATCCGCGTGTATCCAGCTTTAGTGTTATATGACATATTCCCTAATACCTATAAAATAACCTGACTTACAAGTAGAAACCTCATATTTGGCTTATTGCTGCTTGTTAACAAGAACCATGTTGGCATAGTAGAATACTATCCATACTTTATGAGTCCTGAAGAGCAGCATTTTGTTGTTACCAGCATTAGAGCCATCTAACAGATGTGTCTGCTTCTTGTTAATGAGTACAATCCACTATTTATCAGTCTAATACAAAAAAAAACATCCCTGAATAATTTAATAAAGTGGTCAGTCATTCTCCTAAAATCTATGTGTCAACATTCCTTTATTACACAAATCAGAACAGAAATAGGAAGTAAAAGAAGGAATATTTACCACCCATCCCCCACCCAAAGTTGGAGCCTAGAACTCCTGGGACTTTTAGGGAACCAATGATCAATAATGGTCCAATACATGTATTGGTAACTCCATTTTCTACATCAAATACATGCATACAAAGTCAATATTGTAAAAAAGATCTTGTCTTCATGAAGAAGTGAAATTAACTATACATGTACACATTTCTCAAAGGTTTCTTACATTTTATAAACATACAAGTCACAAATTGCTATGGAACCCATGGTAAATGGGGGATTTCACCTTATTAATGTATATTTCCTTTGTCTAGTAGTTTAGATTTTCTACAGGGGTCTTAAGTTGGACTGCCTTTTCTAATGATTTTCAGATACAAATATATATTTTGCCTTATATTGTGGATGGATGGTCGAGGAACCCCAAACCCTAATTGTGTCCCCCATTATTCCCTCTCCCTTCCTCCCTAAGATGCAGGGGAGACAGAGTCAGTGTATCAGCCTCTGGAGATGCGCCTCATCTTGGGGAATCATTCATCAGCTTCTTATGTATAATGCACACACTTATACTTAGGATTCAACAAGACTGCATAGTGACATTATATACTTTTATTGATGGACCTTGTATTTATGCTTTGGTGTTTGACTCCTGAAGAAGCAAGAATGTGAAACATGTTAACAGTGAAATAGATTAAATAGTAAAAGTATTGGTCCTAGATCATAAATGGACACCATATAAGAATTACACACATTACAAAGAAAATGGGCTTCTGGTATGGAGAGAGGTTTCACCACCAACATTTTACTATGCAGACCCTTCATATACAGTTAAATGCCTATCTAGGGCCCTGTCTACACTGGGTGTTATCAGTACGTCCATTATACCCAACCTGCAGCACCCCCGATTTCCTTGTCTTTACGGGTCATATGTTGAATTTGAAAAGCTTAATACTTAGCTAGCTGCTCTACTAAACAAGTAACAGTATAGATACTGTATATAGAAGTATATATAGAAGCAACCTAATCAAATTGGACCTCTACATCACAATAAATAAAACTGTTGTATACATCTAAAAATAATTTAATCCTATGCATTCTGTTATATTTAATAATATCCATCCATTTTGTTATAGGGTTGTAATGAAGTAATGAAGTTAGTAAGGCAAGTGTTTGTAGCCTCTTTCAGTATACCTTAAAGTAATCTGAAGGATCACTGAACCAGATCAGTCAGATAATATGAATGTGACCTTTCATGATTGACATACACTCCTCTGTATTCATTACTATGGTGGGCACACATTTATAAAACTCAACTTGCTCCTTCTTAAGATAATTACAACACAAGCAACATATATCCATAATTGTTGTTTTATACATTTTAACTATTCAACCTACAATCTTATTGTAATAACTTATTACAATAAGATTGTATATCTTATTGTAATAAGTTATTACAATAAGACTTAACTGCTTATTAAAATAATGAAATATCTGTGTTCTGTCCACTGTCTTCCTGTGCCAGTGCTTCCCTGTACCTGAAATATGTATGTTGCTGAAGAAGTAAATCTCCCTTTGCCACACTATGTGTGTGTTACATTAGTGTCTGACTATGGATGTTCTCTTATTAAATCACTGACATAGAAATACACCAGTCACTCCCATTCCTAGTGAGAGTTGTTTTTTTAATCAAATACCAACTTTGTATTCTTCTGTTTGTCTAATGGTATTTCTCCTGTCTTGTGGATCTAATTTCTGCTGTGGTTGTAGCCTACATTTACCACTTTCCTTTTGATCCAAATTTGTGGTTGAAAGACCTCAGTAGCTCAACAAAATCTGATATACAGACATATAAGCAGTGACTTTTTCTATTTACTTGGCCTCTCACCATGAAG
The DNA here is from genome assembly GCA_036250615.1 of Ptychadena robeensis. Taxonomy (NCBI): domain Eukaryota; kingdom Metazoa; phylum Chordata; class Amphibia; order Anura; family Ptychadenidae; genus Ptychadena; species Ptychadena robeensis. Next base: position 60,184,450 of record CM070036.1, on the reverse strand, counting down.
ATTTCTTCAAGTTTCTTTCAGAGAAAATCTCTGCTGCACTTTCCCAGCAAGAAACCCATAATGAAAACAATGTCATCAGGGCATTTAAGCTGGGTATACATGTGTAGATATGGGCCAGATCGATGGCCGTTTCAAGCACCCTGCTCGCTCACGCCCATCAATCTGGCCCTTATCATAAGTGGCCATCAATCCAGCTAGAAAACAGGGATATCGGACATGACAGTAAACCATGACATCATCACGCTGCTGCAGGGAACATCAAACCGCTCCAATATCGAGCCATGTGTTCCCTGCTTTAGTATTGAATACCTGCCTTAAAATTAATTGGTAATATAATACACTATCTCAAGGCAAACAAACATTTCAAGAGACCGCAACAAATGTAAACTATTGGCCATGCACAACAGACTGCCTTCTGAGTTAGTGGCCTATTTTGCATGCATGAGTTTGCACATGTGCGTTTCTGTAATGTGCCACTATAAGACCTGTATATTTTCTGCTCCATAAATTATTTTGAATGTGGTGAACGGATAGTTTCCAAAATCCTGGAGTATTTCTGTGCCAGTAAATGTTGAAAAGGCATAATTAAAAATTGTCACTTTAACATAAATGTACATGTAAATGTCCAACATTGGAACTGGCAAATAAACATTTACTCCATCGTGCACAAATAATATGTAACACATCATTAGGCTCTGAGAAAGAAATGCAAATTGTTTTAGAAATGTAGAGTGTTTGAAAATAGGAAACCAACACTGATAAATGTAGCGGCAATATTCCAGATCACAATGAAGAGAGAAATATTTTGGAAAGCACACAAGCGCAGAGGATACTTATCACTCAGCATGTTGATACTGTGGTTGTTTGATTAAGGAGAATGCTGGTACTGGAAATACTGCCTCATTTACACTAGTGCGGTTGAATATTGAAAATTAACACATCTTCATGTTTAGCCACTTGTCTTTTCAATTAGATTATAGTCCAGATGGTTAATGTCTTGGTGATGTCAAGCCTACTCCAGAGCAAAACAATCATTCAGAGCAATCATCATTTGCAGCACTGATGTAAGCAAGTTCTAATGGCCGGTTCAAAAGTGTAGATTGCCCATGTAAATTGATGATAGCTGTGTACACATGGAACTGGACACCCGACATATAAGTCCTGCATACCGGTCTAATTATGTGTTGACATATCTGAAAAATGCATTGAAGGAAATGTTTGCCCTAGATTCAGACTATGAGCAGATTAGAGTTGCATTAGCTGTTATAAAGAGACACAACAAATAGAAGATAATAAAGGAACGTGGGGTTTATTCAGCAGCATAGTGCAAATATTGAAACAGTTCCATAAAACAAGAGTGGAGCCTCTGCTAGACTTTCACCCCTCCCCTGTTTTATATATATATATATATATATATATATATATATATATAAACCATGAAAGATATAAACTATATACGATATACTACGATATAAGTCATGTCATATTTAATAGGACACTATGGGAAAGCATTTGCAGGTAAAAAATAGAAAGTCTTCTTCCGTCAATCTTTGAAGGAAGTTGATAACAGCTACAATGTTCTTATATTTATGATTTATTGGAAAATTAATAGGGTACACCTGCAAGGACACGCACGTCTCAAAAGCAGTAATTTTTTTAATAATCAAATTATGTCTTGGGTAAAAGTATTATAATAGTACTAGACATAAAGCCTGTTAAATTAACGGGCACTAGAACATATGTGGCCCGGTTTCCCTTCTAAATCTGCTCCCTGTCGAAATCGATCATCCCTGTAGCACAGAATGACCAACAGGGGGAGCTGATATCAACCGAGGAGTCATCCATAACAGCGTCTGTAAAGCTGTCACCTGGGGCGGCTGCTGTGTCCATGACCCCCCGGTCTTCATCAAGCTGTGCTCCCTGGGACCCTTGAACAGCAGTGGCAGCAAAACTCTCACCCACGGTGGCTACTGTGTCCATGCTCCCCCGGTCTCCATGCCCTCCATCGACATATGCTCCCCCTCTAGCTAATGACATTGTCTGCTACAGGGTGAGCAGATCCCGACGGAGGGCAAGAAGACCGGGGGAGCATGGTCACAGTAGCCGCCGTAAGTGACAGGTTTGCTGCCACTGCTTGTTAAGGGTCCCAGGGAGCACATGTCCATGGGCACACCAGCCACCCTATGTGACTATTTCACGGGCACTGCTTTGGATGACTCTGCGGTCAATATCAGCTCCCCCCTCGCCTATCTGATTTCATTAGATGTGCTCCCCCTGCTGGCCATTCTCTGCTACAGGGGGGAGCAGATCTCGATGGGGGAGCAGATCTCGATGGGGGAGCAGATTTCGACAGAACACTGGCCGCCCAAAGTCTCTGCGCTCCATTTTCCAACGGCTGTCCGTGGGGCACATGCGCAGTAGCGCAATCCCACGGACACAGGGACTGGACGCAGAGACACTTCTACTTTACCAACAAGTTTCAGGAAAACATTTCTAAAGTGGCAAATACAGTGGAAGCTGCCATTGTTATAGATTTTTTAATGGTGATATTGTGACAACATGACATTGCAAATCAGTAGGTTGGCTTGAGTGTTTTTACATTAGGGTAAGAGTTATGTTCGGGTTAGAAGAGAATTTGCAGATATAAGACCATAGACCATATTTTATCAAATATTACACTTTATTGAGGTAAGGAAAAGATAAATAAGAAATGCAGCATTTACAGCATCAATAATCTTGTCACATCATCTTTAACAAGAGAGAAGGTTGTTATAGGACAAGTGTGAGGACCTCTGCTGTCCTTAGTACCACCTGCTGGTGGCATTGCGCTAGTGCTTACCATGGGTAATTTCACTGGTCACCGGCAGGTGGCTTCTTGCAAGTGTGGGCTGGGTTGAGGACACCTGTCTTGTTAGCATGAGGGCTATATAGGTGTGCCTCGCCCACACACACTTGCTCAGCATTTTACCTGGATATCTGATCTGTAATCTGTACCTGATCCTCAATTCCTCACTATGAACTCTGGATAATCTTAACTCTGGATTATCTGATTTATCTGAACTCTTGCCCCCTTCATTGTCCTGTTTTGTTTGCTGTAAGTTCCCATTAAACCTGTTTTTTTCCCTTATTCTTGTCTGGCGTCAGTGTGTGCAGTCCAAGACCCAGTTGCCAATAGAGTTCCAATCCAAATATTATAATGTGCTCGAAAATATCTGCTTCTCTTATAGAATGTCAACTAGGTCCCATCATAGACTCAAAATGTTCATGGTATGACATAACCCTCACTATAATGTTAATAAGAATACAAACTATACTGCTTTCAGTTCAGTTAGCCATTGACTTCAAATAGACACTCTTACTTTGATTTTGGATAGCAAAGTGATTTTGCAAAATGCTGAGTTGCTGTAGAATGTACCTAGCTAAAATGAGTAACCCCTATGCTCCCTAGGTCACTCATACCACTAATTTAAGCGAATATTATGAAGTAATAAATAGCAAAACATCACAGGCAAAGTAAGTATAAAATGCACTGGCAATGTGAAAACGTCTTTCTGCAGTTTTTTTTTATGTAGTATTGTTCTAGATAGCCCTTTTCTTTCATTTTTTTAAATAAATAAAGTAAAACATCCACTGGATTTTAATTACCATTGCTGTTTTATTTTGCTGTAGTCCTTTAGATAAAATTGCCTGGCAGAGCCCAGACAGCTCTAACATAAATAATAATAATAATTAAAATCGAAGCAAGTAAAAATTTCATGACAAATGCATACCCAGTGAAGGACACAAGCATGAAATATGTCACTTAGTTTATTAAAAACTTTGCCATGGTACTTATTCTTTATAGTACAATAAATAATGCACTCTGTAAAGTCTCAGTTGGCCTTTTTCCTGAGGAGAGGTAGACGTGAGATTGGAGTGATTTGCAATTTTGGTAAAAATATATATTTACTACAAATTGTAGGATTATTTTGTCCGTCTGTACATTTCCGGAAAGTAGGTTCTTCTTTTAATATTTACGAACAAGAAGTACTTCATGGACCAGACAAAACCTTTATAGCTTATATCATTGAAGCTATAATACAGTGGTTCTGAACCTGTGGGTCAGGACCCCCTTGGTGGTTGACCATTTCTCAGGGGTGGCCAAGCTCACATGCCCACATGCAAGAGACGCTGCCCACATGCCCAGATGGGAATTTAGATGGGAGAGTAATTCTAAAGCTGACCAGGACCAGGAATCTGCTGCATGTCGAATCGCATCCCCATCCAAGGTAATGGCTGGCACACAAAGGCCGGCCGATTTTCAGCACTAGCGGCCATGCGTGATGACCTCATCACACATGGTTCATCTTCTGAGAAGTCGGCAGGGAAATGACCCATCTATGCACAGCTTTACTCTTAACACTTGTGCAAAGGATGTGCAGGGTGGGAAAATATAAGGAAGGGAACATTACACTTACCAGTATTTGGAATGCGGAAGTGATACTCTGCACCCGCACTTCCATGTTCCAAATACAGGAAGTGACACTTCACAACGTCACTTCCGGGTCGCTGATCTAAAAAGGTTGAGAACCACTTTTATAATAGAAGCAGCATAAGAGAAGTTGGCAAGACTAATGTTTATCCTACTTCTCTTCTCTGGCCTGGAATTCACAGTTTCCAACATCCCAGACACAGGATTAACAATACTATCTTTTATCTGGATGATCTGTTTTGTCTTATAAAACACTCTATACATAAGAAAGAGATTGCTTTTGCAGTCTGGATGTTTGAATTATATAAAAAAATATAGATTCAAACCTTGAAATGAAAGTAATAGCACTAATGGCTCTTTTACACTAGTTGTGTTGCATTACTGTAATGCAGTTACAGTAACCTGTTGTACCTTTCACACAAACGTTTACAAACTTTTAATAATGAAATTTGTAGTGGGATAGAATAAAGCTGGCCATACAATGTTCGATTTTAGCGTTCGATTCACTTAAAACGACCAAAGTTTACATTGAAGGAACTTAAATTGTTTACTGCACACATGGTTTTCCGAAAATAGTTCGATACCAATCAAAACATCGATCAAAAAATTATTGGATTTTCGTCTATTGTACAGCAATCAAACTAAAATCATAGAATTTTGTTTGTTGGTCGGGTCGATTGTATTCGATGTATTGTCATGTCGTATGTATTTATGTATACATGTCGTATGTATGTAACACATTTACATATGACTCTTTCCTGTGTTTTTTGATCGAAACTAAAATCGTATGATTTTTGCGTTCAACAATTGTATTACAATCGCACACTCCATGTGGTACTTCTTTAGATTTGATTACGATAGATGTTCAGTTAAAAGATCAAGGTCTAAAATCAAATCGAAGATCGATTGTGCTAAAATCGAACCGTGTATGGCCAGCTTAAGAGAATGGATTTAGGAATAGCATATCAATATTGATAATGTGGGTATTAGTCCTGCAGTCCCTTCCCTGTCCTTGTTAGACATAACACGCACATTTTCATGCTGCATTGCAAGCGTGTTCCATACACTTATATGTATAGTGGGCCCAACGAACACATATCCACGCATATATTTTGAGTGAGTTCACTCTTAGCTAGTTTCTGAGTTAACAAATAATTTTTTTTACTCTAGGCTTTTAAAAATCTGAAAGGCACTCGCATTAGGAGCTTGTACTATTGCACATGTACAATTGATTTCTACTTCATAATGCATATTATCTTTAACAAAATGTGGTAGCTGGAATTGTAAGGGTCCGGGAATCAACCGATGACAAGAGGAGGCTTGAGCGTCAGCAATCTTTATTTCATACAAGACCCAACGGTGACTCACGGATAACAGGGTAACTTATAACAAACAACAAAGTAATATGAACAGCAGAGGCAGGGTAGAGGTCCAAACATTTTGGTACACTGACAATGTTTGATGCATGAAATAACAAACACGCACATTGTGGATTTCTAGAAGTGTTTTACATGGGTTGTTGTAGTGCAGTGGAATGTAGTGTACATTCCACTTTTTCTGACATTCTTCGAACATGTTTTAAATGTTTAATAGGCTGTGTTTTGAAGGTACAGGTGAATGTTCTCTCAACGCCATTTTTAAAAAATATATATTTTTGTGTTTTCCAGCTACTGTATATCGTCAACCTTACACAGTTCCTCAGATGAAGTTTCTCAAAAGTCAAGTAACTTCACAGCTTATTATCTACAAGAGTATGCTACTGAGGGACACACAGTGCTAGAGAGTTTCTGTGAAGAGCCATCAATTTTTCAGTACCTTCTGTGAAAAATGTTGATGACATGATGTTACTGGTTACACAGACTTGTGGATTCTTATCGTGTCACATGTTTATGTGAATCTATCATATGATTCCATGAATGTCAAGACCATCATCTAAGTTTGCAACTTTAAGTTTAATGTTGATCTTACTATGATTGTGTATTAATCTGCAATACACTGAGATGGTAAGAGTGGAAAAATTGCTGTCTGGAAGTGTTCTCTTATGTTGTGGCATATCTGCTGACCTTTCAAACTGATCTTTCAGATCTTGAGGCAAAAGAGAGAATGAAAGTGAACATGTGTTGTTTGGAGGCTAGACGGGTGCTTGTGATGCACTAATGACCTGTGGAAGACATGAGGATACAAGGCAACGAGAGAGCAACTACAGCTGGCTGCTAACAAAGGAAAAATATTAATGGCTGAGGAACAATAAGAGGAAAGCATAGCACAGAAAAGACATATGTGGTCTGTATGCCTCAGGAGTCACATATAAAACATGGAACTTCAGGTCTGGCTATTTTTGTCTACTTTAGTTTATTTGACAGTGGCCTACCAAGGTCCCGGTGAGGTTAATAATTTAGAGATATCATATAAACAATGAATGGGAACAGAAACTGCATGGATCATTTTGTTATTTCTACTCATGTTCTCATGTGGTCATGGTTTTTACCCTTTTTTGATGATATATGTGCTTAGGGTTTTCTTATGCTTTTTTACTACAGTCATGCAATGCTACATTTATTTATCTGCATTTGCAGTCTATTTATACTGGTAGTGCATAGAAATATATTCATAAATTCATTTATAAGAAAGAACTTCACATTTCAGGTGAATTGAAGTTAAAGGTACTACTTATTTTAACAGCTAACAGGTGCCACTTTCTTGTCTGTTCTCATATGGGAACTATATAGAAATATACTTTTAAATAAAAAAAAGCAAGAGAATAACCTCACATTTTCATGAGATCTATCATGTCATATGGTTTGTATATTTTAATGTTTACCATGCTTTAATTAAATGGATAGTCATAAAGTAATACCAGGGGGAACAAGTGCAAAACAGGCCCCACCTTTAATTAAAGTGTGAGCTCCCTGCCAACTACTGATGCACGTTTAGAAGTATGCACATATTTCTAAATTATTCTAGTAACCCCACTGATCCATACTCTCCAGGTATACTGAAATCATTAGTGGTTTTAACATATTGGGGACACATAAACCTCTGTTACTCACTATCTTAATAATAATCCTATGTTATGTTCCTTCTACACGCCCTATTTAAGTCCTATGATTATCATCATTTGTTTGTATGACCTTGTGGGATATATTGTTTTGACTTTTTGAAAGTGTTATTTCCAGGGCTTTTTCAGCCTGGCCCGGAGGTCTGACCCGTGCTCCCTGCACAGCCAGAAAGGAGAGACTCATATCCCCCTTGGCCCCCTCTCCTCCTCCCCGATGTTAGTGTGACAGCACAGATTCTGTGTTCTCTGTCAGATACTGCTTCTTGTAGCTCCTCCCGCAGATATGTCCTTACCAGCCAATCAAAACACCGGACAGGACACAACCTCCCCTCTCCAGCTCTGCTGTAAAAACTTAGCTGAATAAATCTGTGTGTAAGTGTAATTTTGAACATTCATAGCACGAAAACCATTCATAGTATAATCATGAAACTTTCAGGGTCAGTAATGTTCCCCTACTACTACTTACACCCAGAGTTTCACCCCTCTAGCTACAACACTTATAAGTTAAATTTCAGCTAAAATACAGCTATC
>CM070036.1:60161974-60176290 GCA_036250615.1 Ptychadena robeensis | reverse complement strand
ACAGGTAATGGGATTTGTTTATGTTTGTATATAATATCTGTGATGTTGAATTATTAATTCTGTTCTTTTTAACATTCCTAAAATATCATAGATGAAAGTGCAGCTGTCTGCTAACGGAGACAACAACTGCATTTTGAGCAAAGGAAACCAAAATGGCAGATTGGCAGGAAGCACAAGGTAGTTTTTTTTTATATATTAATAGCAATGCTTGACTTATTAAAATAGTCCTATTATTATTTATGGAAGAAAGCAGACATACACTAGTACTATACTAGTCTAAGGAAAACAACTCTACACATTTTTAATGGGAAACATCAATAGTACCATTGCCATATTGTACATGGAAAATTAACAAATAGCAGTGCTATTGCTTATTTTGTGATGGTCCAAAGAGAATATATCTGTATTTTATAAGCTTGGACATGGTTAGGTGCCTTAGGCTTGCAAAATAACTGACCTCATACTGTCAGAAGCTGTAGGTCTAGGGATTTAAACCAGATTTGTCCTACACGTGTTTCATTACTGTAGGTGTTGGAAAGAGTTGGATAGAGTTCCTGGTGTTGAGGTCTAAGCTCTATATAAACATTCAACTTAGACATCTATTCAAGGCCCAGTTGTTGTTAAGTGAACAAACATATCAACTACAACTGAAATATATTTGTAGTTTATCGTTATAGCTATAGATGGTAAAGACAGTGCAAACCACTATGCGTTTTGATGGTATGGCTTTAGGTTATCAAACTAAATTCTAAGAAGAAAATGCAAATATGTGGAATACACTATGGGGGAAAAATAGAAGAATCCCCTTGTTTCTTGTAAGACCCTATATTTGTTGGCTCAGACCTTTGTAGTACACAATATGCGGTAAACATCTTTCTTTTGTACTCTTTATATCTAGATATGCTAATATTTATGTTTACCATCACCCAATAGTTTAAACTTGTGGACCTGAACCAAAAACCACGGCCAACATTTGATCATCATCATCATCATTCACAGCCAAAATTTCAATCTTCCTAAACATTAAAATTTTGTATTTAATTTCTCCTAAAAATTGCAGTGTACTTTCTGGTTGGTGGGTGTTCCAATGTACTCCTGTAGCTTCAGCCCCACAGCACTATATCTCCAGTGTAAATCTAAAGCTGCCCATCATTTCTATGTTTGATTATTCAGAGAAATCATCATTTAATTGGATCATTTAAATATCTATTCCTTTTTTTAAATCAATTAAATCATAAGTGGCTAAAATCGAGTATAAAATCTAAAAAGCTTTAATTGGAAAATATCTGTTGATGGTAAAATGTTTTTTTTTCTTCAGATTTTCAATTTGTAAATTTGTAAACTGTTTTTGTACTAATCACAATGTGTGATACTTGGATTGAGGTATATTAAATCAAGATTTGTTATTTAATTTCATATCCACCAGATGGAATACTTGATGGCCGGGCTAAATAAATCTATGGATAGACATGAGTCAAAATGGCAATTCATTAATATTTAAATGTAAATCCATTAATTTAGCAAAGATTTGAGAAATGTCTTCATATGTATTTTGTTTTGTTGTCTTCTTTTACTTTTGTATCTATCTAAAATATATATATAATAAAAAAATTTTATAAATTGCACATGTTAAAATTTATGCATGTGTGTAATATATAAGAAAAGTTGTAGGAATATAATCATAAAAACGTACTCTTTTTTTTAAGGTCAGAGAAGGGAGGTGGTGTAAATCTGCACACATGCTACAAGAGGTGGTGGAAGACTGCAGACATGCTTCAAGAGGCGGTGGAAATCTGCAGACATGCTACAAGAGGTAGTCAAAGACTACAGACATGCTACAAGAGGTGGTCAACGACTACACATATACTTGTGATAAGAGGTGATCAAAGACTGCAGACATATTAGAAGAGGTGGTTATAGACTGCAGACATATTAGAAGAGCTGGTCAAAGACTGCAGAAATATTTCAAGAGGTGGTCAGATACTGCAGATATAGTTCAAGAAGCATTTAGAGACTGCAGAAATGCAAGAATATATGGTCAGAATACATTTATATTAAAAAGATGGTCAAAAACCATGGGCTTGCTATGGTGTAGTAGTTGTACATGGGCAACTTCTCACTGGAATACTTCATGACATGAGTCATATCCAGGAAGCACATGAGACTTCTAGAGATAAAGTAGTTGTCATTAAAAGTTTCTTAAAGGCTCCCATACACATGTCCATTTTTGTCCTCGTTTTTTGACCGATCGATCAGCGCAAGCGTTCACAAAATCGATCGTCGATCAATTGAGTGCTGCCCACCCTGAAAGGTCGACCAAACAAAATCGGAATTGTCTAAAAATCGGATCAGACATTGAACCGACATGTTCGTTTTTTTTTGGTTGATCGTTTGGCAATCAAAGTACGTTAGTGGACCCATAGCTCCCTATGCAGCAGCCTTTCCGATCTATGGATCTTGTGGAATCGCCCATTTTAGAGATCGGCTTATGTCCGAATCGACCACAAATCAGATTCCCAAGTTGGTGTTCCATCAATTCCCGATACGATCAATCGCCGATTCTACGATCGCCTGGAAAGATCGGATCTGGAATAGATCGGTGACAAATCGACCCATGTATGGCTACCTTTAGATATCAATGCAACACATAGTTTAAAGCTGATGTATATTAAAGACGGAAAACATACGCAATGTTGCTAGTGGCTAGTTCTATGTGCGAAGCCGTGATCAGGTGCTTTCCCGGCTGTCACTGCTCTCAGAGATATCGGCTCTTCTGCTGAGAGAGTGAGAGAGGAGGATCTGTGATTGCCCTTACTAATTTAGTTATTGCAGTTAATTTTTGCCCTGATATCAGCCCTTCATACAAAGAAGTAAAAGTTGAAAGGTCCACTTTAATTACAATAAGAACCTTGTCCTGCTACTGTTCCATTAGAGGCCTTTTACACACATATGTATGAAACAATATGATTTATTTAATATGAATCTTGTAGTCATGGATAAAATTGTTAACTTGATTACAACTGCAGTGTTGTTACAACATATTTTTTTAGTCTTTTGCAGGGAGCACACGCATAGATATGGGCATGCTCACGGCCATCTATCTGGCTCATATATTATGCAGCCATCCCTGTTTTCAAGCAGGACCAATCAATCCCGCTCGAAAACAGGGACATGACCGTAAACCACGGTCGACCGTGGGTCTCCATGCAAAGCATCGTCAGAGCTGTGCCTCCAGCTCTTTCCTTGTCAGGCAGCAGGAATCTCGAACAGCTCGTATATCAACCCGTGTGTTCGCTGCTTTTGTCTTGAGGGTAAGATTTTTAGTGTCTGCTCTACGTTTTGGTTCTTATGAGGGTTGGGACTGGTTTTTTATTTGTTTGTGGGAAAACTGTTAAATAGTTCTCAGACAATGTTATCTTCTATATATACATTTTACACTTGCTCACTCAATAGACTTTTTCTTGTTTTTTTTTTACCATGCCCATGCATGAACTGGATCACACTAGATAAAGTTGTTACGGCTTTGTGTTCTAGAGTTCTGCTCAGCAAAGCCCTAAACCTTTTTCTTACACATATTTCTGAGAGGGTCTACCTACACCTGGGACTTTCTACAGAGGTTAGATGATTTGCTGGTGGCATGTTACTGTGTTAAACTTTCTAGGTAGAAGGTCATCCCTCCCAGAATTGCCCTTCTGACCAGACATACCACAATAAACATTTCTGTGCATGAGAAATATTTCACCAAATAGGTATAAAATGCTTAATGCACTCAACATGTTTAAAGACCCGAAGAAGACAAACGATAAACAGACGCCCAGTTGGCAAGTGCAAATGGAGCCTTCAGGATTCAGCACAAATATACGTTCCTTTCATCCGATGTGGATCAAGGCATCCCGGATTGTTATGTTATCACCCTGTTCTATCTCCAGTATTATAAATGGCATTAAATGTCCATATGAACTTTGTGAGAACCCGATCATTGTGTATCTTAGAAATGCAGCAGTGCATGCCCCAGATAAGCTTGATTTAAGCAATAAGAAAATCAGCAGTTGTCGAGTGACCTGTCACCGGCCTACTAAATTGTTTTCATATCAGATCATAGCTCAAGTTGCCTTATAGCCTTGATTTTAAAAATTAAAATCCATATAGCAGGATTGTAAAATGTGAGCCTGCAGTACAGTATATATGTTTTATTTAAACAGCATATCATAGCCCTCTGCAGGGAATTCTGCATAAATGGAAGACATTTTTATATCAAACGTTTTATGGAAACTGTTAGATGATATTCACCGGCCATATACTGTCATTTGTGGAAACTTATTTGAAGTTTGAAAAAAGAAAAAACACGCTTTGGAAAGAGCTTGCATGCCTCAGAAAAATGGTACGGAGAAAGAATGTAATCTGTATTTTTGTTGGCAATGCTGAGTGAAATGTAAATAATTTCAACTGGATATAATTTAAATATCTCCATGATATTTGCATAGGCATTGAAATAATGGCTTACATGCCACTTGAGATGGCAATTTTCATTCTTCTGTATTGCAAGAGTCAAAAACCATTTACAGTCAATTTCTTGTGGCATCCATCTATAAACATGGAGCTTTTAGGTAATCAGATACCTGCAATAAAGATGTTTAAATAGCAGACACAATGACAACATTTCACCTTGTGGGTTGCAGTGTACGTGCAATAATCTTTAATAGATATGTGTTCTTACAGGTTTGGGGACACATTCTGCAAGCTAAATACTGCTATTTGGAATGCATATAATTGATCTATTTATTGTGATATATAATGTCTGTGTGACTGTCAGGCAAATTGAGCCACTTGAAAAATCGGTGAAATGACGGTTGTATCCAATGGGTGAAGACATAGTAGGGTGGCACTCACTTGCCCCCCCCCCCCCACCAATATAGGTACAGCGAGGCCTTGTCCCTGCCCGCCAATCTGTAACAACAGAATAACACAACAATGAGCGTATCTCACATCTGCATTCTCCTCCTATCAGCCTTTTGTTTACTTTGTCATATGAGCACTATAGCACAACTGATTGGCTCCCATTTCTTTGTCCATAAATATCATGAGGCTGCTACTAAAGCTGGTCATACATGGGCTGAAACCTGTGTGACCGATTAACAAGTGATTTCTGGTCAACATGTCGGATCTCTGTTCGATCAACATTTCTTCGAACAAGGTGATCTGTGTTCGATTCCTGAACGATTGTTCGCTGAATGAGTACCAAGAACAGACCCAGCGAAGTTCGGAAATTAAACGAAAAATCGTCCTGTGTATGGTTACCTTAATACAATTTACCTTCTTGTATTAGCTTAATCATTTAAAATTGGAGCAGTTTTTACTTTGGCAGCATTTAATGTGATATACTTTTCTGTTGGATGGTCATTCTTATATTTGCTGACTTATTAATTCTAGGTCAGATTTTTGCATATGGAATGGAGATAATAATGTTCATTCACCTTCAAAACATATGTGTCTACATAATACAATCTGCCAGAATATGGTAGCATGCTTCCACTTAGCGACACTAGACTTTATCTTTGGGAAGTGAATAGGAAAGACCACCCATGTTGAAAAGTAGTTAAGGGAGGGTTTACCTGTCCAAATTTGTTGGAGGATTACTATTCAAGGTATCTTCCATATTGGTATCCAACCTTTTTCAACTTAAACTCAAGTTTTTAAGATGATTATAATAGATGTGGTTCTGAAATGTATTCATTAGCATTAGCAATAGTAGAGTTTTGTACCATGTTAGCTTTTATTGGCTAACTGAAGTCATTAAAGAAGCAACCCTTCTACAGGCTAATACAGTCCTGGTTTTCAGAAGCTCCCATTTTTACACCAAACGTTAGGTGTACATAGGACATAAATATTGTAACAAAAACAAATGTTTTCTCAAGTTAGCCAATAAACAGTATCACTTGAACTCTATACTCTCTCTATTGATTAGCATTGCAACTGTATAACCTTTGCTGGATGAACATATCCTACAGGTGGGGGAACATTTACAAACATAAGCCAAAGCCAAAGATAGCAGTAACACTTGGATGGGGAATCTAAACCTTTCCTATTCTATTCAGAACTAGACTGAAAAATTTGGTTAGTTTATAAACTCCTTTCCAGAGTAACGGCCCCCCATACACATCTAGATTTTTCATTCAATCAATCATTTCTTTTGTTGATTGATTGAAAATCTTTGGCAGCCCACATCGTTAGATCAACCTAAAACAATTAAAATTGGGAAAAAAATGTATTGAAAAATGATTAGACATGCTGGAAAATTTTAATTGGTTGTATTTAAATTGATTACACTTTCAGCCGATCCCAAAAAAGTTGATCAAATATCTGTTACTACAGTTGGCAAACATAACAATCAATCACCAATTTTCCTGACCCTAAAAAATAGATCTTTTTAATTTGATTGAACAGAAAATTTAGACATGTATGGGGGACTTAGGACTTATCTTCACTTCTTTCCTTGATATTTTATTTCATATTGTTTAACGATTTACAGTACCTTACTTTGTTGTACTAGGTTGTCTGCCTTGTGTCATTGTTCCTATATTCTCCATACAGACTGGGTTGGGTATTTTCCTTTCCAAAAAGAAGGATTTAAGACTTTGTGACTTAGATAACATATTACTTATAGAAAAGTCAGGTTAACTGGGGTGAACTGATTTACCTTGATTAAAAACTAAAGCCCTCAGCAATCACACATTATTCTCTGTATTATTGTAATTTTCATTTTGATGATAGTTTAAATATTTTTTTGAGTTAAACCAGCATGCAGTGCCTACCTACCTCTCTAATCATGGCTACTCCAAAGTAATTATATTCACAATTACCAATCTTCAAAAGTAGTTGTAAATCAAAACCACAGGGCAGCAGTTATTTAAATGTATCATGAATTGTAAAGCTGAGCACTTCAATAATTTTGAATATTCAGAAGAATTAAACAATGAAAGGCACCTTTCCAGATGGTGTCTGTTCTGTTCATGGGGCAGACAAACTCTGTAACAATGTCTACAGCTTGCTAGATACAGACATTTTCTCAGTGATAAAACAGGGCAAAGTTTCCTCTGTCTATGTGCAGATTATTTGTCTGCAGAGTGAATTGACGCCTGTTTCAAAATAGCTCAGTGAAAGTCCATTCCTTCTTTTGATGTCCAAGGAGAGTAACAGGAGCTAGTGCTGTTATAAGACTGAACTATATCAGCAAGTAAGGAATTTCAACATAGGATAGGATGTGCAATATAATCTCTCTGGATGGACCACCCTTGGGCAAACAGATTACACTCAATTGCAGCTATGTTGGTGGCACAGCTAACTTTACAGGAGGTTCAGATGTGAATCAGGATTGGTCTTTTCTAAGCTGTCTTTTTCTCAGCTATGCCCTTTACTTCAGAGTCGAATCATTAAGAGATTTGGTTTCTTAAAATATCCACTGAATATACTGATCTGCCAGCAGCTTTAATAAAATGCAGAGTTTAGTAATGGCGACAAAATACATATAAAACTATAGAAATGCACGGGGAAATATAACATTATTCTAGTTGTGCTGTTTACGGATTTTACTATTGCCCCTTGAACTAGCAACAAACTGCTTCATGAATTGTGTAATTTACAGTTAAATTCACATAAAGAGCATATTCAGTATGTCATTCTGTTTGTAAAAGCTTTCGGCTTCATTTATAAGTGACTAAAAAGGGAAAATGTAAGAGATGGTTGCATTGCCAAACTTCAACTACCGTAGATTAAAATAATGAGAATGTATTCACATTGTTTCAGCTCAATATAGCAAATATGTTTAAGTTTGGTATTTCAGTCATTAAATACATTGTGGTAATGCAGTCTAGATAACATTTTTCGTACGATTTCTGAACAAATGATCGTTCACAAATCGATGCATGTTTAAAGTGTGCGATTGACTAAAATGTCGTAAAATTGTACAAACAATCGATCGGGCATTGATCAGACATTTTTTTGGTCAGAAATTGAAGGACGTTAATGGAGACCTTAAGATCTGCCCTTTCTATCAACTCATGGAGGCCTCATCCCACTTCCATTGTTTCCGATCGGAATTTTTTTGTGTAGCTGATCTTTAGTTACGTTACAGATTGATCAGCGTGATCGGCATAAAATGGTGATAAATCGTATCTCGAACATGGTGCACTTTTTGATCGATGTATGACTTTGGATCGAAATGGACCGTTTCACAAATCAATCTCAGGGAAATCTATGGCCAGCTTAAGACTTTAAGAGATTTCCTTCCCCCAAATTTCAATTGCATTTCAAAGTGCCAACATGCCTATATAACATGCCAAAATATAACAAATAAAATATAAAATTTGAAAATCTTCCCAATACCCGGAACGTAGGAGATTTTAACAATAGGGGTCTTTGTTATTTACTTTCAATAATAAAGCAACAAAAACAAACAGTACTTGATGTCTCCTATTTACATACAACACATGAATTGGTAAATAACATGTAACATAGATTTTAGATCATTCTGACCAATCACATGTGGATGCACAGTTACCCAACGCATTTCGTCTGAAAAGACGTGTTCAGTGGACCCTTGACTTACGAACCTAATTGGTATGAAAATGCCCATAATGTGTTCCAAACCTCCCAAAGCACCCCATACCTAACATATTCATATTATGTGTTGTATAATATGTGTAATTTTACCAGAAACACCAATGGCTTTTCTGGTGTTCCCATCAAAAATTTGCCTAGCCTTCCAGACACAAGTTTGTAATCACCATTTTTGGCTTTCAGGACGAGAGGGTGAAATGGAAGGTGGTTATTATTTTGAAGGAGAATCTGGATATGGTCTTGTAGCCTTTTGTAGATTGTTGAGATGGTCAATTTCGATGTTCTGTACTTAATAGTGACATCAGATCACATGTATGCCACCACAAAAGAAAACATGTTTTGGCCTGGTTGTAAGTCAAATCTTTGGCTGTAAGTTACAACAAAAATATTGGTTGCAACTCAAGTTGGTCTAAAGTCAAGCCAGTTGTAACTCAAATGTCTACTGTATTTGCTCCGAATTCACAGAGGGAGAGTTACTCATTCTGTGTGGGATCAATGCATCCCACTTAAAGGCAGGTTGGTGAAACAGGTTACGGACATGTCTGTAAATTCTGCTCAATCTGCATCCTTTGGATGGGGTCCTTTGGATGTTATTTAATGGAGGAAACGAGGGAGCTGTCACTGCTTTCAGAGATGGTGGGCTTATACCCCTGCCACAACACAACGTCATCACAAAGGAAGGTGAGAGGATGGGCTATGAGGAACAATCAGGTTCTACTCATTACAGGCAAGTTTTCTATTTTTGTTGCATTCTTTATTTTTTATCACTTCTCGTGCTAATCCGAACAAGTACAAAACATGGTGTAAGGTCTTCTTTAAGAGCCACTGTAAAGTCAAAGTTCAATATTTTGTTTTAGGAAATATATATTTATATATATATATATATATATATATATATATATATGTATATATATGCTCCACTTTTTTTTTTTTGATTCTAGAAGACATACAGCAATTAAACCCCAATGATTCTTCTTTCTCTTTTTTTCCACACTTTCTTCAAACAACAAAAACATTTTGTTTGCTAAGGGTAGACCTTAAGACTCCAGATTTACCTTTAATTTTACAAAGCAATACTGGCTTCTCTTCTGTACCAACATTTCTTATGCCTGCCATACACCCACAGACTGGTGCAGACAGACAAGCTCTTATGTGCCCCAGAATGCAACGTGATGACGTCATCGCGTTGCATTCTGGGGCTGCTTTAATCGGCCGGGCACCCTTTGTGTGCCGGCTGTTACTTTTAATGAAGAAGCCGGTCTTCATTGAAAGTAACGGCATCGGCTGACATAGGCCAGAGAACATCCGACATGTCCGTTCTCTGGCCGGCCGAACTGTGGGGCGACAGCGATCTGTCACCCCATGTGGGCACACGGCAATTGGCGGCCGATTTTGCCGCCGTCAGCGGAAAAATTGGCTGCTTATCGGCGTGTGTATGCCAGGCATCCTACATCATGTGGCCTTCTCCTTTCCAGCATTTTTGCCCTTGGCCCTTTGATTCACTAGACATAGAGGTTCAGGATCACATTTAGTTATTGTCACAGCACAGATACTCATTACTCAGCAGTTTTGTTGCTGGGTGTAAGGAGGGATGTGGGATGAAAATGGAAAGTTTCTATTTAAAAATGTCACAGCTTATTAATGAGGGTAGAAATAAGTAACAGCAAAGGCCAAATATAAGTAAATGAACCTTCAGCTTTAAGAATACCTTGTCTACATATATAATCTTGCCTTTGTAGTGCCATACCTGTGTTTGCTGAGAACATAAAAGATTTGCCTTAAGAAACACAGACAAAATCTTTCTTCACGCTTCAATCCATATGCTTATTCAGAATAACACAGCTGGCTCTTATTTTCTTTGGAGAGAAGTGAGTGGTTTGCAGGGTTCTCTGAAATTTTAGATTGATCTTTGAAATATTGAAATGCCTTCCTTCTACCACTTTTCTTTAGTTGGCAGATATATTGACTCTTTATTTATATTATTGAAGCAGGCAACTTAATCAATTTGCATCACAATTTTAGTACATAGAATAGTAAATGCGTAGAAAAGTAGAAGTAGAAAAGATTAGCTCACAGTGCAAAAGGGGAGAATAAATCACATTGATGTAGCAGTTCAGTATGTATGATATCATTTTGTGTAACGAAATTACAGCAAAACAACTCAAATAAAAGGTGCAAGGAAAAAAGAGACCATAAATAACTGTAACGACGGACTGATCCGAGGGAATGATTCATAACTCAAAACTTCATACTATAACAATGTATTTTAATTATGGCAATCTCACATTTTAGACTCAGAGCCTAACCTCCCTGGCGGTACAATTAAATTTTTTTTGTTAACCTCCCTAGTGCTCTTGTGTCCAGATTGTGTCCAGATTTCAGTACCAAAAGCGCACCATAGACTTAAATGGATTTTTTTTTGTTGTAGGCCTGTAACTTCCCAAAATATGTCCGTACAAGGGGCTAGTAGACATCCTGAATATAATAATGTCTAAAACACACAATTATGTAAAAAATTACATAATTTCTTTGAAATAATAAAAGGTTTAATTTGAATGATAAAATCTATAAAATACTTCTTCTGTATGATAGATTTTAATTTGGAAATGTGTTTTGTGTTTTCTTTTTACTTTGAATTGTATTGGATACAGTTATCACTGTATCCAATACAATTCCTTTTGGCACCCTCTCTCCCCTGGTGTGATGGGGAGAGAGGGTTCACTTCAAAGGTGAACATCTTGGGAATCTCCATAGACGAGATGCTGCCACCAGGGATGCCAAGTGGGTTTAAAATGATGCATAAATGTAAACAGATATAAGTATTTACATTTCCCAACCTCTCCATCCCCCTATACACATCACCAATATCATTGATGTGAGGGTCCCCCACATACGCAGCCTCATCACTGATGTCAGGGACACAAATCCATTCACATAAAGGGTGCCCCGGTAAGAATGTGGCCAATATCCCAAACACAATAATACAGGAAATTGTATGATGGATGGAGAGACCGGTGGTCCCAGGCTAGCCACCCATCAGGTTTTTCTCCCTGCCGACGCAGGGACAAGGGGACTTTCCTTGGCCACCTTACGTTATTACAACACCCCACAATTGAGGATTCAAATAATAATAAAGTGCACGGTAAAACTGTTTGAGAATGACTTAGAAAGGTTACTAAATCATAATATAGCGTGGTAGAACAAGTTCATATAACGTTCATGTTTCAATATAGAAAGTTCTTTAATCTTCAAAATGTAAAACACAAAGAGGTTGTCTAGTGCTTGTCCAAACTGGGAAATGCCATAGATGTCCAATTTTCATTAAGTCACAGTTAGAATGATTCCAATCACCTCGACGCGCGTTTCTACACACGTTTTTTTCTCAGGAGGTGTGGGTTTTTTTTCTCCCAGAAAAAATTTTTTTTTCTTCCAGAAAGAATATTGGAGGAAACTACTGGCTCCTCTGAGGCAAACAATTCAGATTGGGACTTTGGGCTACCACTTTTGGTTAATTAAAATCTCTCCTGGGATTACCACCAGGAGGGCTAATGAGATACCAAAAAACAGAAAACGAATTTGTCAAAAATTGTTCAATCAAAAACTACTAAATCATTAAAGAAGAAGCCTAAATTCTGAATAACAACATAAGAACCAGATGTGAGTTATGTATTAATTGATGCAAGTACTGTATACTGTGAAATAATGTTGGAGCAAGGTGTATGATTCTTCAAGTTATCTTACAAATAGATTTAGGACCACAGAACACATTTACCTCACAATATTTTAAAAGAATGTTTTCTCAAAGATAAAACCGCTGTCATTAGGTATCATGCAACAGTAGAATATTGCACATCTTTCTTCTCAAATGAAAAAGAAATTGAAGCGTTTCCTGGCAGCTATGCCAGCATAATTAAGTTTACATGTGTAAATGATTAGGAAAATAGCAGGGCCCAGCTGTGATGCCCCCAGGAAAATACATTTATAATCAAGATATGCAGATAGATCTTCCAACAAAAACTGAAAACACTAAATGAATGCTCTGTCACCTTGCTGGTTCCATGTCCCAAACTAACATGAAATGTGCTGGCACCATAAGCATCCCACAATAAGCACTAATGTACTCTATTTTCTACAGTTGCTGATATCTCTCTTTTCCTATGTGCAATCAAGCATTGTTTTCCTTGTCAGTTGTACCTATTCATTAAGAAGTGTTGCAGGCATACAACATTAGGCCATTGCCTTGCAACTAGCAGAAAAATTGCCTGCATGCTCCTCCAGTTGCCAATTGGTCATTCTTCAAGGTCTGACCACTTCGCTGTATTGTGTTCAGGGGTGGTCTTAGGGAGATTGGTTCAATCAAAATTGTCTTGGGGCAGGATCGATCACTCCAGGTGGGTAGCAATAACACAAGATATACAAGTTTTCACACTAGCCCTGCACTTGCATTTCTGGTAACGCGCAGTGCCGCATCCTGCTGCACACAGTGTTACAGATACAGCGTAAGCATCTCACATACACTTGTATGGGGGACGCAAGTGCAGCCTAGTGGAAAATGTGGGTGTTTCACCAGCAACAGTCATGGTAGCAGTACAGCTAGCTCCTCTGTTACTGGAAAATAACACTATCTTAGCCGCAGAGCGCATAGTGTAAAGGGGCCCTTAACCTCCTGGGCATTACGTACATATTTAGAATATTGTTCTCCGCCATGATTTCCTGTCCGCCCTGAGGTCCCGTGAACAACTCGTGTTGTGCTAGGAAAAGGCGACGCCCCCTCTATTACATGGAGGTCTATGGCTCCACCTACCCCGCCGCCTTTGCGATAGGGGGCAGAATCGGCAGGGGAATCCGGCGAACAGGTATGTTTCTTTCGCCCAGAAGTTTCAAAAGGCCAAGCACACAGAAAATCTAATTTAGCGTTTATTACACTTTGAAATACAAGATGGTTCAGGTGGAAAATGTACATATATCATAGGAACAATCTGAAAAATGGGGTTACTCTTGTTAATTCTGCTACCTCTTCAAACCATTTGCTTTATGGCAATAGAAAACGTGACACACCACAAATGTTTCCCTTATGTGAATGACATCCAGTGGTGATTGTCCTGAATTCACCGTAAAACAGCATTTTTAATCACTGCTCTTCAAACTCTCTCACTTCCATATATATGAAGCCCATTCCAGAGCATACTGTGCGTACAACACGTGGCACACTGACATTTTAAGAAACCTTAAACACTGTTTTTATTTGAATTTCACGGTCGTTACCTAAACACTGAGCTTCTTTTAAGCCGTCTACATTTCTGAAAGACTTTGATCATAGCAAATTAAAGGAAATTTCTCAGAGCAGGAAAAATATTATTAATTTTAGATTTTCAGGGAGGCTGAAACTTAAATTACTTTTTGTGTTTTAATACACTGTAAGAGCCTTTTGCTTGTTTAAATATTATGTGCCATATGATCTTTGAAATGTAAACTATTTAAACATGTGCATAGGGGTAACATAACTGTATGTGTGTCGGTTTAAAAGTGCGAACAGTTAGCTGTTTAGGAAGCAATTTTGAAAACCTGTTGTTACAATGACTTTTTTGAATTTGTAATGGCAAGGGAGGAGTGGAAATGAAGTAGGGCGATATTTTATAGCTGTGACTCTGCAAATGAAATATATATATATATATATATACATATATACCACTTAATTTT
>CM070036.1:60099116-60143253 GCA_036250615.1 Ptychadena robeensis | reverse complement strand
GGCATTTCCACCATTGGGGGGGCCCAGGCATGACCCTGGACTTGGGATCCCTAGAGAATGGGAAGTGGAGGAGAGGCAGGGGTTTCCTATATGAGCCATCTGGGTGTTGCTTATTGACGCTTGCAACCTACTGAGATTGGTTTCACATGTGCTGACATTGTGATCCTCTTTACAGCAGCAAGAGGAAGAGGAGGCCTACACTGGAAATGACCCCTGACCAGCTGAAGGAGTTCATTGACCAATATCGCCAACTGCCATGCCTGTGGAAAGTCAAGAGCCCTGACTATTCCAACAAGCACGTCAAGCACCAGGCGTATCCACAACTGCTGACCTTCTGCAGGGGCTTTAAGTCCACCGCTACCATGACTGACCTCAAGAATAAGATCAACAACCTGCGGTCGGTCTACAAGAAGGCTCAGAAAAAGGTGGAGGACAGCAGGCGGTTTGGGGCAGGTGTGGTTGAGGAGTTGGGCCTGGTCTGGTACTAGGACCTCCCGACGTTTGTGCAGGACCAGGACCAGCCAAGGGCATCAACCTCCACGATGAGGCAAGGACCTGAGGGTGGGGGGCCTGAAGGGCCCAGGGAACTTGACCCAACTCAGGAGGATGGTTCCACTCCGGAGCTCCCTGACAGTGAGGTGAGTTGATACTGTTATTTGTCTGTAATGCTCAGTGTTCGCCATGTGTATGCTTGTCACAAAAAATTTTCTCACCCTCCAGGACAGACCTGGTCCCTCGTATGAGGAGCAGCCTAGTCCCTCGTATGAGGAGGAGCCTGGTCCCTCGTATGAGGAGGAGCCGTCCGGCAGCTATGTCCCCTCCCCGCGCTCCTCACGTGGCCGCAGGAGGAGAGCTAGCTTGGGCCTGAGGAACAGCCTCACCCAGACCCTGCAGTAGATCCTGGCAGCAAGGGCGGACGAGTGTGAGAACTATGGTCTGTTCATTGCTGCCAAGCTGCGCAGGGCATCTGTGGCCCAGTGGGAGGCTGCACAGGACCTGATGACTGAGATGGCGTGCAGGGCATGCAGGGGGCAACTGGACACTGCTAACCCCCGGACGGCTCTGGTTCATCGTGTGATGCCCATGGAGACCCACTCTGCCCCATCATCTGGCCAGCCTGTGCACCAGCCCACATATTCCTATGGCCACACAGTAACCGAGGAGGGGGGTTACAGTTACCAGCAGCTGTGAGCACCCTGTGTCTGTGACCTGCGGCTTTGTTTCTGGGCCATGATGTAATGTCATTGTGTTCATTTATTATTTTGTTTGAACAACACAGCACAACTGTTATTTACCAGTAATATTTATTTTGCCTGACAATAAACAGGTTTGAACTTAACTCAATGTCTGATCTTTGTCCAATCAAATGGGGTGCATAAGAGACATCAGGTGGTCATGTCATTCTGCCAGGAGACAGCCCCCACACCATTGATATAGGCTACATAGCCTTCACGGTTGGTCTGGGCCTGCAGGGATTGTCCCTGAGGTGGAGCTGGCTGCATGCCAGTGAGGGCCCCTGGTTCATTGCCCCTGGGTTACAACACCGGTGTTGATGTCCTCCACATCAACCATGCTGGGTGGGCAATAGGACACTGAATTGTGCAGGCGGAGGAAGTTGGGGAGAACACAGCTCGCCAACACAACCTTGTCCTCTCTGTGGGGGGCCAAATTTATGGTTGTGAGGAACACCCTGAACCGCTGGGAGAGAACCCCGAATGCGTTCTCCTCCACCCACGGCTGAGGGGCATGCTGTCCGTGTGGTATGGCAAGGTCCAGCAAATGTGATGGGAAAGCAACAAACCCTCTTCATGGACTTGTGCTGGGAAATGGATACACCCAACTTGATGAGGTCATGGCCGATCGACTGATGGTGGGGAGTCTGACCGATCGGACACGGAATCGTCCAGGAATCCGTGGGCCAAGGTGGTATGGCACGATGGGACGGACTTAATTGGCCGATCGATTGGACCTCTGATTCCCGCTGACATCGCCGGAATCGATTGGATAGGTGATCGATCGGCCATGGAATCGGACAATGTATGGCTAGCTTTACACTGTTATACAAGCTGTACACTGACTGCTTTACATTGTATCAAAGTGTCATATATTCTGTGTTGTCCCATAAAAAGTTAGTATAAACTATTTAACACAAACTTTGGACTATAAGATGCACCTGACCATAAGACGCAGTTTTTAGAGCAGGAAATCAGAAAAAAATATTTCATGTGTTTAAATGAATTAGGGAGAAAATCCCATGCAGTACCCAATTTCAGCCACAAAAATGGTGTCACTAGAGAGCACACTTCGGCATCTCCTATTCCTCATACATGGGAAAGGGGGGGGGGCTGGCGGGGGAATCAGCACTCTGGTCTCCCTGTCCCCTCTGCAGTTTTCCTCACACACACTCTGCATTGGTTATATCTGCTGGGCTCTACAAATATAGCCAATATAGTTCAGATGGGAGATCCGGCTGTGTGCAGATCTCCCATCTGCTGGAAGTTGCGATCCTTTGGCGCGGGTGGTCGCACATTCGGACCCTAAGATGCAGGCACCCCCCCTATTTTGGGGGAGAAAAAGTCTGTCTTATAGTTGGGGAAAAAAATTATCACTTTTGTGAAATACTGCATATCATATGTGCATTTGTACATAAGTATTTGTACTGCGGTGTATTTCATAAGATTGTAAATAATATTATGTCTAGCTTAAAGGAAAACTTAAGGTGGGTTTACACATGCAGATGTTTTTGTTCAATCAATGAAGAACGAACGATTTTTTGGTTGATTAAACAAAAATCTAGAATGGCAAATTTGTTCGATGGATACATTTTGTTCCACCATGAACAAAAAATCGTTCAAAAGGTCATCGAACATGTTGGTAAATTTTTATGGGTCGTAGTAATTCCGAATGTATTGTCATTCGATATCAGGATGAACGTACAAAAAAATTTAATGTTACGTTTGATAAACGGGCGAACGATGTTCGACAAAAAAATCTATCAAAAAATCGGCAGTTGATCGAACAAAAAATTTACACGTGTAAACCCACCTTTACTGAAATACAGGTCTTATGGTTAACTTAAGCTTTGTCTACATAGGAGTACATAAACGGTTAACATGAACACTATGTTCTTAGATAATAAAATTTACTTTGTCCAGAGCTAGTGGAATGTTTAAACCATTTCAATTGGCCCTACAAGAAAGCTTACAGGCATTTTTGGAATGTTTACATTGCTAAAAGTGTTTAAAGAGGATAGCATGTCTAGCTGATATTTATTCTAATATTGTATGGAAACAAAACTCTTGCTGCAGAGACTCCGGATCTTAAGTAAGCTTTACGTTTATGCCCCATACTCGAGTTTATGTAGGAAAAACATACTTGGTTTTAACAGAGTAATGAAAATGTAAAATGTATATAGTAAGTAAAACAAGATGCAAACATAGCTTCTGCACATATTATCTGCTCCGAAAATTGTACAAATATTTACTTCAAGATAAACAGCATCTGGTTTAAGTTTAACTACATCATTTCATTTAATAAATTTGGGGTTGTTTAAGATAAATATTTTAGAAGATGCCTTTTTTTTTAAACAAATACAGTTTAGAACTTTTGAATTAAACACTTTCTCTGACTGATCTTCTGAATGATTGTGTCCAGAAAATGTTCATTTACATAAGAAGCAAGCTAAACTATGTGAATGTTGTTTTTCCGATGCCGCAAGTCTAACAACATGGAGTTTAAAGTTAGATGGGCTGTTAAGGCTTTCTTATTTGTTTAATTAAAAAAAAACTTCAGTAATTATTAATAAAGGGGTAAGTTTTTCAGAATTTCATAAGACACAGATGCAAAATTCTCCTGTTGCTTATTTTGCTTACATGGGTAGCTATATTTACATGGCAAAGCAGTAGTGGTAAAGCTCCATTTAAACTTTTAAAGGGACTTTTAAAGGGACTGCTAAAGTTAGTTATTTTAAGAAATCAGGTTTAAGGAAATTTTTGAAAAAGCTAAGTTTTTAAATGTATAATATACTTGCAGAGTAAATACAATCTATAGCAAATCAAGCGTAAGCCCCCTTGCAGTCCAATTATTTAGTGAAACCACTTCCTAAAGCAGTATGAAAAATCAGTTTAAATCTGTCCTCTATTAAGTGATGACACCGGGGAAGAGAGGACCCAGGATACCGATGCCTGCAATACAATACAGGCATATAGAAAGGGGCCCCCCGAGTGGTGAGCCCTGACAATTCCTGTCGGGATGGTTGGAGAGGGTTAAGCTATTCCGAGTGTAGCTTGAGTTTACCAATATTATTAATATAAATCTACATTAAGTGGGGTTAATGAATTAAAGTTCATGTCATATAAAGTCTTATCCTTTATAATAAGGAAAATCAGTAAAAAATCATCCTTACCTGTAGAAATATTCCCAATCATCCTTCACTGCTCCTCTCTGATGATATAGCACCGCCACATAGAGAAAACACGATATGTTGAGGCTGTTAGCCGGAAAAACAAGGTTAATCACTCTGCATACATACCTATAGGGATACATTTTCCCCCTTGTAATCCATTATCTGGAGGCCTCCAATGGCTGTTCTGGATATTGCAGTTAATTCACCCCCAGAAGACTTTGCACCAATTGGGAAAAAAACATCATTGGAATAGGGTCAACTGGGACTTTTAAGGCAGCCTTTTTTGGATGATCAACCCTATAGTCACCTTACAAACTATGCATATATTACAGTGCAGTTTTAAAATGTCTTGTTCTTATTGAAATTGTGTCCTAACAATTCAAGTTTCACCCATATGGGGTTCCTCAGGAATTGATAATAATATCATACTGTAAGATTAATATCATCACAATATAGCCGATATATGTTGTTAACTGTACACGAGAAACACTTTATAGTGAAGAGATGTCGCCCATCAGGGGTTTCTCACCATCAGGCATATTTGGAAAGGGACTGCCAGACATTAAGGTACGTAACCCCAAGGGTTTTAAATTGTTTGCAACATAACTTCATTGCTTTTCCCGGTAACAGTATATTTTTAGGTTTATAGACAGATTCTGCACCATTGTACCTGCTCAGAGGTAATCAAAAGCGTAATCTTATATATATATATACATCATTTTTATTTTTACCATACATGTGCTTTATAGTCATGGATGTTGATCAAAACCATGTAACACCACACCCGCTGGAAAACTCCCATGTAGGAGTATAAAGTGTATAACTCAAGGTAAGTTTGCAGACCACACAAACACCTCCAGAGCTACACTCGAGGATACTCACCTATCGCTGGCGAGCCCGCAGTAATAGAGATTATCTGCAATCTTTAAAGGGTCCACCTTTTCATTGTCACAGATGAGGGGGGGGGGGGCACGCCATTGACCTCTATGTCATGGAAGTGGCAAAGATGTCAGGGATGAAAAGGGGGGAGAGCTAAGAATCTTGGTGGATTACTGTATTAGTGTTAACAAAAATAAATAAAGCCATAAGGGTAGTGACAATGGTCCGTACTTTGACAAGCAGAAAACTAGAGAACTGTTCCTTTCTCCTGGTGAAACAGCAAGTGTGTTATTTTGGATACTACAAGACTGAGTATGATGACTTACTAAGCCCTGAGCTCATTATTCTTGTGCCAGTCAAGTCTTCAAAATAACACATATCATGTTTCACCAGGACAAAGAATCAGATGAGGTCCCCGAATATTGAAATGTATTTTTTCTAATAAATATGATAGAGAACTTGGTGGTTAGCTATAATTGTTTTAGTCTTATAATAATGTAGTTTAATAAATAGCAGTCAGCTCCTATGGGGGTGCAGTTCATAGAGAGTTCTACTGGCTTTATGTTGGATGAGCTGGTCAATGAGCATATGGATGTAATCCAGGCAAATGGTCTATTATTGGAAAATATTGATTGGTTACCTGGGCCTGCACTCATCAACTAGTGTATGACCACCATTAGTTTAATCCCCTCTCATTTTGTATGCCAGTGACCCCCAGAACATTGCTATTAGCTGAATTTTTTCCCTTCTCTTTAACTAATTTCCTTATTATCATTTTGAAAATCCAATAGGGCTTGTTGATTGAGTTACTGGTTCATTAGTGGTTTGTTCAGATGAGAACATCTCATTTAAATGAGAACATGGACAGCAATAAAAAACATTGAGGTGTTTTATTTTTCAAAATATTTGAGCAGACCCTTAGCTGTGATTTTCATTGCCAGAGATGCATACCCGAAATCTCAACTTTATTAACACATATGAATAAAAAATATTGCAAGAAAGTTTCCAGCATGCCTTAAGCTAGGTTTACCATGACTGGTCCCTCATGGACGAATAATGCAATCATTCATATTACATTCATGGGAAGATTAGCTCATAATGTGTCGGACTGTGAAATATTATTTGCCCACGTATACTGAACAGAGAGGAATGTGAGTGTACTCACATCTAATTACTTAGTACTTTTAGCTTCATAATTATTAAAAGTGAAAAGTGGAAGCTAAGGCACATTGAATATGTTTCCCAACACTTGCTAAAAAGGTTGATTGCCGCATAAACCTAAAGCCATTCTTATGCTTCCAGAAGGTAATATAGTAAGACAGGGGTAGCTGTACAAGCGGCTAGGTTGTAATCTAACACTTGACCCATTGTGTCAGAACCATTTTATAACCTAAGTGCATGATTTATAAAATGTACATTCTGCTGTTTGTATTGAAACCATGACATCTATGATAATGGTAGCTGGGTAGTGCCTAAACCCTCATTCAGTTCTGAACAGAAAATTACATTGTTTAAAATAAATAATAAATAAATAAATGATAATCGGTTCTGAATCTTATTTAATTATTAAGGAAATACAGATCTTGCATTCCTGTCTGTTATAGTGTTGAACTAAGAATATTATTGTATGTACAGTAGCAAATGGAACCATTGTATTTATAGTTGATCACATGTCAAGATCAAAGGATCAGGTCAGGCATGTTTAAGTCAGGCATGTTTAAGAATGGGCCAACCTGAAAAGGCTAAACCTTTTCAGGGTGTGACAGTTGGTCTATTGTAGTATGCCATATACCATTTTTTCGGACTATAAGACGCAGTGGACCATAAGACCCTGTTTTTAAAACTGGAAAAACAATTAAATGTTAATTCAAAGCCGAGTGGCCGCAGGGGTCGCAAATTTGGACCATAAGAAGCAGGCACTATTTCCCCCCTATTTTGGGGTAAAAAAGTTTGTCTTATGGTCCAAAAAATACGCTAACTCCACTCAAGGATTAGAAGACTTAACATAATGTAATGGCTTACAAATTCTTTCAACCTTTTAGCCATTATACATTATTTAATATTCCTTTTATTATGAAAGGAAAATAACTTGATGGAAAGGTGCTATCTCGAAGAATTCAAGGAATAGCCAGCATATGACGAATATATTCGCAATTCAGATATTGAAGCTCAACACTACTCAGGAGTGTCAGTTTCCTAGCACACGAGAATTTATCAACAAAATGATGCTTAGTGGTGATGTCACATAATGGATAAATATTATAATCTTGTATAGGTAACAAAAGTTTTCACATGTTCTTTTAGCTCTTAAGTATATTTGCAGTATGTGCTCTATGATTGTTGCTAAGCCACGTAACTGATTTTGGCAAAAGACATGCCTTGCAGTATGGCTAGCAACATTGGAAAGTTGAAATGATCATTTCCTGTCTCTGGGCATGTAGATAGCATACTACTTGTTGTCTTTATACTCTAGCAATAGGCTTTCTTCTATATGAACAAAAACAAGCACTTGTGCACCTCGGTTGCCAATGAATCTCTCCTGGGCATACCAAAAAATTGGGACTTTTAACGGCAGTTAATCACACATAAACAATATAAAAGATAAGATTAATATCATTGCGTGAAAATACGACTTGTCACGTAAATGTTCTTGTATTCGTCTTAACGCGTTTTGTGATATTATAATCGCTTCTTCAGGAGCAATATACAAGGTGGTAATACTGCAAATATAGCGAACATGAACCATGTGTTAATTTTATACTTGTCACAGTGTTGCTACAATCTCTGGCAGCACGTAAGGTGGGTGTACCTGCTGTTTTACTGACTGGGGGATGGGTCCTCGGCACGTTGGGTGCCCAGGCTTTCTTCTATGTTCTAGGCTTTCTAGGCCTTGATGACCTAGCTTACAATACAGATCTAATGAGTTTGCATTGTTAATATTGACATTGTGGCCTACTGCTGCAGCCTAGAAAGACAAGAGGCTATGGGCACAAAGTGTGCAGAAATGGTTGCACTTAGGGATACAAGAAGAAAAACACTAAAGCTAGGCATACACGGTTCGATTTTAGCGTTTGATCGGCCTAAAACAATCAAAGTTTACATTGATCAGACTTAAATCGTATGCTGCACAAATGGTTCGATCGGTGAAAATTGTCCGATGCTGATCAAAACATTGATTGAAATATGATCGGACATGTTGGAAAATTTTTGGTGATTGTACAATGATCAAACTAAAATCGGAGCATTGTGTTCAGCATTCCTGTGTTTATTAAATAAAACAAAAATCAGATATTGGTCGTATTACGATTGTATCACGATCGGACCTTTCATGTGGTACTACTTTGAATTAAATTTTGTTCGGTGTCCGATGAAAAGCTCAAGATCTAAAATGGAGTACTAAAATCAAACCGTGTATGCCTAGCTTAACCCATTTGGAGGGCATACAAATAACCTTTCACATTACAGTTTATGGACATGGTCCTCATTGTTTCTATTTCACAAACCTCTCATATAGACCGACAGGCACTAGGCAAGGTGCCAGTTGTGAGTTTCACTGCCAGATCCTCATTTATTCCTCAGCTCTGATTCTCATTTAAGGAATACATGGTCATATGGTTTTAGTAATATATTACAAAATCTTTACGTATTCCAAACGTTACAAGACTTTCCATGAAGCAGGTTAAATAATAAAACTCTATTTTGCCTGAATACCTTCACACATACCGCAGATCCTAGAAAAATATATCTTAGTTTTTTTTAAGATGTATTCACTGAGTGGTCCATCAGGATGTTTGTTTAAACTAAACGAATGGTTGGAATTTATTTTAATACTGGTTTATAAGGAAGTTGGGACCTTATCTTATATCCCATAAAGATAAAAAGCCCATTTTCCATGTTTTGTTTTCAAGAATATAACTGCAAAGCATCTAATACTAATTTAGAAACAGTAAACAGCTTGAAGTCTTGTGTCCAGTGTGTGTCAAATACAGTGCAGATTTGAATATAAACTCATATTAAATGTACCATGGGCTTGTCCTCAGTAAACCCCATAACTCCTGAGACAAGTGTCTATTTTATAGTCTATTTTAGACCTGCTGGTATCTTCAACACAATATACACAGCAGGATATTGCCGTGTAAGTGCATTTAAAAGTACAGTGTTTGCTCCTACAGGGATCCTTATATGTAATAATGAAATTCTTTTTCACTATTTAGCTAATCTTTGCTCAGATAATGTCCTTTCAATTTATAGTAATGTGGGTCCCAAGCAAAAATAACTTTGACCAGATTTTACAGTGCTGTAAATTTTTGCATTATTTCTATAGGTGGATATTCATGGTGTGCAAGCTGCGAGTTCCTATTCATATTAAAAATGTTGTGTTCGTATCATAAATTGAAAAGTGCTTAGTTTTATTTAAACAAACACACAAGCATAAAAATCTCAGTAACAAAATCAAGCAGCTGATAAAGCAACTGGTATACTAAAATGTCCACCTGCTGCAAGCAAATATACAGTAGCAGCTTACAAAGAACTGTTCATAGAAAGCAGCGATGCTCTCCAGGAACAGATAAAAGAGTTGGCGGAATATCAGCTTCTATCAAAGGAGAATACTTAACTGTAGAGAACAGTGAGCAACTTTTCAACAAAACAAAGCTGGGAGGAAACAGTGATGTTTTATAACACGTTATAGACTAGTAGCTGCACCATTTCTGGAGGGATTTAAAGCTGATCTCTTGGCTAAGCTTTTAATAACGCAATACCCACTGCAAAGTTAATTTCCTTTTTTGTTCAGTTCTTTGACCATCCTTCAGCTCCTTTTCACAAGGCCTCTTTGAGAACTACAAATGGCTGTTTTAAGCTCTGACATCATCCCCCACAATGAAGGTCAATGAAAAGGTCAAAATACAGTGTGACTCTGCAACATTTGATAAAAATGTTATAAAAATTAGAACTGCAATGAGAAGGGTACCAAGATCTATGACTACTAAAACATGTAAATAGAGTTAAAATCATGGGTTAGCCGGCCACAGAGGGTTAGATTTTCTGTCTTTTTTTTCGGCAGATCGACCTGCATGATGATGTCATAACACATAGCCGGTCATGCCGGGAATCGGCTGCGCACCCTTTGTGTGCCGGCATTTACTCTGGATCCAAAGTAATGCAATCGTTCTAAAATGTACAGACATGTTCGTAAATTCTTAGATCAATTTCCCGGCAGATTCATGTCCAAATTTACCCTTTAAGCATTAGATTTGCCAAATTTGTGGGAGATCGGTGGCAAAATCTGACGCAAATCTAACCGTCTATAGCCAGCTTAATTACACCAATGGTACCGTGTTTCTCCTATGTGGCCAACATTTGGAAATATAGATATAAATCTGGGGTCTGAGCATCCAGAATAATCTGTTGCCCTAGACCATTTTTTCTTATTACAAACCTGTAAAGACAAGGAGACTTTAACGGCCTAAAGAATTTTGTAAAATGTTCACAGACTAAATAAGTGTATTAAATGTCCATTAAATTCCAGTATTGATACAAAGCCAGTTTCTTGGGTGTCACTATCAACAAGGCTGGTAGTGATGGCCGAACATCATGGTGATGGCCGGCGGGTCGGACTTCTAAAGAAGGTGAGGAATTTGAATCTGAAAAACCGGATGTGACGTCAGTGATGTCACATCCGGTCCCTGGAACGCATACTGGAACGCATAGTTCCTGGTTCCGTGAGCCGGATGTGACGTCACTGACGTCACTTCCTGCTCCGACCCGGTTTTTTCACTAGGAGACCGGCTTTATGCCCGGTCTTCTAGTGAAAAGATTCTTCCTCCGGCACGATCACACAGGTTGTGATCCTGCCGGGGGAAGAATAGAGATCCTCTTCTCGCTGGCGAACGGAGCGGGTCGAACACCCGAACTGCTTGCCGGCGAGAAGATGGGCGAACATCCATGTTCGCCGCCGAACTGTCCGCCTTGCGGACAGTTCGGCCATCACTAAAAGCTGGATATGACACCCCAAAGGGGTATTTTGTGCTAAACAAAGATACATTAACTGGATGCATCAACCAGTCATATCCTGCCTTGTTGATGCTTATTTATTGTAGAAACGTTTTACAAATTTCTTTAGGCCGTTAAAGTCCCGTTGTCTTTACAAGTGTGTAATAAGAAAAAATGGTCTAGGGCAACAGATTATTCTGGAGGCTCAGACCCCAGATATATACATATAGCCAGCTTAAGCTATGTCCTCTTTGTTCTTGTGATGATTCACAAAGTGTTACCAAAACTCACAGCAAGGCCCTATAGAAATGTGTTGGGATGCAAACTTTATTTCTTGACTCTTAATGCAAACTACTGGGCATTAGTAACTATTAATGGATGGGCCTACCATGAAGCATTAACGGTTAATAGCATAGGAGCACAATTAGTGCAGCGGATGTGCATCTTTAATGCATGTTTTGATGCAACAGATCCTAGTCAATAAATGTTCTGCTTTATAACTATTTGGGTGGATATTCATTTGCATAGCGTAAGCATTATAATGTGGGTCAGGAAACACTTGTATTAACATGCACTTTAGTATATATTGTTTGTTGGATAATGAAGCTCAGTCCTGCAGCCTGGATAGAGGTATCATTTGTGGGATCACCTATTAAGGGGGGATATATGAAGTTTTTTTTATTTTTGTCCTCTGAAAATCCCAGGTCTACTTACATGAGACTGAAATAGGGCCTGTGCAAGGTCAATACGTCTAACTCTTACTCTGTAGAAAAGAAACTAAAAAGTTGCATGTAGTGACTTGTAAAGAAGACTTTGAGGTTTTTGTAATCATTAAGAATCCCATTAATGTTAGAAAAAGAAGAGGCTAGGCATTTTAAAGGCTTACTTCTAACAAACATTTTAACTTGTAATAGTTATGCTTTATGGCACACTAGTTGGATAGAACTGAAAATTCTATTATGTGTGTAATTCGTCACTTAAACATAATCCTAAAACATATTCCAAGTTCTAACAAATCTCTTGGCGGACATCTGTCTAAGACACTTTTTAAAACATTAAAAAATACTATCCTACTAATTTTGATTTGCATTTCGAATGGCCCTGATCTTGCTGTATTGTGACATATGACTTGGCACAGTCCATCATTGGCCTTCATCTGTTCTCATCTCTTAAAAACACAAACTTCCTTTGTCTTCGTAGCCTTGAAAATTTCATTTTTATTTCATACCCTTGTCACGTTACAAACTATGTTTCTTACTTTACACTTCTATATTAGAAAAAACGTAAGTTTTGATAAAAAGTTGCTTAAAGTAAAGTGTCCATTTAATAATGGCTTTAGCATGTTGTTAATGAAAACCCTGGTAGTGTTTAAATATAAATAATCTTGCTTACCAAAACTACTCAATAAAGCTTTTTGGAAACTAAATATAAATAATCGACAATAATAAAATTAAGTTTGTACTTACTAACTTCTTTTTACATAAGCTGAGCATTTTGTGTATATTACATTTACTCTTTTCAATTATTAAAATCTAAAAAAATTTAAAATTGTATCAAAATTTTTTTTATTATTTGATACAATATTTGAAACTACATGTATTTGGCACTATTCACTTCTTGTATTAATTGTAGCTGCATCTAGATGCACCTACAGAAGGAAAAGTATGCTGTAACCCGTGGGCAACTGAGTTGATAAGGAGGGCCGCACATAACATTTTCAATCTATGTTGACTTGTATAAGCATTTTATAATGGAAAAAGGAGAGTAGCATAGCTAGAAGACATTATTTTTCATTTTTAAATAACAAAACTTGTTTTAAATTATACTTCAAGCACTAGGGAACACTGTAGTATGGTAATGCACTTTTTGTGTCATATATATCATAAAAAGTTATGTGCCCAATAGATATCATTAAAGCCTTTGATGATATCTATGGGGCCCATAACCTTTGATCCAAAGGTTATGCGCCCCTATTCTGAAATTTTGTGCCACAATATATATTATACAATCATCCCCAGTTCGTTGGTGAAATAGTGAGTCCCTCCCCTCTCCTCCTTTTCTCACTCTAAGAAGATCCCAGAGGAAGACACTTCTGCGGACAGGTGAGTTCCTATGCCCAATGCATTACCAGTAAGGTTTTGGGGACCGCAAGTGGGGGACAGAAGGGACTGCTGAAGAATGCCCCCGGGCCGCAGGTTGGGCACCTGGCCTGTAACCTCTATAATTCATGTATCATTTACCTTAGCAAAATTATCCATTTGTCCACTAGATATGGTAGCAATTTGTTATTTTTAGAAAGTTTTTCTAAAACATAGGTCAATCTGTATATATATATATGCCATGTTGTTGTTTTTTGTACTTTGTGTTTACTGATTTAAAAAAAAAAAAAACAGCTTATCTTGTCATGGAGACACCATATGATTTAAGCAGACTATTCATAATCACTGGTCCCTTGTCAGTTAATAATAACTCTTGGAGTACTGATAGTAGGAATTAAAGTACTGCATGTACTTAAGTAGATACTGAGAAGAATATAAGCTGAAGATTAGAGATGGCCAAATTGTTCTCTTTTCTTCCCTCGGCGAACATTATGGGTGTTAGACCCGCCCTGTTCATGTGCGTGAAGAAGGTGACTATTGAATAGTGACCGGATATTGAAATCGGATGCTGTGCTTTCCTGATTTTTTTCGATTCAAACGTCCTGCGAACAGGCAGAGAATTTGAATCTTCCCATGAACAGGCCGACATCTGACCTGGCCAAAGTTTGGCCATCAATACCGAAGATACCTAATTTTACCAAAAATACTGAAAAAGTAAAGCCTGGGGTGGGAAATGCAGCTAAGGCCCAGAAACACACAGCAATGTGTCTTTGAGCATATAAGGTAGCAAAAATCTGATTGACGCACCTTTATACACAAACTTCATAGTTTTGAAAGTCTGCATGCATGACATAAGAGGCCATCAAGTAGCTTGATCATAAGTATTAATGTAATATTGCTGATATTATTATAATTATTATGAGTAATTTTGTTATTATTATTATTATTATTACCATGTCCATTATATAGGTGATAGTATTCAAAATACATTTACTTCCAAATGTTGGTGTACTCAGAAAACACTTCCTAAAAAAAACCTGTACAGCAAGAAATCTGAGACGCTGCTGAGATATATTGGGTTCTTAGAGGCTGACAAAAGAAAACAATCTAAAGGTTAGTGATTAATTACTTTCACTCTGTCCTTTCCCCCAGTAGGTGCAATGAGGATAAAAATGTCACCTTCTGAAGTTGCTTGTGGAATAACAGATAATCTTCCGTGTAACAAAAAGGTGAACCGGAGCTTGAAGTCAATAGAAGAGCCATCATCAAATGTGAAACATTTAATTTTTATATATATTTTATGTCTTTTTGGTTTGTGTATATACTTGGTGGACATTTTGGGATTTTCATTTTTTTATAGATAATGTGCACAAATGTCATAACTCCTGAAGACTCAGACTTTCTTCCCCTGCAAACAATGTCAAGTATATTCTTAATACCCCCTAGAGATAAGTTAACTGTTATTTTGTTATATTTGTTCCATATAGAAAATGTCATACTCCAAATGTAAAAACTGTTATGTTATACCACTCCTTTTCTCACTTTCTCTTCATTTGGGGTACATACTACCCACATCTTTCACCCCCTTCCCCTCACTGTTGTAGTGATCTCTCGCCCCCCTAGCTAGTTGTATTCCAGTCGCTTAAGAACTTTACTTCATGGCTCCCACATATTTTGTCCCATGGCCTTCCCTAGCACATTCACAAACACATTAACTAGATATACAGTTGTTGTTGTATTCTCCCAACTCTGTATTTCCCATTCTGATCACAGTCCTCTAACATTTAACCTTACTACATTGTGCCCTCTCCCCTCTCTACTCCAACCAGGATAATGGGACAGAGACCTCTGCAACCTAAACGCCCTTTAAATCAAACGACAAACTCAGAGCCAAGGCACAAGGCATCTGCCTTTTGCTCTGTTGATCTCCCTCTTCTTCTACAGAACCTGAACTCTATTCATGATTTACTGCCAATTCTACTTTGCCTCTCGTTCCAAATACTGGCAACTCTTCCTCTCACACATCCCTTCCTGTCTGGATTCCCCAAGGCTAATTTCTTGGACAGTTTTTTTAATTTACTTCTTCTTCCTTGTCTCATTAGTGTGCTGAAGACCAAATTTACCTATCCACCTCTGCACCATCTTGTATAATATCTGACTGATCAGCCATCTCCTCAAGTAAGACTGATACATAACCTCAACCTGAAAAAAACCTGAAGACAGACTGACTGTCTGTGGGTGAATTTCTCCTTCTGCAGATCTGTGTATGTAAGCAGTATCGTCCCTCTGACAGCTTCCCCCGTAACGGTTAAGCCCAGTGCTTAGCCATAGGGGGGGGGGGGGGGGGGGGGGGGGGGGGGAATGCAAAGGCGTGAAGTCGATCGCACATTGACAATATATGAGATTAACACATTCCCCTGCCCCTGTTTTTTACCTGTGCTCACCCCTCTTCCTCTCTTTCCTAAATTTTACCAATTGCCAACAGTTCCATCACCCATTCTTAATGTAAACTTTGTACCCAATCCCAACACATTACTTTTGTTGTGTTGTACATGGTATTGGTATAGATGTCATTCATTTGGTTTTATATCAACTTCTCTTGTGCTATTCACTGGGTGTTTGGGGTTAATCTAATGCAATAGGCTGTCTGGCTCACTCTACACTAGTTTCAGCACCTCAGCTCTCTTATCAGAGTTATTCTGAACCTACAAAAACATTGACTAAAAGAAGCTGAGCCAAACCAGCAAAACATCACAAGGCTAATGGATGAGAAGCAGGGCCACACTGAATTTATTGCTTTTCCCCATTCGAATATTTGTCTTCCTATCTCCAAAGTCAAGCCGTTCTGTCCTTTACTTTTTGATTTAAAGTTAGCAATCCGTTCAACATAGATCATTAGCAAAAGTATTTACTATGCACTCTAATGGTCAGCTCCCACCCTTCTAACTAATATTTACTTACTACGGCTACTTCTTAGACTGAAGTAAATGACAAAGTTGAAATGTGCCAAGTTGCTGCAAGGTTGAAAATACAGACCTTTGAAAGAATTATAGCCGTTTATGATTGTTTGGCCTGGCTTCTTGTCAGATAGCCATTAACCTCAGAGTAACATTGCCTCAAAGAAAATGTGCTCTTTTTAGAAAACTCCTCATTAATTTAATTTGTTGAAGGAAAAAAAAGCATAAAACCATAAAGTGTGGGGTTTGTATAGTTCCCAGTGATGCATAAATAGTCAGGAATGTGGAGATGTGTTTGGAAACCTCATGACCGTAACCTATCATTAACTTTGCTCGACTCCCCAAAGTAAGGTAAATGGGTTATATATCAACAACAGGAAAGGTGTATTTGTGATTCAAGTGCTTTTAAACAAATCAAAAGTCATGAAAAAGTAAATGGGGTGTATGTGCACAATGCTAGCTTGGTGCTATAAAAGTTTATACATAAACACTGACTCACGTAATTGTGCAGCTATACTCTGCCTTATTAAGTTTTACTGTAATGAGTTATTGGAAATTTTGATGGTAATACATTTGGGTAATAAAACAATTTAGGGTGTAGTGGAATGTACAGATATTAAGTTATATATATTTGGTCCATATATAAAGAACAGCAAATCACATCAGTGTATCTTAATAAGACGTACACTTGTTTGGCAATGAGACGATCTTACTCACTTGAACCAGCTGGCGAGTTTTAGCAATCTCTAAACGTAGTGTGAATTAGCAGCATTCAGAGCCCAGCATTAACTCATACCTATGGATGGATATTGTAGAGGGGTAGAAGATTGAGACATTTCCTTTAGTGAGAAGTTGAACAGCTGTGATAATAACTGACCCACTAAGAAATTACAACACAAGTAATATTTTAGTTATAGGTTAAGCCTAGTGGGCTAAGTCAGCCCCTGGCTTAAATCTTGAATTCTCTGACAGTGAGATTTCCGTGTCATAATTTCCACCTCTACTCATATCCAGAAAGTTTAGGATGTTTAGGCCTACCCTTGCATGTAACAACATCTTCTGAAAAAAGTCTTAAAAAACCCAAAAGAGACAAAAGAAATGTCTAATAAAGACTGAAGCTAGCATACATATACAGTGGGCCCTTAAATTACTACCGGCTTGACTTATTTTAGTTACAACCCAAAATTATACTTTTAACCTAAAACCAAAGATTTGACTTGAAAACAGAATTATGTTCAACAATCTTCAAAATTGTTTTTATGAAAGGGGACTCATGTTTGCTTCCAAACAATAACCATCTTTATTTAATTTCTTTTAATTTATTTAATTTCATTTAATTTCTTTCTCTCTGAAAGCCAAAGACGTCACTTTAAAGCGGGCCTACCACCTGGTAGGTCACTGTGCAGTATCCGCTGCAGTGTATACTGCAGAGATCTCCGACTGAAAAAAAAACTATTCCTGACTGCAGGAGGGGTGTCTTTTTAGAGACAGCCCCTCCCACTGTGTTACATATAGATTCTGCAATATGTCACAAGCTGCAAAGATATCTGGGAAATCTGTCCCAGATGCCCCTTGTGGCTCAGTTTCTTAGATGTGATGTCAACATCACAGCTGCAAGACTTTCTGATGGGCGAAGAGGGTAGAGAGAAGCCTCTCTTCACCCAGCCGACCATGGATGCAGCCGATTGCCCCCCCCCCCTCCCCCACACCGGAGCTCTCTGGAGAGGAGCAAGTCTGCACACCATAGCTAAAAGGGGGCCCAACTCTCCTGGCTGCCTGTTCTCCTACATTTGGTATTCTATCTCCAGTGAACTGCAGCTGGTGAAAACATCATTAACACCATCTTGTTAATCTTTACTAGAGATGGTGCAATCTCTTTTTGAAAATTTCACTACATAACTTTGTGAGTTAATTTCTGTACCTCTTTTGGTGCAGATATTTGGATCCCAGTGGACTGCCAGGGTGGTTAAATTTTTTGTACCGCTTTTGGCAGAGAAAACTGAACTGAATCAGAGGGGTTATTTCTTCGTTTCCAGTGGTCAGGAACAACGCAGTGTTGGGGTGTGAGATCCAGAGGGATTTGGTGCAGGGGGTTAAAGAGCGGCGGCCGATTTTTCCTCCTGTATCTGCTTTTAGATCACCTATATTTCAGAACACATGCAGCATTTTAAATTTACCATAGCTTCCAGCTGACAGGTGATTAGTAATTGGTTTTAATGTTTTAACATTTGAGTTTATATAAAAATACTTTTTTTTATATATAGTAAAGACACATGAGTGACTGCAAAGGTACATATTAGTAAACCAAATTCTTCCACATTACTTATTCACATGATAAAGTTCAGTTATATTACTGTTCCTTACTATCTGCATACAGAAATGGACCCATGAGTAGATGAAGTCTTATTTGTTTTTGGATTCACAAATTCTATTACTGAAAGAATACAGGAACTGACACATATCTAACTAACTGGGCAGATCAGGAAAGTCAGGAAGCCTTTACTAGAAACTTTTCTGAGATGTTGACTAGAGGTGGTCGGAATTAAGTAAATTTGATTCAACTTAAATTTTGATTTGATTGTGAAACTTTATTTTTCATGCAAATTTCCGAATAAACTTTGTAATGTGAAATTTTGAC
This sequence comes from Ptychadena robeensis, assembly GCA_036250615.1. NCBI lineage: Eukaryota > Metazoa > Chordata > Amphibia > Anura > Ptychadenidae > Ptychadena > Ptychadena robeensis. The sequence continues at coordinate 60,124,284 of CM070036.1, read as the reverse complement.
TTTCAATATCAGCCTTGAGCTTTCATGTGATAGTGTTGATCTAGAAAATATTGGGAATAATTGGACTTTTTATTGTAAAAATCTTTAATATAGTGCTATATCTTCATAATCGCGAATATTTGAGAATCTGGGCAAAGCCCCATGCATTGCGTACGCAATATGCGCATGCACAAGTGCCGATTTGCACAATGAAGGTGATAAATTAGAACTATATTCAAGATTTTGGCAATAAAAAGTGCCAACTTTTTTGTTGAAAAGTCAAAATTGTCCTGTCGAAATTAGACTATGCAAGAGGTAGAAATTTCAACTTTACATTTTGCATTGCAAATCTTTCGACCATCCCTACTATTTACTGCTAAAAAATGGTTTTCATCAAAGAAGCGTGTCATAATGACTTTTTGTGGAATGAAAGGTTGAATACTAGAATATGCGATATGTCTTATCGTCTTCAGGAACCAGAGAGCACTCTATCTCTTAGCAGCCAATTAGCCAAGTGCCTATGTCACAGAGGCATATGGGAACCTGAAGAAGGCCTTTTCGCTGTGCAGTTCATACGACAAAAGACATCAGACCTGGTACATCTTTTCCCTTCTAACTTTAGACAGGGGTATTTTGATTATAGATTATTAGCTTATATAAGCATATAAGTAAAGGGGCACTGCTTGAGGATGACCACATACATTACATAATATGATCGAGACTGTACAACACAACACTGTATCTATTATATATATATATATATATGGACTGCTATTGCTCCTGTTTAGAAATGTTCTCAAGATGATTACACACAATTTGGTGATCATACTAAACAGAGTAACAATTGTTAACATTAAATATGCTGTCTTTGTTCATTGTTTATAAATAAGCAAATCTTATCATTATATGTACAAGAGCCGCAACAAACAACATACCCACACTTTCACAGCGTTAATAATATCTCACATACTGCCCTGGAAGTGACAAACCAACATCAAGGTCTCATTTCCATACATACATGCAAAATTGAAAAGATCTATTAAGCCAGTCTATTACTGTAAAATTGCTTTATTATTTATGGTCCTGAAGTATTTGCTCAAATGAAGATCTTAATCACATGCATTATGTTATAATATCGCCATGTAATGTATCCCTTAATCATCTGACTTGTCTTGTATATCATCTGCAATGCCATGTTTGTTAAGCTCAACATGCTGTAATATGTCAGAGATATGAATTGATTTTCATTTAGTGCCCAGGACATAAACCAATATGGCATATTGTACAGATCAGCAGCAGATAAGTACTTAATATATAAGATGTATGAAGCAGTCATATGTAAGAAAATATTCATGGCTAGTGAAATACTGTATGATTTGAATATGTAAAGATTTTATTTACAAACATATATGCTCCTTCCATGCTAAGCCTAAAATTGATTGAAAACATTGAGTCCTCCAAGGCAAGATGCCCACATTATGTAAACTGGAATTTTAAGAGAATGCAGCATGGACTTTTTGAAAGTTTATATAAATCTTCTTTAACCTCCCTAGCTCACTGCTGAGGTCCAGATTTCTGTACCAATAGCGTAGGCCTGTAACTTCCCAAAATATATCCGTACAAGGGTCTATCAGATATCCTGAATATTTAATTTTTTAGCAATAACTTTTTATTGGGGAAAGTTTTTTTTTTACAATACACAAATATCGCATAAATTTACATGAATCTACAGTCCCATTGTTGCAGCACATCAATCAAAATATCGATGTTGTCGCGGGGAGACATAGAAATAAATAAAAGTAGGAAAGAAAGAAGAAAAAAGAAAACCATGGGGGCCCCACAGGGAGCACAATGTATGCTGCACTTATACCAAGGCATTTGTCTCTCAATATTTGAGAGATATAAAAGGGGGTAATGCTATTCACAAACCGACGCACGTAAACTAGACGAGACACACACAAGAATGGTAGGCAAGGGGGGAAGGAAGAAAAAAAAAAGAGGAAACAGAGGAAGGGGGAAAAGGCAAGAAAGTGGGGAAGAAGAAAGCAATAGGATAAGGGGGAGAAAAAAAGGGAGAGGAGAGATATTTGCGCGTGTCATAACCCATCAGTGTATCTCGGACAGTGGAGCTCATCAGAAAAATTTTCCCATATTCAACTGGTCTGTTTCTAATCAATTAGGTGTTATAATTGGCAAGTAAGTCCCCAAACGTCGAGGTTCTCATGAATTCTTCCCACGGAGTCCATAGACGCTTGTAGGCAGATGTCGTGTTGTGGAGTTTAGCTATCATGTTTTCCATTCGGGCCAATTGAGCTAGCTCATCAAGCCAGTCCTTAATGGGTGGGGAAGTGGTAGTTTTCCAATAACTGGGAAGGACTGCTCTAGCCACGATTAAGAAATATTTCAGAAGATTACATTTTGGTATGTCTGGGGGAAACAGGGAAAGTAACGCAATTTCAGGAGTTCTAGGGGTGTTGGTTTTGGCGAGGGCCCGATAGAATGCGAACACCCCTTCCTCCACCACATGTGGCCCACAGCCTAATGGCAGCGCCAGCAGGTACCATCTAGTCAAGATTTTATAGTTCGCCAGCAGGTACCATCTAGTCAAGATTTTATAGTTCTTTTCTTGGGCCGCAGAGGCGGTACTAATAGTGTGAGTATTGGCATATATGGAAGCAACCTCTGTTTCAGAAAGAGGCCTTTGTAGGTCTCTGTCCCAGTGGTTAAGAAAATAGTGTCTTGATGGTGAAAAGTGCTCCATGAGTAGTTTATATACTACAGACAGAGTATGCGAGGGAATATGGTGTAGCAAACATAGTTGATCACATTTTGTGTGTATAGGGGAATAAGAAGTATCTTTACGCAGCTTATTGTAAAAGTCTTGGAGCTGAAAATACTGTAGCCAACTCTTAGATTGATGGGTGAGTATACTGTCAGAGGTGAAGGGCGAGAGGATGACCAGCTCAGAAAGAACTTTTGACTGCAACCAGGCTGGAATCTGGGATTGTCCATTATCGGAGTCATAGGGCCATTATAAGAGGAAAACAGTGTTTTTACCAGTTGACTGTCCCAAATCCGTAGTAGGGGTACTAAGGTAAAAGGTAAGTTTGCTGAGGGGGGATGTACAGAGGGTTCTAACCACAGTAAGGATATGGGCAGGACAGGCGTACTATAGGCCTCTACCTGTACCCATAATTTTTGGGAGAAAGAATAAATGCGATCCAGGCCCTGGGCTAAGAGAGCCGCCTGGTAGTAGCGTTCAATATAAGGAAGACCTACTCCCCCTTTGGATTTTATACATTTATATTTTGTTTATAATAAACTTTTTATTCAATTAGAAATGTGCTTTTTTTTTTTACTTCGAATTGTATTGGATACAGTTATCACTGTATCCAGTACAATTCCCTTTGGCACCCTCTATCCCCTGGAATGGTAAATCTGCACTGCAGGGGCTCTGATCTTCGCCAAACGTCTCCATCACGTCCAGTGCAGTACTAACAGGACAGCGCTGGACAAGATGTTGCCGTCAAGAACGGCAGGAGGGTTAATTACACAGTTGGCACCACTGTGTGACATATGGGAAAATTACTAGTCCGATAACAAAAAAAGTTAGTGTTATACTTGGTGACAATGTACAAAAAAAAACAGAACTGCAGGGTGGCATGAGGGTTGTATGGTTAGCCCCCCTGGCCATGCAGCACTGGAATGTCATTATTTTAATCTTGGCCTGGGCACTATCTGCACAGAATATGTATGTTCTCCCTGGGTCCTTCTTAGTTACATATAACTTAGGCTTCACAGTGTGGTATGAACGCCCGACCAGCAGATTGTTCATGGTTAAGAATACATGACCGCCACATTGGCGATAACACGTTCTATGCATGTGAATAGGAACATTATAGTTTAAACATGGCTTTTCTGTCTCATGCAGATGCCTCTATTAATAGGAACCCCCAGCATTGTACCGCTTTTTGATGCAGTGGTGACTGCTAGTGGTTACCATCCATTACTGGCAAAAAATCTGCGTCTCCCATTGTTTAAACTAAAACCTCAGTATTCATATTTAATTGATTTGGCACCTTAAAATAAAAATGTGGGTTATGTGTTTGCGTTTGGGCACTATGTCTCCAAAAAGGTTTACCATCACTGGTCTACACGGTGCATGCCAGGATTCTCAGAGTGATTATATATATCAGAAACACTTGGACATTGCTATTGTTTAACACATCTGATGATCTGATCTGGGTAGAAACTTTTTGTAATGGTCACATGTGGTATTTATTATTGCCCATAAACTTCCAAGTACATAATATTGTGAATATTCGAAATTGTGAATATCCATAGCCATATTGGCCAAATTGGAGAATTCTTGAATAGCTGATATGTGTCGAATATATTTGCATATGCATACATATGCATACATTTACATTCCCAAATTTGAGCCAGGGTGTGTGCACTTTTTGAATGGCAAGAGGAGGATGGGGACAAGACCACAGAGATATGTGCATCAGACCTAAATAAATCTGCCCAGAAGTTTAAATGCCATTGTTCTAATCCCAACAGGTAAGTAAGGAGATTTAGAACATGCCTACAGAACATGATTTTGAAGAAGAGAAAGAGGTAACTCCTTTAAATATTATAACTGGATGTTCCCAAAGTTCAGCTTTAATGTATACGTTTCTTTATCACTTTTATATTTTGCACTTTTATCATCCTTGAATGATCATACACTGGAAGGAAGAAATGAAAAGAGAAGATGAAAAGGGATAAAATGTATGGGAGTCAGAATTGGATAAGTGGCCTGACTTTATACAGATGGATTCAATATATCGTTTGGTTTTTACGAACAAAGATAATCCAGACGGCATAATGCAAGAAGCCAGGACATAAAGCTGGAACATTCTTTAAAGTTTTTGATAAAACGCTATCACTTTTCTAAGAGAAATAGTTGTGCTCATTTCTTCCAGTTTTGAATTTGTCTGTACATTTCACCCAACGATTAAAAAGTTGTATGTTAACTCGGCTGCCTTTGAGCTGCCACTATGAAGGATAGCAAGTCACAGTAGTTGAATGCTATTTCTGGATTTAAGCTTATTTCCTAGCGAGAAAGAAAAATACAGCAATTGGAAGGATGACCTGCTGATCTGCACACAGGAACCTATTTTTACTTCAGAGACAAATAACTTGATGCAGACTAAATGTTTATGGAAGCTTTATTTTGGATACCATGAGCATGACACAGCTAAGAATGAACTCCATCAAAGATTAAATTCGGGGCAAAGTCAGATTTCTATTTTTAAACTTCACATTATTAAGACTCGTGTTGCAGTTTCTAATGCATAGTTTTTATCTTCTGCGTTTATTACTTCTAATGTAGACAACATAAAAATAATTCAAAACTGTAGCATATCTAATCCTGTTGTAAATCAACTGAAACACTACAACCTTGAAACTTGGCAGGAGTTAGTATGGTCTACCCTCTGTAGGCTCAATTGGATAATGAATGAGTTACTTTATGGAAACTAGTCTAAGGACATTTGAAAGATTTTCATGTTTCCACTGTCTTTGGACTTGGACTAAAAACTGCCTATACAGGTGATTTGCGAAAATTTAGAATATTGTCCAAAAGTTCCTGTATTTCAGTAATTCTACTTAAAAGGTTAAACTAATGTATGAAATATACTGATTACATGTCTTTATTTATTTATAATTTAAATGATCATGGCTTACAGCTTATGAACCCCCCCCCCCCCCAAAAAAAGTGTCAGACTCAAATCAACTTATCAGCTTGGACTTTCACAAGGAGTGGGCTGAGGCTAGAGTTAGTGCATTAAGATCCACCACAAACAGATTGATCCTGCACATGGGCTTTCAATGTTGTATTCTTCTTGTCAAGACTCTCCTAAACAGCAAACAATGTCCAAAGCATCTTACCTGGGCTAAAGAAAAAAACAACTGGTCTGTTACTCAGTGGTCCAAAGCCCTCCTCTAATGAGAGCAAATTTTGCACCCAGAGTCTGGAGGAAGAATGGAGAGGCACACAATCCAAGTTGCTTGAAGTCCATTGTGAAGTTTCCACAGTCTGAGTTGATATAGGGAGCCATGTCATCTGATGCTGTTGGTCCACTGTGCTTCATTAAGTCAACGCAGCGATTTACCAGGAGATTTTGGAGAAATTCACGCTTCCTACCACAGACGTGCTTTATGAAGATGCTGACTTTATTTTCCAGCAGGACTATGGACCTTTCTACATTGCAAAAAGTACCAAAACCTGGTTCAATGACCATGAGATTACTGTGCTTGACTGGCCAGCAAACTCACCTGACCTGAACCGCATAGAGAATCTATTGGGCATTGCAAAGAGAAAGATGAGAGATACGAGACCAAATAATGCAAAAGAGCTGAAGGCAGCTATTGAAGCATCCTGGTATTCCATAAAACTTTAGCAGTGCCACAGGATTATAGCATCCATGCCATGCCGCATTGAGGCAGTAATTGATGCAAAAGGGGACCAGACCAAGAGTACACATGCATGAAAATCTTTTTCAAATAAAATCTTTGTTTTATTGTTTCATATAATTTTTTTATATTTTGGGGATTTTATAAGCTGTAAGCCATAATCATCAAAATTATAACAAATGAAGACTTGAAATATCTCGCTTTGCATTTAATCAGTCTATTTCATGTTAGTTTCACCTTCTAAATACACACCTCTATTTGCTGACTTTCTGCAGAAAAGTTGCACTTCAAGGGCAATATTGAGAATTCAAAGAAAAATCTCCAATTTTGTTTAAAAAAATATTTTTTATAATAAACAATCAGCATACCATTAAGTATTTTATTGTCCCATACCCCTTGTTCCCCTGAAATTGGCTATTCATTCTAACACTTCTACTCACAACTACAAACCCAAACCAATTATTCCTGTGATTTGTAGTTTTAGAACAACTGTGATTAATATAGATATATTTATTGAAAATATGTTGATTCTGGAGAGGTAATAACTTGCTTAAGGTATATCCTAAAGCAGTACCAATTATTATTTTCTTTACAAATCCGATAAAAATAGTCAGAATGCATTTCTAAACATAAAAGTTATGCTATAACTTTTAGAATTCATATTATATATATATTTGAATTATCTCCTATTTATGCATTGCTAACATATTATCTAAAGCAGGGTACATACATGTAGATATGGGCCAGATCGATGGCCACTTCGAGCATCGTGAGCTCTCACAGCCATCTTTTTGGCCCATATCATATGCAGCCATCACAGTTTTCGAGTGGGACCAATCAATCCCGTTTAAAATTAGGGATGTCGGACATGACTGTTAATCACGGCCGATGTCTGTTGCTTTGCATGGAAACCGCAGGTCTCCATGCAAAGCATCGGCTCAGTTGTGGAGACAAAAGAGCTGTCTATCCAGCTCCTCCGATATCTGACAGCAGCGTTATGACATCATCATGCTGCTGCAGGGAACATCGAACGGCTAGAATATATAGAGCCGTCTGTTCCCTGCTTAACACTGCAAGCAAGTTGTTCTAAAAGATTGTACTGAATTCAAATATTATCCCTATTTTAAGTGTAATAGGCTCGTGAAGGTGTAGGAAGCACCACTGAAGTGTCCTGAACCCAGTGGCAAATTTAGGCATGGGCAACTTGGCCAAGACACCATCTGGGTATCGGAGGTGGAGAAGCTTTACGAGTCTCACCTCACGAGCACCAAAAAATTTGCAATATGCCTATGCTTTTTATCACTACTCCTATAAGTTCGTCACATTTCTTAGCATCCCATTGAGTAGTGTGGGTTTGTATATTGACATTCACCTTCTCCTCTGGTACTGTTCGCTTGTGATCTGTCAGTTGGGTCAAAATACAGGAAAACATGGAGTGTCTCTTTCCAGTACATTTTAGCTATTTAATGATCTGCCCCTCCATCGTATTGTTAAAGCATCATCACCTACTTGAGTATTATTAATATCCATGGCTACCATGTACTCATACTCTACTTCACAAAGTTTGGATATCTCAGACTGCTTTTTAACATGAATAAATAAGGCAATCAAAGGCTTCCTGTATCATTGACTGGCCAACATACCAAAAAATGGAATGGGAGGCTCACCCACCCCAACACACCTAATTATGGATCTCTAAAGCTAGCCATACACGTGTCGGATTCCATGTCCGCTCGATCACCCATCCGATCGATTCCGGCGATCTCAGCGGGAATCGGAGCTCCGATCGAGCGGCCAATTAAGTGATCCGATCGCTGCATACCACCTTGTCCAGCTGATTCCGGGACGGATCCGTGTCCGATTGTCCACCTCACAAATGGCAACTCCCCCTGATCTGTGCAGAATCAATCTGATGGAACCAACATGTTGGTTCTCTGTCGGATCCGATTCTGAGCCCCGGAACGGACGGACCTGATCGATCGGACAAGGTGGGCTGCACGCGATTCCGGCACGATCGTTTGGCGTGCACGCGCCCGGAATCGATCGGCCCGGAATCAGACAGGAATCTGACCCGTGTATGGGGGCCTTAAGGATCCACATCTTAACGGAGAAAGGACAGTTCAGCACTTTTTGTATACTCTTTACCTTTATGGACATTAATATCTACGAGACACCGGTCAATGTTTTTAAAACAAAACCTATTTAGGCGTATTCATTTAACTTTTTTGTGTTGTACTCTATTGCATATTTATATTTCATTACTATTGGAATATATCTCGTGCTGGCCGTTAAAGTCCCCTGGCCCCTATTATATAGATAGGGGAAAATCTCCCTCCTGGGTGAAGGGAATGAGAGTTTAAATTCTCCTGCCCTAACCCATTCCATTTTTTCTCTGCTTTTTTAACATAACAAAAAAGTTTACTGTACTCCTATAACCTCCAAAGTTACCAGATCTGTAAATCTCATATCTAACATTTTGGATTATGTGGAATGGCAGTTTTGGATCATGGATGCCTCTACTATGATGTGGATATCCCTAAAATCTATTTTTGCTGTTGGATTATTCTTTTTCATGCGCGTTTAACAATTTGAAAAATTTTCTGCTCTTTTAAACAGCCTTATTTCAGGATTTATAGTAATTAGTAAGGCATTGCAAACAAAAACAATGATGTGTAAAATTCGACAACACATATAAGGCTTAATTCACTAAACCGTAACGGATGTTAATTGCCACAGCATCTTTCATTTTCAGCAATGACTGCCAATGAAAGCTACAAAATATGCTTGAAAATAATGATTGTAATGGCAAAAAAAAACATTTAAACTGAGCGATTTAAGTCTATAAACCAGTGATTACATTATGAGTTAGTAAAAGATTTTGGATTGTAGTAAAAGAGTTACTTCACTTTGCACATAGATTTATTTGCTTTATCAAATAACCACAACTCTTCCTCAAGAAACTTTAAAGTAAAATCATAGCGTGAAAAACAAGTTCTACCAACACATACAAGTCAAGCAGTATTTCCAGAAGTTGCTCTGGGCAACATCTATATGTTCCATTTGTTATAGTTGTTATAAATGACCCCTGCTATGTTGGGCACCATCCTGCACAATAAAGAGAATTTATTATGGCCTTGAGGATTTATTCTTCTATTGCTGATGAATTCAACTGTCCTCAGCTATCTTAATGGTGATTTGAAAAATATTTTCTTCTCAGCTTTTAATGCATGGGGTTAATGCACATGTTGGTGAAATATACATAACTTCTGTGCCCGAGTCGAAACTGTTATCTGTTGCCTTAAACTGATATCTATTGAATGAGTTTTTGTATTTATCAGGTGAACTAGCAGAATACATTTATTTGAGATTTCTTAATTAAGAGTCAACACTTATCACAAAACTGTCCAAATACATCTTTCTGAACGAAGGAAATTTACAGCATTGTCAGTTTTTGCTTTTGTAAAGACCTTGCTGTGCTCTTTCTTTGACACACGGGACCCGAGGAAGTTTACCAGCTTTTCAGTGTCTTGAATACAAACTGTATCCTGTACAAGACAGACAACAATTGCAACACTCTCAACAACTACCTTGGAAAAAAGAATGTTCTCCTTACTGTATTACATGGAAATACAAATAATTGTGTTCAATTCAAACAAATCAGATACCACTAAGCTGTCATCGATTTAAAGCATGCCATTTTCTTATATCTGTGATTTTTTTCTCTTTCTTGTGACCTTGTTTCTCAGGAAAAGACAATTATTCTAACAGGAAAATATTTTTTTACTTTCTCTACATATCAGTTTCCTTTAGAGCCTTTAAAATTGTATTCTCATTGTTTAGTTCTGTAGGTTTAAGCGTGTTGTCCTTGAGGTTCAAATGCAAATATACTATATGTAGGTTTGGCTAGAAAAAAACACAAACTACTGTCATAGTTTGAAATTATAGTCATAGCGTGGTGTTATAGTGTTGTTCAATGATCTAAAAGTCTAAACTTGTGCTTGGCTAAGCTGTTATAATGATATGTACAGTAAGGAATTGAGTATTTAAATAAATTAAATCAGTAAAGCTGGGCGTTTAGATTTCCCAGCGATCGATCTTTTGAACGATCGTGCAGGCGATTCTGGAATCGATTACATTTACAGGATTGATCTCACACTGCACCATATGATGTCTTAGATTCCTGGTCAATTCCTTTCTGCGATCGATGGATCACAGATGGTGCGATCTCCAGCTTGCAGCTGTTCTGATCAGAAATTATGTGATGTGGGTTGGACGCCAATAGGTCGATCGATAGGAACGATCACATGTCTCCATTAACATTCCGCGATTCCTGAGTGATCGACTACATTTAACAGACAGGCCCGATTCCTGCTCAATTTTACGTGTGATTTAGGGTCAGGAATCCTACAGAAAATTGAGACGTCTATGCCCAGCTTACGTAATATTCATTTAAATTCCACCATAGATTGTGGTGTTCAACTTGTTAGGTCAGGTGGCAGCCCATCAGCAGGCATTGATGTACTGTGCATTGGAGCCCTCATCAGGTGCGCCCCTAGTAACCAGGACACATTAACTGATCAGTTAATTTCCACTGTGACTCAGGGGGTTAGCACACTGGCCATGCAGTGCTAGTGTCCTAGTGTTGAATCTTAGTTTGAGCACTATATGCAAGGAGTTTTCATGTTCTCCCCATTAATGCATTTTCTTTCAGGTACTCTGGTTTCCTCCCACCTTCCAAAGTGATGGTGATTAAATCATTGATAGGTTAATTGACCTCCTCCAAAGAATTCCCATACACGCATAGATTGCGGTGTGATCATTGAACAGGCAATGACAGCGGGATGACATTATCACGCTGCGGTCAATCGTTCGGAGAATTGAAACGCACCATTTGTGTGTGCAATTCACCGACAGATACTTTGGAAGGGGACCTTGGTAAGCGTGCACACCAATCAATTGTCCGCAAAATCGCCCGCCGCTCTATACGCGTATTTTTTTTTGTTACACATGACTTGACGTATGACTGTGTTAGTAAAAAATATACATGACATTAAATTGCAAGCTCCCCTGAGAGACAGTAAGTGATGAACTATATATGCTGTATAGCACTGTGTAATATGTTGGCACTATATAAATATGGGATATAATAATAAAAGAAAATTCCCAACATGCAGTTGTAGATGTTATGACATTGACCACATTCCTAACTGGTGCTCACACTAAGCAAGTAAAAATAAAAAAATCAAGTGTCTTCCGTAACTTAAAGCTATTGTCTAGAGTAAATCTTTACCAAATGGAATGGCTGAATTTATGACACTATCTACATTAAAATAATGAAATTCAAAAGCAGCAAACAAAGAGAGAAAAATAACTCCAACGCATCAAATCAATAGTCTAAAGGCGGCCATACAACAGTGGATTTTGCGTTACATCCACGTTCGCTGTGCCCATTAGCAGCGATCGATCGTTCGGGAAATGAACGATGCCCACCCTGAGCAATTGATCCCGCTCCAACAAAATATCAATTGAACATGGAATCGACATGTCTGTATTCCCCTGTTCAATCGTTATTGCTGTGTATCGATTCCACAAGGTGGTGCACCTTGATTCCCTGAACCATCATTGTGGGATCAATAACAATCGCAGAGATATCGAAATGAGTGTGGCCATAACCAAGCTAGATAATTGTACCATCTGAAATTCCCAATATGCCCATTGATTTAAGTTTTACTGTCCCAAACTGTTTTTGTAGACTGAACATAAACATATGTTTTGGAAAAGATAAAAGGTATTCTAAAAAAGATAAAAGATATTCTAAAAGCCAGTCCATGGGAGACAATACTGTACTTCAAACATCCATGGTATGGTCAGTAATTGTTATCAGCCGAAGACAGTGAATGCGTTACTAGCTTTGTAAGGTAGAACTGTATTTAGATTAAAAAAGATATATTTTCCCATATTCACATAAATTCTTTAGGATATTTCCTATATATAATTGATCAGTACATTGAATGCCAAATTCTAGTTGTCTCTCGCCTTGTGAAATTATTCTATTATACACAAAATGGGTCATACACCTTGAATGCAATACACTGGCCCTAGACGATTCACTGCCATGCGTGCTCACAGCAGTCAATCTGCCGCACAATCTAATGCTTAAAGGTCGCCATACACGGGTCCGATTCCCAAGGGATTCCGGGACGATCAATTCCGGGCGCGTGCATGCCAATCGATCGTCTAGGAATAGCGTGAAGCCCACCTTGCCCGATCGATGACATCCGATCGATAGGGGGCCCAGAATCGGATCTGCCAGAGAACCAACATGTTGGTCTTTCTGATCCGATTCAGCACACATCAGGGGGAGTTGCCATTTGTGAAGTGATCGATCGGGCACGGAATCGTCCAGAAATTGGTGGCCCAAGGTGGTAGGGACAGGCTTAATTGGGCGATCGTTCGGACATCCGATTCCCTCTGGCATCGCGGAATCGATCGGATGGGTGATCGATCGGCCATGGAATCGGAACATGTATGGCTAGCTTAAAAGCTAAATTTGACTGTATATGTTATTAATGTCCGGCACACAAAGGGTGCAAGGGCAATTCTCTGCACGACCGGCCTCATCACGCACAATCGATCTCACTAGATATCGGCCAGAAAACTAGAGGTCTATGGCTGGCCAAAGACACTCAAGTTGCAACTATTAAGGAAGCCTTCTGTTACTCCACTTGTCAGATTCACAAATGGTACAACTGTACTTGATTCACTGGTCTAAGGCTGTGTTTCCATTACGTCTGGACCCCTCTGCTAAGCGTATATGCGTATATGGTCCCCGACGTAGCAGATAGACTTACCTGCTCAGCGGAGGGTCTGTTTTCATTGCGCTGAGCCGCACCGCCTATGCAAGGCTGAACGTAGTCGAGTACGTTCAGCCTCTGTGTAAACAGACCATCCGCCGAGCAGGCAATGTCTGTGTATTACGTCGGGATCTCCACTAAGTGTATGGTCCCAACTTATAATGGAAACAACCCCTTAGTGTCAGTGGGTTGAAGGTTGTCCAAGAGGTCTGTGATTAGGTACAGGGGACATCACCACAAATCATCAACAACTACAAATTGGCAAATTTCCAAAAGTAAAAATGGAATTTAGCTTTTATTATTTCATGTAACTCTTTTACCTTTTGCAACTTTTTCTCCATCACTGTATATTCATGGGTATTATTTGTTTTTATACGTCTGGCTAAGATATTATTCATGGACAAGTATTACTTTAAAGAAGCGACAGTGTGCCTATCTATGAATTGTATATAATTCAGAGGTGATATGAATACATGTTGTATGATAATAACTAGAAAGTAATATAGGGAAGTATGTAATATGCTCCTCTGAGGAGAAAATGGAACAGCTGGAAGTATGTCACTACTATCGCACTTTAGTAATTGAGATGATTTGGGAAATAAAGCATACAGCACAGACAGAATTGTAGCACATTTTCTTAAAACATATCAAACATGGAGCCCTCTGTCTGTCAACACTTTAGTACTACTTCATATTACTTCCTGATTTGTCCTTTGAATTAATCTACAAGATTTATCATAAATTCATGTATGTTTAGATTGTGTATGCCTAGATTTAAAAAAGGCACTAACAAGTAAAACGTTGTTTAGTAAAGTGTTTTCTAATATTAAATAAAATCAGTGCAAATTATGCACTTTTACATCTAATTCCAGAAAATCACAGACAAAATGTCACACGTTGAATCACAGGGTTCTATACTCAAAATAAAAAAACACAACTACATTACATTGACATAATACTCACCTGTAATGTTTAAAGAATTAATTAGCAAATTATGGTGGAAAACAAGTATTTGGTCAATATGAAAAGTCTTCACAAGGTTTCACACACTGTTGCTGGTATGTTGGCCCATTCCTCATTGCAGATCTCCTCTAGAGCAATGATGCTTTGGGGCTGTCCCTGGGCAACACAGACTTTTAACTCCCTCCGAAGGTTTTCTTTGGGGTTGAGATCTAGAGACTGGCTAGGCCACTCCAGAACATTGAAATGCTTCTTACTAAGCCACTCCTTCAGGTGGTGTGTTTGGGATCATTGTCATGCTGAAAGACCCAGCCATGTTTCATCTTCAATGCCCCTGCTAATGGAAGGAGGTTTTCACTCAATATCTCATGGAACATGGCCCCATTCCTTGCTATACACAGAACAGTCGTCTTGGTCACTTTGCAGAACAACAGCCCCAGAGCATGGTGTTTCCACCCCCCAGGCTTCACAATAGGTATGGTGTTCTTTAGATGCAACTCACCATTCTTTCTCCTCCAAACACCACAAGTTGAGTTTTATACTCTAGTTTCATCTGACCATATGGCATTTTCCCATATCTGTTCTGGATCATCCAACTGCAAACTTCAGACGGGACATGTACTGGCTTAAGCAGGGGGACATGTCTGGCACTGCAGGATTTGAGTCACTGGCGGCATAGTGGGTTACTCATGATAGCCTTTGTTACTTTGGTCCCAGCTCTCTGCAGGTCATTTACTATGTCCCCCAGTGTGGTTCTGGGATTTTTGCCCCCACTGATCATTTTGACCCCACTAGGTGAGATCTTGCATGGAGCCCCAGATCAAGGGAGATTATCAGTGGTCTTCTATGTCTTCAATGTCTTCCATTTTCTAATTATTGCTCCCACAGTTGATTTCTTCACAGCAACAGTGTGTGACAACCTTGTCATTGCCACAGTATTGAGATGAACTTTTCATAATGACCAAATAGCCATACATGGGTCGATTTGTCATCGATCGATTCCCGGCCAAACTGGCCAATTCTACAAAATCCATCAATTGGAAAGGCTGCTACTATAGGTCCACCAACGTACTTAGATTGCCAAATGATCGACCAGCAGAACTGACATGTTCAATGTCCGATCCGATTATAAATCGGTTTCGATCTTGTTTGGTCAATCGTTTAGGGTGGGCAGAATGATCGCTAAACGACAGCCATGAATGGGCAGTGATTGATCGGTCAAAAATCGAGTGAAAATTCGACCCATGTATAGAGCCTTTATTTTCCACCATAATTTGCGTATAAATTATTTACAAATCATACAATGTGACTTCCTGTGACTTCCTGGATTCTGTCCCCCAATCTGTCTCTTATAGTTGAGGTATACCTATGATGAAAATTCATCTTTTTTAGAGGGAGAATGTTCACAATTGGTGGCTGACTAAATACTTTTATGTCACACTGTACATTATCAGAAACATTTTTTTTTATTTTGGAGCAGTGATTGCCCAAGCTATCGGCCATGCTGCTGCCCATAATGGTAAGTGCTCTGTGAGGTGCTAGGTCCGCTTCAACCTCCCTAGCACACAGAGAGCCTGCCGCTGTGCTCGATCCCAGCACGGGCATAATGCTAGGAAGGTTAAACAAATGTGCGCTGCACATTTTACTCTGAATACTACTGTTCTAGTGCATGGGGTAGTAGTCTGCTAAACCTTTTATAGATAAAAACTTCAGGACTTTATACTTGCAATAGCTACAGGTTTACAGTTTTTGAAACTGATGATCACTTTTTATATAATGAGTGTACAGCTTTCAAGCTTATTGCAGTAGACACTTCAGGTAAAAAGGTTTTGTTAGTATATGAGCAATAAAGCCAATGTTTTTTGCTAAGTTTTATAAATCACTAGAGGTTCATTTTGAAACAAAAAGAACAGAGTTTCCTTTTACCTTATTTAGTTGGAATTCTTGAAATAAAGTATATTTATTCAGCTGCTCTCAATTTCCTCATATTCTACATTGACATGCTTAACCTTATGCTTCCAGAAAAAAATGTATGTCATCATATCTTGTACGCTTCAATTCTTTTATCTGCATAGATTAATGATCTGTAATGAATAAGCAGAAGGTAACCTTGTTTTTGAATCCTAAAAAGCTATTCTAGTAATAGTCAAAAACAGAATAGTTGTTTATTTGGCATGGCGTATCATTACAAAGTCCATCTATTTCCTCTCTTCTAGGAAAAAGTGCATGGCATTTCTCAGATGTAAGTCAAAAGAGACAAATAATGCTTTGCGCATGGTAGACAGGTTTCTCACACTGCCATGCAATGTGCTGAACGGTGCATTATACTTTTGTATAACTGTTGTATGCAGTTTGCATGCATTGGCATTTGCTGTTCCAATACACTTGTATTGAAAACACACAAGCAAGCATATCCAAAATACATACAGCAGTGTTCAATGTGTAGCACATACCACATGTACACTAAAGCAGATCTGTAGTGTGTAGGAACACTAAGCCTCTTACCCCTTCTTCCGCAAATAGGCAAAGCACATGGTGCAGACACAGTTTACTCACCTTTCCTCAGCACTTGCCACTGTCCTAGAGCTCATTATTTAAAACCACAGTCTTACAAGCACTGACACAGGAACTGATAAAAGTTTATAGAAGTCTGAGGGGCATCAGGTTACTGACAGTTTCAACGAAAGAAAGACAGGCAGGGTATGGAGCATCCAGGGCACCCTTGAATGATGGACATAGGGAGTTACTCACTTTACTTGGACTGTAGCAGAATTAAATGGGAACAGGGTTAGCAGGTGTATCTCGCTGCTATCTCCATACAATCTCCACTGAACCAAGTCTCCCGTTTTGGCCGGGAAAGTCACGTTTTTATGTGACTTTCCCGGCCAAATCCCGATTTCAAGAAATCCCGGATTTTTCCCAGGTTCTTGAAATCGAGCTGATTAGCAGGGAGAGGGCGTTACTCCGCTGCGCACATTATCAGCACAAGCGGGTGGAACATAAGCAGGGAGAGCAACACCCTCTCCCAGCTAGATCAGCTAAAAGACTGGCAGACGCCAGGAGTAGTGATGGCCGAACTGTCCGCAAGGCGGACAGTTCGGCGGCGAACATAGTGGTTCGCCCATCTTCTCGCCGGCGAGCAGTGCGGGTGTTCGACCCGCTCCGTTCGCCAGCGAGAAGATGATCTCTATTCTTCCTCCGGCAGGATCACAACCTGTGTGATCGTGCCGGAGAAAGAATCTTTTCACTAGAAGACCGGGCATAAAGCCGGTCTCCTAGTGAAAAAACCGGCTCGGAGCAGGAAGTGACGTCAGTGACGTCACATCCGGCTCCCGGAACCAGGAACTATACGTCACATCCGGTTTTTTCGATTTAAATTCTCCGCCTAGAGGCGGGGAATTTGAATCTGTCCGCGAACAGGCGGACGGCGGACGTCTTTAGAAGTCCGACCCGCCCGTTCGCGGACAGTCCTGGCGATGTTTGGCCATCACTAGCCGGGAGTGACGTCACTTCCGGTACGTGGAACGCGGAAGAACCCCTATCCATATACCGGAAGTGACGTCACTTCCTGTACGTCCCCCAGTTTTTAAATAGCCAAACTTGACTGGTATGCACTGAACTCACCTCACAGTGCCAGTGCCACCTTGCTCTGGCCCTGTGTCAGGACATCATTTATTACCCTCTGCAGAGCTCTTGTATCACAGTAGCCTCTCCAATAACAGGAATGTCCACAGCAGTAGTACCTTTTGCAATAATTGGGGAACAGGTTTTCACTGTAGCCCAATGGGTTCTACAGAGTGAAGTCTTGGGGAAAACAGTTCCATACAAAAAGGTCACTCACTGTGCCAGCTGCTGTGGAAGTTGCACTGTTATTCAAGGATTGCTGGACACCCGCTCCCTCCTAGATCAGGGTAATCACATGCCAAGACAGTTCCTCTTGCCGCTGGCCGATAAGCCTGTTTTCATGAGGCAATGACACAGACTGACAGCTAAAGGTGCTGCAGTCACTGATGTTTCCAGATGCAGAAGACTCAGATCTAATATGAAACATCCCTTTTTATAAACTACCTTTTGGGGCTGGCATGATGTGTACCAAGTATGTGGGGATTTGTGTTGGTGTGGATATGACTGGGGTGAGGTGTTTGTGGTGTTGTGTAATGGTGTCGGTTTGTGCTAAAGTGAGGTGTATGTGAATGTTGCTTGTGCTCGGAAGGACGTGTGTGGTGTTGTGTATTGCTGTTGGTGTTGGGAGTGTTGGGATGGTATGGTTGTGATGATTAATCTGGGTGAAGTGTGGTGTTGGGATGGCTTGTGTGTGATATAAGTGTTAGTTGTGCTAGAATAGAATGTGTGTAATGTTGTGTGTGGGTGTTAACTGTGCTGAGATGGAGCATGTATAATAATGTGCCTAACGTGTTGGTGTGGAGATATGTGTTGGTATAATTGTTGATGATGCTAAGATGGAGTGTGTGTGAGGTTGGCGTTGGTGTCAATGGTGCTGGAATGAAGTATGTGTGATAATGCCCTTGGAGTGATGATGTGGAACGTGTGTGGTGTTGAGTGTAAGTGTTACTAGTGCTAGGATTCAATGTGTATGGTGATGTGTATTCACGTTTATATGATGTGTATGATGTGTATTCATGTTTATATATACTATGTAGGAGTGCAAGTGGAGATGTGTACAGTGTGAAACTGTGTATTGCCTAAAGTGCTAAGAGGAATGATACTGTGGTGATACTGTCAGCTAAATCATGTGCAGCAAAGTCCATCACCCACTGCGGGTGGGTTCTCTGATTAACACCAGAGAGTTCCTTAGCCTCTGATCCTAGGATTGCACCTTTGACAACTGTGCAGTTAGTCCAGTGGGTCCTCTCCTTTATACCATCTGTGTCAACAGCCATATAACCCCTGCTCTGTTGTCACCCGATCTAACACACACACTTATTGCTGGAGTTCAAAACTCACATATATTATTGCCACTGACTCCCTCTCAAAATCTGAATTGTCTATTGAGATACTGACCATTTAAGGGTCTTATTTTCAAAAGAGATAATTTTCTACACATGTACTCAACTGCATTTTAACATTAACACATATTCACATATTTATTTCCATTATTCATTTAGCGTTCATCTGGAAAACATCCGACTTCCCCAGGCTTAACAGACAAAGTCTATAACTGACACAACTTTGAATCTTAAGCCCACACACCATCTGATCAACTTCACTACTTCAAAGGCAAATTACATTTCTCAAGCTTCTTGATCTCCCTCCTTGGGTGGGTTATATTGATGAAACTACCACATCACTGGTAGATCTCATGTGTCAGTGATATCATCTTTTATGCTTTCTCATGCCTGCTAGAAAAGCAGCTTTGTTTAATTAGATTGATAAATTATCTCAGATTGTCCATCTATCTATCAGATTGTCTATCTATCTATCTATCTATCTATCTATCTATCTATCTATCTATCTATCTATCTATCTATCTATCTATCTATCTATCTATCTATCTATCTATCTATCTATCTATCTATCTATCTATCTATCTATCTATCTATCTATCTATCTATCTATCTATCTATCTATCTATCTATCTATCTATCTATCTATCTATCTATCTATCTATCTATCTATCTATCTATCTATCTATCTATCTATCTATCTATCTATTATATGTATATATAAATATTTTAAATTAGGAACAAGTTAATTAACCTTTTCATCTTTTATCAGTATGCATGAGAAGCAAGTCATATGATAGGACATGTGGCCGTGTAGAATTCAGAAATAAATGAGGTTTGCCCTTGACGTAAAGAACTTGTGATCTACAGTGCTGTTATTGATGCTTCATTTACATGCCACCCTGATTACTGGAAGAAAGCAATGTATATTTTGCCTGGTAAAGATCATCCCTAAACAAAAATAATACTGTAATTTGCACACAAATTGCAAACAGATAGCACTGTCATTAGAAGAAAAGCAGCAAATGCTGGTGTGGATTTCTAACAACCTTCAGGAATGAACATGGCTCATATTACTAACCTATTCTAATATAGTCACCCTTAAAGCTTATAATAGGGAAGTACTATAGCTGGGAAATTACTTGCATGATCCAGTTAATTTCTGTCCTGCTTGCTCATCCCTTTACACCCATTCTTTAAAAACAATATTAGGGTAGTAAGGACATCCAAGGAGAAGACAGAGAACATGGGAATATGCCCAGTTATTAAATTGACATGTTCGGTCCCACCTCAGGGCATCATCAGGACGTAAACCTAAAGCTGGCCCTACACCTTTAGATCACTCTGTCAGATATTCTTTAGATCTACCAACAACTATGTAGTATAGGGTCCTCTGTGATTGAACACATGTAGACTTGATTGTTTAGAAAGTCCCTCATATTACATTGTTTTGCTAAAACAAGAAGAAGATCTTTATGGCCAAACCAAAAATGTTTTCCCAATTTAAAGTAATAAACAAGTTTCCATTACAAGAACAGTTTGTAATTTCATGTCCTTATTCAATCATTGCTGAATTGGAGCAATCATTCTAGCATGCTACCTTTTGTAATAGGTTCTGGTCTCCATCACCTCTCCATTTTGAAAAAAATAAGGCCTATCATAAATTCATTGGAATTTTAATAAGTTTAGTTCTCATTCGTATTCTCAACTTTTTTTGGTTTTACCACACACATTTAATTGCATAGACATGTTATGTAATATATCACAAAAGAAGTTCCACAATTTATTGGATCACATTTCATTATCTTTTCATCTATCACTATTGTAAAATGTTTTAAACTTTTGAGCAAATTTGTAAACCTGACAGTGACCACTTTTTAGCATTCTCCTTAAGCGATCCATTCGTATTTTCTTATTACTTTTATTAAACTCAGTATTTTCTAATAGATCATCTTGGATTAGAGGTCGCTTTGCTATCATACTGGGACTTCCCACAACTGTTTCCTTTATTTTTGGGTTTAGGGTCGAAACTGACCAACGTTCAACAAAGAAATGATTAGGCTTTCCTTCAATAAGCTAATCATTCCAACTTTTCATTTTTTCATCTTCTTTTTTGAATTTTAGGTTTTAGTAACATTACTCTATCCCACTGGTTCACTTCTGCAGGATATTTTGCAGATATCTCCATTACCAGAATCTTCTTCTCAGATCTTTACTTTCTTGTGCATAGTCCTCATTTTCACTGCAATTTTGGAGTCATAAACAAAATCAGGCAAAATGAGCATGTCAGCTTTTACTACACAAATAAACAGACACTAAAGGTAGCCATACACGGGAAGATTTTCCACCCGATTCCTGGCCGATCGATCACCGGGCGCGTGCACGCCGATCGATCGACGAGGAATCGGGTGAAGCCCACCCGGCCCGATCGACCCCGGCCAACCGATATGGCCTCCAAATTGGATCGGCCAGAGAACCGACCTGTTGGTCTTTTCAGATTGATTCGGGACCGATCGGGCACGTTGGTGGTGGACCAATGATTTTTCGTCAGGAGATCTGCACAGATGACCACATCCCACATCATGTCCTGGCAGCCATTGCACGTTCTAGCAGTAGGAAAAAACTCACCCTCCACCATTCCCACCCCTAGCATTAAAGACAAGACACAGGAGAATGCATGGCAAGGGATTTTACTCCAACAAAACAGCCATGGTTGGCCCTCGCTCCATAAAACTGTACAAACAGTAAAAACAGTAAAAACAGGTCAACATGACCGGGGCAGGGGTCTAAAAACAGCTGGCCACCACAAACCAGCAAGGGGAACCCATAGGGTTCAGATTGTCCAAAAGGTCAACGTGACCAGGGGAGTGAACATAAAGGGGTGCCAGGGATCAGGTCCTCCCCTCTAGCTCCAGACGCAGGCCTGTCAGCACCTCCCTCATCTTGGCCATGCTGTCTGTCACCGCCTGCAGCTTGGCCTCCATCAGTGCCAGCTGGTGCTTGCATCTAAGGAGCCGGGATTGGACACGGCCTGTGTCCGATGGTTGTGGGTCTGAAAAAGAATACAAAGAAATTAGTCTTCACTGCTAAACTCATCCCAAACATGTACCCTGCTAACGTCCAGGCCCTTTGCTATGGCCATCTAGTTGCCATTAGCGGGAGGAGAGCTCCCTGAGGGGCATGGAGGGGTTCGTCTGGCCCATGTCCACAGTCTTCACAGGGAAGCCCACCACCTCAGAACAGTGGCAAAGAACAGCAATCCCGTGCTAGTGGTCATGAAAAGAAACACCCAGTTGAACTCCAAAAGAATTAAGGGCCATAGCAGCAACATGTGGCCTAGGGGATGCTGGCAATGGCTGTCTCTTGTGGGTCACAATAATCACATACAGAAAAATAGGCCTGGAACAAACAGGAGGAGACTCCGTATTCCTGCTCAAAACTCCCTTACTAGCTGCTGGGCTAGTAGTCCATCAAACAGTTCCCACTAGCCCAGTTCCCCATCTGTAGCCCGCCACGTCTGGAGGGGGGTGGTCTGTGCAAGGTGACTATTTACCTTGCGTCTCCTCCTCACGGTGCTCCTGCCCGTCTTCAGTGGGGACGTCCTGATGGCCGTGGGATGCTGTTGAAAAGGAAAAACACATTAAACCCTTCCTAGATGTGTTCCCAGCATTTGTGTTGGCACTATGTCAGAACGTCAACATACACTGCCTGTTGGTGGCCCTTGCTCGCCTGAGGATCTCCTGCTGGCGATTTTTCAGGTCGTACCAATTCTTGACCCTAGCGATAATCTCCCGCTTCCTCTTCGCCATTTGGCCACCAGCAGACATCATAGTCCCCCTTGTCGAAATGACGCACCAGGATGCAGACCTGCTCCATGGGCATCGGACCCCCACATACATCTGGTTGGGCAGTGTTGGCTCCTGTTGCTCGTGGTGGGGCCAGCTGGCTCCTCTTGTCCTCGGCTGCTGTCATCCACAGTGGTGGCAGGCCGATTCTCCCTGGTCTTCTTCTGCTGGGTCCTGGCCTCCTCAGTCCTCCTCTGGTGGCGGTGGTGCTTCTTCCTCTTCGGCTTGGGCTTGGGGTGTCATCACTAGCCTCCCGAAGAGATCCACCATGAAGTACCGAGGCCGGCTAGCAGGAACCTCCTTGGCCAGGCTGCCCCCTTTGGATCCTGGTGACGATAAATTGCATAGTTTGGGTCTGTGTTCAGCGCAATACATGGCCCACCCCCTCTACCACACTGATGCCCTGTCATATACTACCTTCATCTGCCTGGCTTGCCCTCTTGCCACTTGAGGCCTGGCTGGCTCTGACACCTCCAACCTTGGCTGACCCTGAAAAGCAAACGAAACGTGGCTCTACATGTCTGTTTCGTGCTGGTGTTTAGCAAACAGTGTGAGATGTGATGATGAGTTGGTCTCCATAAAGGTCTCTTCGTGGCGGTTGCTGTCCCCTCCCCTCGCACAGCCTCCACCCTTGCAAAACATGACATTGGTAGGGGGTGACAGTTCTTTTACATGTATCTAGTGACTCCCTTGAATGGCAACCACCTCTCCTTACCTGGGAATGTCAGGTCCTGCTGA
This sequence comes from Ptychadena robeensis, assembly GCA_036250615.1. Taxonomy (NCBI): domain Eukaryota; kingdom Metazoa; phylum Chordata; class Amphibia; order Anura; family Ptychadenidae; genus Ptychadena; species Ptychadena robeensis. The sequence continues at coordinate 60,100,485 of CM070036.1, read as the reverse complement.
AGGGGCCGACTGCTCTCTCCCGCTCTGACAGGTCCTGCAAGGAGTGACATGAACACATATTGTTAGGTTGCCCTGTAACTGCTTACCCCTTGCAAAGCGTGCAGCACACAACAAGAGCCACCCAATACCTGTTCGGGCCTTGTCTCCAGCTGCTGCTGCCGACTCCCACTGCTTCCTCTGGGCAGGTCCTGGGGCACCTGGGCAGGACAGAGATGTAGGCTACATTGACCACTCTGACTGTACAATAGCAGTGACACACATAAAACACTGTCCACCAATTGCAGCATGTGACTACTTTAGTGGTTCACATATTCCTCCACAATACACAGGCAGGTCATAGAATGCATTGCAAAAACTGAACACTAGATGTCACTGTTCTGATCATCCACATTCCTGGCCTACAAACCATTAGCTGCAACTCGGGCTGAACCACAATAAGCAAAAAAAGCATGTTTGAGGCCTGCAGAGTACTCAGAGTCGCCTACCTGTAGGAGTTTCAGGATGCAGGCTTGCTGTGGCTCCTGGTCCTGGACCCTTGGTGGCGGATCGGGCCTTCTTCTGCTCCCCCCCTGCAAAACACATCATGACCTCATGTCACTGAACTGTCCTCACTGTGCATTATAACTTAACACTCGGCCCTTGGTGATCACCCACGCTACCTTCTTCGGCGATTGCTCCCGGAATCCTGGTCCCCTTCTCCATCTTTTCAACTCTGCTCCTGTCCTCACGCTGCATATTCTTCTGTCTTCTCTCCCCTGTGCTTCTTTGTCAAAATGGCGCCACGACCTGCCCCTGGGCGGCCCCGTGTTTCGATACATTCAGGCGCGAAGTCTCCGGGGGCGTGTTTCCGGCTGCTATAAAAAGCCCCCCAATACGAGGCTCCACTGATCGCAGATTCCCCCGGACATCGCCAATTCCCTGGACGACATCGCCGATTCTTCCGTGCCTTGCCGATTCCACGCCAAATCTACATACCATGTAAGTAGCACAGCAGCTTGTTTCCCGACTTCGCCCGATGTGCTGAGGCCTCTCCTGGGTGCTATGTGCTTTCACCTGATTCATGTACCCGCTTGTTTGCAGCCAGCGTGAGCGGGTCTTTCGTGCCATATCTGCAGCACCTCGCTGATTTCCCGGACATCGTCGTTTCCCCGGACATCGCCAAACCACCACATCCACACGTGAGTAGCAGACATGCCTTCTTTCAACGCATGGAGCACCTCAACTGCGTTTATGTGTGATCTGTAGTTAATCTGCCGTTTCCCTTGCTCCCCAGCTTGTGCCCCCCTATCGCTTGCTGATACGCCTGTTGCTGCTCAGGAGAGGCTCAACTTGTGACCCATAGGTGAGTGACCTTTGCCATGGCTGTTGT
>CM070036.1:60078427-60095080 GCA_036250615.1 Ptychadena robeensis | reverse complement strand
TACAAAATCAGTGAGGGGTCAAATAATTATTTCCTCCACTGTATCTGGCTGCCCCCGTGGCCGCCGGCATTATTGCAGACCTAAATCATGCAAGCCTGGAAGCAAACACTGAATCTAAAATGGCGGCTCCACAGACGTCAGCAGGACAGCTAAATATATATTGTTTGTGTTTTGAGCTATTTTTGGTGTTCTTTTATTTTTATTTTATGTTTAATAACACAGTTACCTCTGTAATATAATTAGTTTCTTCATCTGTTAACCAAATGACCCATATGGGAAAATTGTATAACATTGTATATTGATTACAAAGCAGTCACTTATTTCACTCCTCTTTATATTGCTTTACATGTATTTTTGTTCTTTACTTGTATCTTTAAATTAAATGTTATTGTGTTTAAAAGAAATGGAAATATATAAAGATAAATGCCCACTATATTGCATGTATTGTCTGTATTTTTACTAGTAATCATAGTATTCCTCATTTCTAAGCAATAAGTTTGAAAAGATGACACAATAGGTACTCCATCCAAAGTCCACAGCAAGTGCCCAAACAGGAGCCTTAGCTAAGGTTTTGCAAGTCGTTTGGGAACCTCCCAGAAACATGCTAACTCATACAGAACATGTATGAGATACTTTCCATTGATGTTGTAGAATACTAGAATCACACAATAGTACTTATATGAATATGTCAATACTGAAAGTCTCAAACTATGGCAGCCACCTCACTAGACAAGAACATATCATTATAATAAAAATAGCAGCATCAGAGTAAAGAGTAATATGATGTGAGTGATGTGAGTTTAATGTCTTCTGGGTAATCTGCGCCAACTGTGTGATGAGTCTGCTTTCCCTCCTTGTTGAAACACAGACATAAATCAGAGAAACTTGGCACATGACACTGGCAGAGCTGTATTTCAAGAAAATACTGGAGTCTGATGACCTTTTAGATTATAAAGTTCTACAGAGCCTGTCAAACATACGTTTTCTGATCTGCCCTGTACGGCATAGTGAAGAAGAACCATAAGCTCAATTTATTTACTTTCTTTTTATTTGTTTTATATGATTTACTCATTTATTCCTGGCTCCCATGTATCTGCTAATAAACACAGGAGAGGAGATACCGTGCAGTGCATTCTGGGAAAGTGTAACTTACACTTATCATTTTACTATGTTTAAAAGAACATATGGCAGTGCAACTTTATATTTAACAGTTTGTGCATCTGTTTTAGAATCCTAAGAAAATTCATGTGTGAAACATGAAACTTTTATTGTTGAGATAGAGATGGTCGAATTTTTCGACTTGGTAACTTTGTGAGCTGATTGCAAAGCCTGTGAAAATTGTATCATCACCAAACTTGCAGCAGATGTAGAGAAGGGTTGGAGAAACATTTGAAAAAAAAAGTTTTGCTCTAGCACATGTAGTTTTTGCATTCATTAAGTTCAAAGTTAAAGTCGTAATTCCGATTTTAGAAATTTTGACTTGACTTTGAACTTAATTTGTGAAAAAACTATTTGTGTTAAAAACATACTTTCTTTTTTGGAGTATACCCCCAACTCTTCTCTACATCTCCAGCAAATTTAGTGCTGATACCATGTTCAGGGGCTTTGCAATTAACTCGAAACCTTCAAAATGGTCGAATTCGACCATCTCTAATGTTGAATTATGTCATGTTCAACTAAGCAATTTTGCAGATGTATGGGGATTTATTCAACATTGTATGTTTCATAATGTTAAATAACCTTACCTTATATGACTAAATGTTTGTGGACAGACACAGACAGACTTCATATAAGAAATGCCCACTTTCGTCCAACATTTATTACTATCTTTACTGACTATATGTGGATATGTAGGGACACCCCATCAGCTCTTAGTGTCCCTTATTCACTTCCTTGGCTACCTGGGTCCCTGCTGTTGGGGAGTAGACCTTGCAGTGTCCATTTCCACGCATGGCGCATGGGAGGGGGGCAGGGTTCTATTGTCTTTGCTGGCTAATTTATACTCAAAATTGGTATGATGATAATCCATAATTATGTGTAAGATTCATATGTACATAATAACTGATCCTTCTCTGTGAATGACAATGTCAATGATTCAATATTACAGATTTTACTATTTATGTCCTGAATGTATAATATTTGATTATACACTGTAAAAATTAGTACTTTGTAATTTATTTATCCATTAAATTGTATCTTGTAATCTTGTAATTGTCATGTTTAATAAAGGTTTTTTTTTACAAACATTCTTAGACCTCTTAGATTCTTAGATCTACAGGAAATTTTGGGTAACATTTTGACCCAAATTTTGTTATAGTTGTGTATGCCAAGTTAAAGACCCCCCATGGGGGTATTTTCTCATTTGTATTGACCACAGCAATACACGTTTGACAATTGTGACCTTCCAGCATTATGTCATTACAGTAAAGTGAAAAACATGGCGCTTACCTGAAGTGGACTTCTGTTCAACTGTAGCTCACAATCATGCTGGGGTCCATTTGGACATCTAGGGTGTTTGATGCAAAAAACTCATAAAAAAAATTAACAATAGGGGTAAGAAACAGAGGGTCAATGATATCAGCAGAGGATTGTATCTGCCAAATAAAGAATAGTGATGAGCAGCATAGACAATATTTTTATTTGAAAAATATGGCAACATTTTCACCTTATATTCACAACAAATTTGTAAATGAGAGAATTCATGATCTACTTATAATAACAATGGCGATATAAGCTTCTGATGTAAAAATCTCAAATATTCGCCATCACGAAGATATAGCACTATATTCGAGAGCTTCGCAAATTCGCAACTTCGCAAAAAAAGTGACGATATTCCAAATAAAAATTCACAATTTCAATATTCGCGAACAACATTATTAAAGAGGCTTTTGTATTACAGCTTTCATTGTCCCTCCAAATAAGAATGGTAAATTGTTTACTTAGTCCTCTTCTTACAGATACCACCTAAGTATGAAAAACTTTTTTACAGTTAATATGTATTTTGAGACTTTATTTTATCATATCTAGTAGAATATATAATTTATTAAACAGTGTGAAGCCTGAATACATGGTTAAGATTCTGCATATCTGTAAAGAAGAGTATCCCCACGGAGTGAATGTAGCTGTGCGGCGATATGGGATGTTGGAATGTTATATTATGCAATAATCTATTGTAATATGTGGAGAGGCTAAGGTGATAAGAAGAACTACTTAATGTTCAGATATTGGAAACTATGCAGAGAAATAAGAAATTATGGTATTTTTCATGGTTGGACCACTTAGTGGTAGTACCTGTAAGTGGAATTAATTTTTCTAGCTCTTAGTTAACAGCCTAAGAAATTCTCAGGGCTAGAATGTTATTATGAGCATGAGAAGCAAACCAAAAAGACCCCAAGGCCAAGGATTTTTTCAATTGTATTTTTCCTATATGCAAAGATAAAAGACCCAGTGTAATGCTGGGCATACACATACCGAGTAGGTCAGACCGACCTACTCCGATGTGTGCCGAGATGCTATAGTGATGACGTCATCACGTTAGCACCCCGTTGCATTCTGGGGCCCCTTCAGTAGGCTGGGCACCCTTTGTGTGCCAGCCATAAGCTGCAATGAAGACGCCGTCTCCATTGCAGCTTATGGAATCGTCTTGCCTCGGCTTGCATCGGCCAGAGAAGATCGGACATGTCCGTTCTCTGGCCGGCCAAGCAGTGTGGGAACATGCCGATTAGCGACCGATTTTTAACCTGACCGACGGCGCGAGCGCGCACGCCCGTCGGTCAGATTAAAAATCGGCCGCTTATCGGCATGTGTATGCCTAGCATTATTTGGTCTGCTACCCGTTAGCAGGAACAAGACACAAAGCATGTTCTGCTAGTAAAAATCTGCAGATCTTTACAATTAGATAGATTTTAGAATCTATCTAATCTATTTATTTAGTTTTAGAACTTGTTTTTGATGATGCTTACAAAAGTTGAAGATAATAACATCCCAATGGATGAATACCCTTTCTGTAGTAGATAATACAAGACAATAATAGGGTAAAGCTGTTTATTAGAATGCATTGAACCCATTTCTTTCTTTATTCTTGGTAAAATATTTTATTGCAAGTGTATTGTTATAGCTATCTGAAAAAAAAAAAAATTGGTTTGGTTTGTGTTCCATGCAACTTGTTAACATGTCCCCTGGAATGGTATCAGAGAAATAATCTCTGCCTCAGGACAAGTAAGAAGAAACAAGGACAGTGTTTAAATACATAAGGAAGTAGTGAGTAGCACTTTACTCATAAAACTGATTGATAGTGATGGCCGAACTTCGGCCGTGTCCGTCCGCGAACGGGCGGAGCGGACTTTTAAAAAAGTCCGCAGTCCGCGTACAGATTCAAATTCCCCGCCTCTATGCGGAATCGGAATCGGAAAATGCATAGTTCCTGGTTGTGCTTACCGGATGTGACGTCACTGACGTCACATCCGGGTTTACAAGCCGGTTTTTCACTGAAAGACCAGGTTCTCTACCCGGTCTTCAGTGAAATATTCTTCCTGCGGCGGGATCTCGCTGCTAATGATCCCACCGGAGGAAGAATAGAGGGCTCCTTCTCGCCGGCGAACAGGGCGGGTCGAACACCTGTACTGTCTGTCAGCGAGAAGGAGGGCGAACATGCTTGTTCGTGGCCAAACTGTCCGCCTTGCGGGCAGTTCAGCCATCACTACTGATTGATATTACAAACTATTTCCTTTGTAATACTCAGTGATGCATTATCCCTTTCTGATGTCTGTGTAGTTTCTGCAGTGTCCTTTCACAAGAATATAATGCTAGATTTACACTGCTCATTGACAGCCAATGGGTTACTGGACTGGTTGTCAACCATCTGTCAATCACTGCCAACCGCCCTTATTCTATTCTTATGGACAACCACAGGTGGACTACCACTATCCCTATGGACAACCACAAGAGGCTCAACCTGTTACATCAGCCCAGTGATTGAGGTTTACATTTGATCCAAAACTGGCAGCTCTGGGTGACACACAACACTTCTTGCTCTGCTGTATGGAGAGGAGGGAATGCACCCTACAGCCTCCTTCTCCATAGGAAACTACAGCATTAATTGATGTTGCTGACCTTTTAGATTGTAAACTGGATTGGACATGGTCTTATTCTCCTCATGTGTTGTAGTTTGCACCTGAATGTTAGCTTGTGCTGTCCTTCAACCATTATTTTATTAATAATGCTGCATAATAGAGATGGTCAAATTAGGTAAATTTGACTGTATTTAAATTTAGATTTTCCTGAAAAAATGTTGGTTCAATTGCTATAATGTTAATAGTAAACAATAACAAGAGCTTTATAAATTCAAGCTTTCCCATAGATAAATACAATCATTGTATCTGGTAAACTTTATTGTAATGTTTTTACATAGCTTTGTTTCTTGCTGTTGGATGTTTCTCTTGATACACCTGACTACTAGTGGTATTGCCAAATACTGTCTAAAGATTCATAATGTGGTTTTGGTGCCCATTCTCAAAGTGTGAGAATCACATTATTTCTCACTGAATTCTCCTTAATGATGACTTGCAGATGAGGATTTTCCATACACTATGGTAGACAGATAAGGTATGTCCATGCAATCGGTAGATCAAATTGTTTTTCTTAAGTCTGTTCAGGTTTCTGGTGATCAGCCCAACCTCACTAGAAGTCAGAAGTACCAACAAAAACATCCTTGGCATACATCAAAGTGATGTACAATTATTACAACGCAATCTTGTTTAGCTGGCAGCCTGCCTTTATGAAAAGTAGATGAGGTTGAGAAACATATACAACTAATGTTACTGTTACTAAACCAGGAGAAAATATCTTTTAATGGGTCCACTTCTACACAGTAATCTTTCATTTGTTTTGTTTAGGTAATGAAGAATGAAGTGTAATATCTGAGGGCCTACCAAAAACCCAGGACAGTGGAGGGGAGTACTGGGGCTGAGGGAGATTAAATGAATCCAAGTATATTACCTTATTTATCATTACCTAGGCACAACAGGCAGTCAACCCTTGCAGAGTAGAGATGGTCGAATTTTTTTTAAAAAATTCGACGATTTCGAGTTAATTGCAAAGCCCCCGAATATGGTATCATCACCAAACTTGCTGGAGATGTAGAGAAGGGTTGGGGGTATACTACAAGAAAAGTATTGCTACAAACAAAGTATGGCTCTAACACAAATAGTTTTTGCACAAGTTAAGTTCAAAGTCAAGTCAAAATTTTGAAAATCGGAATTTCGAATTTAACTTTGAACTTAATTTATGCAGAAATGACATATGCTACAGCAAACATTTTTTTCAAAGGTTCCCACATCCCCTCTCTACATCTCTGGCAATTTGGGTGATGATACCATTTTCAAGGGCTTTGCAATCAGCTCACAAAGTTAGCAAGTCGAAAAATTTGACCATCTCTATTGCATATGTCTAAATATTCAATTCCACATTATTTATCTCTGGAAATCTATTATGTCTAAATCTGCTTAATATTTAAGAAGGACACCCTTGATTAGGGCACCCCACCTTGAGTTCTAGCCTTAATCTGATGGAGCTACTGAAAACACATCCAAGATGGCAGCATTCAGCAGCAGTTTAGGAAAACTGCATTCCTACACAACAAAAGCTTGCATGTACACTTCCCCACCAACAAAGAAGTCACCACCTGGTTTTATCTAGCAAATTGGTCTGGGGTTGATAAAGATGGTCAGGTCTAGATTCAGCAACCTGAACCTGAATGATCAGGTTATTCCATCAATGGATTTTTTCTTCTCTGACCGCACAGGCATATTCCAAGATAACAATGCCTGGATTCATCTGGCTCACATTGTGTAAGAGTGGCTAAGGGAGCATGAGACATCATTTTCACACATGGTTGACCCCCACAGAGTACAGACCCTTATCCCATTGAGAATCTGTGGGATGTGCTTTGCGCAGTGGTCAGACTCTACCATCAGCAATGCAAGATCTTGGTGAAAAAATAATGCAACACTGGATGGAATTTTGTGATACTGCGGAAGCTTATCAAAACAATCGAAACAAGTGTGTGACCTTTTTTTCTGTTGTCTTTTTGTGGCCGGGCAGTGTTTTTACCATGTTAGCCACATTGAATGTTCATAGAATGTAATTAATAGTTTAGCAACAGAGTTTCTAAAATGAGTTTTAAGGGTTGCAGCCAAATATCTGTCTGGAGGCTAATATTCAGAAAACACAGAAGCCTGACCCTTGCTTAAAGCCTTTTGTCAACAGTTGATCCACTTTAAAGTGAAGAATGATTTCCTCCATCATTATATTTGGAAAAATGGCAACTCTGTATTTATTCTATATTAGTTATTTTAAGACTTAAGAAGGAACCAAGTTTTCTGTTGCCTAAATTGAAACAGAAGTCACGGTATTGCCAACAAATGAAAGAAAGAAAAAGACATCACAAACTTGGAGGGAATCCCCACCATAATAGCTGTGCTTTGGTTTGATGCTCAAGGCCAAGTAAGTGAGCAAGTTTGAATTAGTTGATTAAAAATATCAGTCTAGTACATGAGAAGACCACATCATCCAGTTCACTCTGTCAAGTCTAATTTTAATGTGATTAAAGGTTTGATCATTTTCAAAGGCCTATTCATTTATAGTACATCTATGTTTACCTCATAGAAAATATGAGTGCACACTGATCTTTTCTGGGCCATTTCAAAATCTGTCTGCTCTGAATTTACTTTCATGTTAAAATATGAGGGATCTCCTCATTTACCTATCCGGCGGGTGTCATTAAAGCATTAAAAGCACCTTACATGGCTTGTGACCCTCTGTCTTCATCACGATCTATTTTCTTTCTGGCTACAAATCTAAAATATTGGATTTCCCATGGCTTCCTTATCCTCGTAACATTGACCATGGTCACCCTGGAGACACCAGGGTGCATGCGCATGCTAAACTCCAGATTTTACACTCCTTCTTGCAGGGCGCTTACCAGAACATTCAAATCTTTTAGGCTAAGTTTTCTGTAACGAGGGACGTTTGGTTGTTAAATGACCCCATTGCCTTAAATGGTGGAGCTCTAAAAGCGACTTCGGCACTTTTTCACAACTTTAAAAAAAATTTTACTTAAAAAATTAAAAAAAACTTTTAAAAAAATTACCTGGGAGTAGATATCCCACCTTTCCAGCCACCTGGAGGGGACCTTTGTAGCCCCTCATGTGGCTGCTTGAATGCTCAACCCCCCATAGTTTTCTAGGCTTTAAAACTACAGTATGTTTTGTAGAAACGTCTTTGCTTTAAAGCATCATAAATGCTTTCTGCCACTGGAGGGCGTCTGGAAAACTTAAATTACATTTTCAACTAACAACAGTGTAAATGACCCCTTAAGGAGCATATTCCTTGCTTAAAACATACTTACGCACTCACAGCTGGATTGAATAAAGTGATGTCCATGCAGGCTGGTTTAGGGGATAACTTTTACCATAGGGAATATATATATATATGTATAGGGAATACGTCTTTCACCATCACCTGTCAGGCCAGGGATAGGGTGCAATACTTAGGAACTAACTAACTTTTACAAACAGTTCAAATAAATCAGCTGCTGGAAGGCTGAGGCTCTAACCCAAATGGAGAGGTGCAGGCAGACAGAAAGGGACGCAGACAGTCTTTTGTGTAGCTGGATATGCTAAAGGTGGCATCCTCCTACTCAACTCCTAGCCCTTCCAGGGTAACACTCCCATGGGGATGCTTTGAAGTGCTGGGATGCTCTTGTTTGGCAGACTGTAAACTCCACAAAGGATGCCTGGCCCCTCCCATGAATCATTTTTATACTGTCTGGGCTGGACTGTCCTTTTGGTGGGCAAAACTCAAAAGAGATACATCACAGCTACAGCCTTCCCCCACAATCTAGTATCTTCACAGATAATTTAAAGGTATATACACATAAAAATATATACAATATACCATTGTATATATACCAAATATATAAATATATATACCATTGGAAGGCAGAGGGAACCATATGCTTCCTGGAATTAAAATAGGAGCATGTAGGCAGAGATGTGGTTTGTGGGAAACACATCATGGATCATGCATTATGGATGTAGAGTGTAAAAAATTTAGGTATTTTCTTTAACTTTCCAGCTTTGGAGGTAGCAACTTTATTAATTCTACTTCACACAATGAGTCTTACCAAGCAGTTTTATATCTTACATACATTTTCATTATGTTCTGCTGCCCTACACCAACTTCAGAGAACCATTATAACATTTGGCTGGGCAGGGTGGTCATACCATCACTGGTTGCTCCTAAATGGCAAACATCTTAAAGTTCTTGGATTACAAAAAAAGGGCCTGTACAAGCATGTGCACAGTAAATAATTGCTCTGATCCTCATGGCACATTCTAGACAATGCTTCTACACCCAGTTGTTTTTGCTTGTGAAATATAACGTGTGCTGTGTAGTCACTAGCGTTAACGTTTCCAGCAATGGCTTAGTCTTGAATTCACTACTTCATAAATCTTGCCCAATATACAAGTCACAATGACACTGTGTTAACATGGGCCATAGCGTCCCCACATAAGAAATCATGTATATGAGCACAATTCAGCTTGTAAAAAAAAACAAGGCACAAGGCTCCCTTCTGTGAACTATGCACATAATGAGCTGTCTTTGCTTACACCGCATTATGTTTTATGCCATATATCTTGACTTTCAAATAATTACGTCTCAGGAACCATTTCAGCAGCTCGTTTATACCAACCTAATTACAAAAAAAGGGCAAAGTGAATCCAGAAAGTTTTGCTGGTTTTGCCTATCATATGTAAAAAAAAATTTTTCATAAAAAAGGTTTGATCATTTTCTGTAGCCAGATTTTCATATGACTTGCAAAGTTTATGACTGCTCTGTGGGAATGGAACATTCATTTGAGATCTGGAAGGTTGGCGTTTAGCCAAGGTGTCAAACCCTGTCTTGCTGCTGGCTAGCTTCTCTACTGTATGTTGATAATTTAGTTCTGCGATACAGCCTGTTATTGCTAGCATGGTTACATAGCTGAGAAAGGGAAATGTGTTTTTTGATAGTGTTCCCTGAGGGTACTTGTGGGAAAGGAGGGGGAGAATGAATGGGTCGTTAAAATTCTGCAGTGCACTTAAATCAAAACTTTTGTTGTTTTTTTTTCTTCTTCTTTTCGAATGATCAGAATTCACAGCTACTAGTTTTTCTTTAGGATTTTGTACTGGTTGTGATCAGTTTTCTATTGCCTGTTAGTGACTAACTGCTGAGCCTGAAACGCCATATGAAAAGAACATGTCAAGAGCAGGCTGAAAAAGCTTTTAACCTTTTACTCTGACTATATAAACCCAGCTGCAAGGCTGACTTATGCTGGATTCATTTAAATGGAGAGCCACAATTTTGTGGCTTTCAGAAAACTGCTTGGGAACACCTGTATAGGATTAGGCATTGCCGTTGTGAACCATTTACTTTTCTCCCTCCCTTCCTTGGTAAATTCTACAGTAAAAACAGAGGTGGCAATGCTAAGAGAAATGTCTGAGTTGGAGCGAAGAAAAACAAGTTGTCTTTGTGTTAAATTTAAATCTGTCCTTAAATGATCTAGCTCAGAGTCCTAAATCACTTTGTTTTCTGCAAGGTTTGTCTCTGCTTCCACCTTCTCTCTGGAAGAGATGATCACTGAGTTATGTACGTGTTTGTCGGAAACAGGTCACTTTCGTTCCAACTCTGCTCCCCCGCCTTCCACTTATTGTTTTAGGATTTGTGAGAAAACATGCTGAGAGGAAGAAGAGCGAGGCTATGTCTTTGTCAGTAGAGAAACAGGATCTGTATTTAAAAGTCACTGGAAAAGGAAAGCATTACTTGCTCAAACCTTCCGTTCTAAGTGTATAATTTCTTGCATCTGTATGTAATGCCTGTCTGTGGCTTTTTTTTTTTGAAAATGGAGGAAGATTTACTTGAATGTGAAAAGTCAAAACACTGTATAGCTATGACCTTTGATGTTGTGTACTTATGTATTCATACTTTAAAAGTATTAATTTTCCACTTTAAAGCAAAAGGGAAAACCCCCGCACTTAGAGATTGCTTCCTGCTTAGACCCCTGTGAAGTAGCTCCAGGAGTTTGTAACCCTTTTTCATCACATGAAACTCCAGAGACAGAAGTTTTCCATTTTCAAAGAAATAGGTACAGCAGATCCAACTGGTCCAACACCCTCAATGCTGCTAAGATTGAATATTGGTTGGCCCAACCAGCTATTTTACATTTACCTAGAACTGAAATATTTTCTTCATTATTTGCTACTTACTGTGGCCTTTGCATATACAGTTATATTACAGTGACAAAGCAAACTTTACATCATATAGTAAACCTATGTGGAAGTTCAGGGATTAACCAATGACAACATGCGGCTTGATGCCTAATCACTTTATTCTAAACGAGGCTCAAGAGTTCCCACTAACAAAACAACAACTTAAAACTGATAAAACCACAATGCCTGAATGATGCCAAGGGATGTGAGGCCACAATGGGCTGAAGCTTACATATACAGGTCAGAGGTGGTGACTGGTCACCCCACTGTAAACCTGGCATAGTTATTTGGCGGGAGAGACAGCGGTTTTCTCTTGCGCTCCCTGCACTCCGGAAGATGTGATGTGATGTGAAGATGTGTAATGTGCCCAGCTACTCCTATACAATGAAAAATTACCTCACTGAGTAACTTCCTGGGGGCCAGAGCCCTCCCTTATATACTCCCTGTCCCAAAAGGATCATGGTCTGGGATCTTAAAGGGGACTGTACCTCTGGCTGCCAGCAGTTCCATTACAGTATACCTGTAATGCAACACCTCCATTAAAAAAATTTGGGCAATGGCATTACCTGTCACTCCCATTGTTATTCCCATCCCATTGCTATGGATCTGCTATTTAGTGCATGTATTAACAACATAGGAATATCATGGGTAACAATGTTTACATCAGTGGACATGGATATGAATGTAAATTGCGGGATTGATTTTTTCTCAATAATCTAAAATCCTGGTAAGTATGTGTTTTATGTTTTATGTTGTATTTTAGGATTTTCTATAATTTGTGAGTGCTGTCTTGTTTAACCTCTTTTTTAGAGAATAGATAATAGGTACTATTGACACCCTGCCATACTATCATGGTTTTCCGGTGGGCACAAGAGATTGAGAAAAGGTTGTATTACTGACTTAAAAATGTTTCCTTCCCGAGTCTCACATTTTTTAGACTGATCCAGAAATCCTGGTGCAGGTAACTGTGCATATGCAAGATTTCACTCAATTCAGACTGGTGAAAGAGTAGACTGGCAGAAGTCAGCACTTAGGATGGCAGTGTGGGAACAAAAGTAAACAGAGCATAAGTATGTTTATTAAACTTTTCAGAAAAGCTTCTGAGGATTGTATTGGGTCACATGTGTTTATGGATTTAATGCAATAGTAAAAATGTATTTTTTACCTATAGGTAGGCTTAAATATACTGCAGCCCAGAAACTCCTTAATCTACAGTTATATCAGTTTTCATTTTTAAATGGAGGGCATCCACAACATTTTGGAGCGTTACTGTGAGAATTTATGTCCATTCAGACAAGAGAGCTTTTGTGAAGTTACGTTGGATGTAAAGACCTGTTTTAGTTTTACCATTTATCACAAATATATTCAGCAAAGTTGACATGTTGACATACAAGTCAGCCACATTTTGGTACAACAAACATTTTATTATTATTATATAGATTTGGATTTTTGATCAGGGGTCCAATCATGCTAAGATATCAACAGTAATACCCTTTAATTTATTTGGAGAATTATGCACATACGTTTAGTTAAAAAGGTAGGTGTGAGTGTCAGACTAAAAAACTTGCTTATACAATTCACTAAAAAAACATGTTAAGCAACTTCAAGAGATGTCAGAATTCCTTATTAAATGTCACTAAGATGCTGTCATACAGGTTCATGGCATTAAATGAATAAATAATCAGTGTTACTTACTATGTCACATCACACATCAAATCCGACAACATTAAAAAATAAACCTTTACAGTGTTAATATGTTGAGAATATTCCTACTGTTAGTCATGAAGATTACCATTAATATTTACATATGTCATAACATTGCATGAATGCACAGATTTGTCAAAAAAGTCGCCTGAGGAAAGTTGCAGTAACAACAAAACAGTGACCTCTGTGTTCTGCATTCATTCATCATTAAAGGGAAAAGAATAGTCATTGTTTGCAAGTTAAAAGACAGGTAGCTGTCTTCATCACTCACGGAAAAGTTGCTTAATTACATGTTTGGCATAAACAGGATCAAGGTCAACTTAGTTAAGAGGTTCAGACACAACTCTTTTAATTGTGACCCAGACAGGTCAGTGACCTAGAAAATATTACTGTATATCCTGTCTGCAACCCTAGTCGTATGGATGGATTCATTCTGTTGCCATATCCCATTTCCTGCTTTTGTTAACATTGTTTGATAATGTGAAAGGCCATTAGTGACTGTTATTTTGCACAATTCAAACAGGTGCAGTGTGAGCATATCCTCCAGCTAATGTTAGTGTGGAAATGAGCTAACGTTCATAAATTGTCTGGGCAGCATGCAAATGTTTCTTGTATCTATAGATACATTAATAATTAGGCAAAATAATCTAAATCTAAATTAATCTGTATAGATTACTAGCTCAAAACCCTGACTTTGTATATGAAGACATCTCCAGCTTCTTGCCTAGGGCAGCAGCTTTACACCTAAGCTTAAGAAGTCATTTTAAAGAGCATTGGCTAAATCCTAGAATTCAAAAGCAGAGAATATTCAATGAAGTACATTTTCACTCAATGAAGGGGAAGCTGTTTTTATTTTAATCACTGATACACCAAACATGCTCCACTAGAATCCATGTTTTCTTTCCCCTGCAGATATAGAAGTAGCACTACATGAACCCAAGTAGAACATTTGATCATTGCATCCAATAACTGGTATGTGTGAGAAGTAGTAAATGACCCCTAGATCCTTGTTATCAAGATAAGAATCTGTATTATCTTCTACAATTGATAACATTTCTATTTACAAGGTTGTTTTTTCCCAGACGATAAAATGATAGAAAAATAATCACATTTCAAGAAAAAACATAGCATGCTACATAAATGAGAGATAGCCTACAGTTTATCTTTGGAGTATGTGAGCACACCCATTAATATACAGGGAAAACATAAAAACACATTGCAGATGGTAGTGTACTGAGCCAGTGTATAGAAGTTGGGTGGCTTTTAAGGTAGCCATACACAGGCCGATTTGTTACTGATCGATTCCCAATCTGATCATTCCAGGCGATCGGGAATCGATGCAATACCACCTTGGGAATCTGATTTGTGACCGATTTGGACATCAGTCGATCTCCAAAATGGCCGATTCCACAAAATCCATCAATCCGAAAGGCTGCTGCATAGGGCTATGGGTCCACCAACGTACTCTGATTGCCAAACGATTGACAAAAAAAACCCAACATGTCGGTTCAATGTCTGACACAATTTTAAGTCGATTCCGATTTTGTTTGGTCGACCGTTCAGGGTGGGCAGAACCCAATCGCGTGAACACATGCAGTGATCGATCGGTCAAAAATCGAGTGAAAAATCGACCCATGTATGGCTACCTTTACACATTTTCTGAAACAACCACTTTTAAATTACAAGTTACAAATATGTGCAGATATGCTTACGTACAAATATAACAAACCTTGTGGTATCCAGGCATCACTCGGTAGACTCAGTTCCTTGGAATGAGTACGGGGTGAACAAAAAATTGTCAGAATGAGCAGCTGTCATCAAAAGTTGGACAGAGGATGAAATAAGTTATTGTTCAGCCAAGTTAAATACATATGGATGCACTGGTACTGTTGTGACCCGAAAATGGGTACAAACTACATACTATACTGTGTATTATTGTAAATTGTTGTAAATGCTGTATTTGAATGTATAGTTTGGTGTCTGTCCCTTTAATGCTGTATATTAAAGCTGCTGAGGTACATTCCAGATCCAGAAAGCTGGGCCAGCTTTCCCTCCAAAATGTATCATATAGTTTCAGTTCTAATTACCTTGGTGATTGATTCAACCACTCCTCAAACCAAGCTTATATATTCTAGTGACAAAGATTATTCTAGGCTTTTCTTTCTCTGGCTACCCAGGCTGCTGTACCCCCTACCTCTTCTCTGGATGAGTTCCCCGATCCAGGCTCCTGTAAAGGGTCCCTGCGTGTCAAATCTGGCTGAAGTAAGCCACCACAAGGCCAATCATCCTCTTTCGCCTGGTTTGTATGGTTAACCCTTGGACTGTCTAAACCCACTGGAGGTGGCCAGGCTCTGTAAGGTAGGCAGTTATAGGGACAACTGTTTGCAATTTAGCTCCCAAGTATATTGCCCCATCCCTGCCATTGAGTGATGGTGAGAGCATGTATATATTCCTGTAGTAACAACTGGACCTTCTGTTAATGAGTGTGAGCCAAGTAAACAGTGTGTGAGCATGGATTCCTGAGAGAATCTACCGAACCCGAACGGCTGACGCACTACATAGGCCAGCCTGTTCACTACAGTACCAGGTCAGCATGCAGTGTGTCAAACTCATACATGATGTGGGCCAAAAAAATTTTCATCAGATGTAACAAGTACCCTTTTCATATTCAAATAAACCTACATTTTGCTTTAAATTAAATCTGGAACAAGTAAAGTGTAACACTTTTACACATCAAACATTATTGTGTAATTATTAAAAACAATGTTGTAATAATCCTAATGATAATGTGATTGCTTTTCCTCTTTAAATAAGATTTAAATGAGTTGACCCCCATGAAACAGAATAAGGTGTGCTTGCACACCAATTTAACAGACAGTGATATGAAATCATGCTTATGCTCATAGATAAGAGGCCTCTTTTCTCCAGAGCTGTATACATTACCATTTTCTATTTGCGTGTTTAAGAGTCTTTTTAGATGCAGGTATTTTGTAAGCTGTTGCTTTGTTCTGTTTTTTTTTTAAGTATAGAACATTTTTTTGCTGGTTTTAAAGCTATAAATTGTTCATGTACTATAGGCCTTAGCATACTGAGTTATCAGTCTATTTTTTGTTTGTTGCCAGAGGCTCACACATCTACAGAAATTCACCTACAGTCATAAGACTCCGACATAAAATCAAACCATGCTCTTGGGGGTTTTATAAGCATATGAAGCACTGAGGTTTTCTCTATCTACAAAGCTGACTGCAAAATGATTATTATATCAACAGTCATTCTCCCATGATACAGAACATGAACACAAATATACTCTTTCCAACATTTTATGATTCTGAACTATTTGATTTTAGCCAATGTAACTTGACTTTCTCTGCTACCTAAAGCAAACATGGGTTATACTTATACAGAGCGAAGCAACCCATTTGCTTTAACATGCACATGGATGGATATTTATTTACTATCTACAGATAGTAAAAGAGTTTTTTTTTAAGTCTGTTCCTGATCTTTATTTTTCGCAAGCACTGTGGAAAAATGTATGTTTACATTCAATAATAGAAAGTATGGGCTTCCATTGTACACACATATAGTGATCGCCCGAACTGTTCGCCGGAGAACTATTCGCGGCGAACATCGCATGTTCGCG
>CM070036.1:60057422-60068372 GCA_036250615.1 Ptychadena robeensis | reverse complement strand
TTGTGGAAGTTCGCGTTCGCCGTTCGCGAACATCAAATTCCGGGTTCGAGCCATCACTATCTGTAAATTAGATAAGGAAGGAGAAGAGTGCACAGTAAACATGTAACTGTATCCTACATTTGTGTTTAGGGAGCTTGGGGTATTACATACAGTAAATTGCAACTTGTAAAGGCTCAATTCCTGAAGCTTTGCGCGTGACAAACGCCACTTGTGTGTGTTGCTCATAGGTAGAGGCTGTATCCTTCTTCTTAGGCATGTAGTGTATTGATGTTTTATTGATATAAATCCAGCTATACAGATAAATGGCTACCTAAGCAAAAGGAATTTCAAAGACCTTTTGTGGAACCTGTATATGCTGTATATTTTTCCATTGGCTTTGCCTTAGGGTAAGGGCTACCGATCACATGTTTTTCCCTCCTGTGAGGATGCTGTACTCACAAGTTTTTTTTTCAGTAGACAGAGATAGATACTTAGATGTATTTATTTGTATTTTTAAATAATGAATGAGATTACATTTCAGTATACAATCTTTGCATAAAATGTAGACAATATGAATGCTTTAGAAATTACGATTTTGGCAAGATGGCAGCAATAGGGTAATTTCTGTATTTTCCGGTGCATAAGACGACTTTTAAACACAGGAAAATGTGTTCAAAAGTCGGGGGTCGTCTTATACGCCGGGTGTTGCCGTCAGGGGGGGTGGGGGTTGGTGCTAGGGTGCTCTCCTGTCCCGGGCCGACTATTTAGGGGAGCCCGGAGGTCTGCTTCTCCGATCCATGCTCCCTGCACTGCGGGCTGGCTGACAGGAGCCAACAGAGGGAGAGATTTTCAGAATACCCCTCGCCCCCTCCTTCTCCTTCCCGATGTCTGTGAAAGTAGCTGGCTGCTCCTGACGGCAAGTGTGCTCACTAGCGACATTGTGCATTGTGGCTGAAATTGGTATTGCAGGGAGATTGAGATTAAAGCTAGAACACATGAAATAGCTGTACAAAAACTTCACTTCATACATTTGTATTACACTTTTATGTAGACATAAAAAATTTTATTTGGTGTGCGTTTGAAGAGAGGTAGTTGTTTGTTATGGTATGTTGCTTCACTTGGCAGACACAGCTGGTAGATTATAACTGAGAGGATTTATTCATGCTTCTCATCACAAGTATGGCTTCTACACACATGCGGCAGGAACCAACGAGTTGTACAACAAAACTGAAACATTAATAATAGTAGTGAGACACCTAGTGTCTAAACTGTAATACTACATATTGCTACAGTAGTCTTATATGGCGATAATATCCCAAACTCTATATTTTATTATTTATTTATATGGCGATAATATCCCAAACTCTATATTTTATTATTATTTATTCTCTATATCATAGTCGTCTTATACACCCAGTCATCTTATATGCCAGAAAATACGGTACACTACAGTCAACAAGGAGAGCACAATTAAGGTGGGTGATCAAGGTCTGCTAACATCATCCGCCTACAAGGGGGGGGGGGGGCAGGGGAATTAAGATGAGGGAACAACCCCACCCTGTGCTGAGGTTTTTCCTATATTTCAATACCAACTTTTGAAAATAAATAATGAAGCAAATTGGTTAATATCTGTTTACATAGCTGTTTTTTCTGCTTTGTTAGTGTCAGGCTCTAGACATATGAAATAAGATTGCTCTTTTTTTCTTATGAAATATGCACTTTTCATCTTTCGCAGGTTCTAATTATTCATGCCAGTCAACATCTTTTATCATCCTTCTCTAGTCCACGACAGCTGCACTGTGGATTGTCCATTTCTTTCCCAAAGGTCACATTCATCAATTACTATGTTTTTCAGTCTTTCTCTTGGTGTCTGTACAATCACCAAAACTTGGCTCCTTATGTAGCGCTAAAAAACGCCTGCTGCTCTTACTCACAGCAGTCTACATTTCTACTATGCTACCTGCTGATCTTGTTTTATTTTTCATCTTCTGCTATCTATTTGCAGGCTAATGATATTCCATAACTATTAACAGATTTCCTTCTTCTAATTACAAGTTAATTTTTTATCAATGTATATCCAAGTGATAAAAAAACATTCTGGATGTAATAATAATAAATACATTATATAAACTAAAGAGGAATTGAAACATAGGAGATGGGTTGTGTATACAATGTTGGGTTTACTTTAAAAGGAAAGATAGAGAAAGGAAGTACTGTAGTTTCATTCCAACTATAACATTTATCTACCCATTGAAATGAGATAATTGAAATGTGTCTTCATTAGCTCTTTCAACCAAGTTACGTCTGTATGCCATTCCATGTTAGTGTCCATTGAATTTACATCTTGTATTGAGTGGTGAAACCATAAAGACCCAAAATGGTGGCAATGTAACAAGGCAGGACTGGGGGTAGTGAACTAGGACTCAAACACCAGGGTTTATTAAACTGTTCAACTTTTATTGAAATAACAGTGAACAGCAGTACACTGGTAACTTGATTAGGCCAAAGCCAGTCCATAGTAAACAAAGTACAAAATGTTTAACCTTGTCGCTTTAGTCCGTAACAGTCTCTGGCACAGAGGATTCCTGGTCCCAATAGAGCACTTCTCTGGTTGCAATCCAGCTCTGCACACTCTCTGATGTGAATCATGCCTCACAGAAAAGAGCTCTCAGAAGACCTACAATTAAGACACTGATGTTGATGTCAAATTGTCAGGATGTTGACTTGCATAAAGCTGGAAAGAGGTTAGGTTACAAAAGTATCTCCAAAAGCCTTGATGTACATGTGTCCACTGTAAGAAAGCTGTCTACAAATGGAGAAAGTTTAGCACTGTTGCTACTCTCCCTAAGCGTGGTCGTCTTGTAAAAATGACTGCAAGAGCACAGCGCAGAATGCTTAATAAGGTAAAGAAGAATCCTAGAGTGTCAGCCAAAGACTTATCGAAATCTCTGGCACAAGCAAAAAATGTTCTTGACAAATCTCCAATAAGGAAAACATTAAACAACAGTCCAAAAAAATATTACAGCACATTTGAAGTTTGCAAAAGAACACCTGGATGTTCCACAGAACTACTGGCAAAATATTTGGACGGATTGTTTGGACGGATTGTTGTCATTAGTGATGGCCGAACTTCGGCCATGTCCGTCCACGAACGGGCAGATCGGACTTTAAAAAAAGTCCACCGTCTGCCCGTTCACGGGCAGATTCAAATTACCCGCCTCTTTGAATCTGAAGAACTGGATGTGATGTCAGTGACGTTCGGCCATCACTAGATGTCATTGAGGGGAAAAAAAGAGATTTTGCAGGAAAACGTACGTACATCTGTCCACCAACTGAAACTCCACAGAGGATGGGTGATGCAACAGGACAATGACCCAAAACATACAAGTCATTCAACAAAAGATTTGCTTCAACAGAACAAAATACACCTTCTGGAGTGGCCCAGAAAGAGTCCTGACCTCAACCTGATTGAAATGCTGTGACATGATCTTAAGAGAATGATTCACACCAGACAAGATGCTACACTGAAACAGTTTTGTGAAGAGGAGTGGTCCAAAATTACTCCAGATCGTTGTGCATGTCTGATCTGCAACTACAGGAAACGTTTGGTTGAGGTGCCAAAGGAGGGTCAACCAGTTCTTAAATTCAAAGGTTCACATACTTTTTCCACCCTGCACTGTGAATGTTTACATGTTATGTTCAATAAAAACATGAAATCATATAATGTTTGTGTAGAAATATTTTAAGCAGAATGTGTTTTCTAATGGTGTGACTGAACGTAATCCCAAAGGGTTCACGTATTTTTTCTTGCAACTATAGTTGCCCTTCTTACTGATATTTTGGCTTTCAGTACCTCTGTTCACTGGCCTTTCACATTTAAGTGTAGGTATATACACAACACATCTTGCATGATACATGAAGAAAAGGTAATGCATTCTAAAAACTATTTGTTACATAAAAATTTTGAGACACCATCTGATCCAATTTTTATTTTGTCTTACTATTTCTGTACATATTTTTTTAAAGCATAGTACCTATTTTGCGTTCTACTCTTGCTTAACATCCTTTACATATGAAATATAACTTGCTCACTATTCTGAGTTCAAAGGAAAAAAATGATGGGAAATTGGATATTCTTTTGATCAAAGAAGCTATGAATAAATAGTATATTTAATCCATTTTAGTAAATTGGTGCCTTTGGGTTGAGATATAAGTATGCAGATGCTTTTGTTCTGTTCCATAAGGCATGCTCTTTACATTGGCCTGAGAATCCTGCATTTCCGTGTGAAGTGGAATAAAAAAGCAAACCTAGCAGCTGAAATGATATACGACACTTAATAACATATTAATCCTTTGGAACCTAGCAATTTCTCATTAAAGATACTGATTGTCCAATTCTATTTGGAATACTAATTTCACTTATTTAGTTCCATGACAGTGGTGAGGCAGTGCACAGCGTGCATATTTTCTTTGAAAGGTTTTAATACAGCCAACTTGGAAAATTCCACACTTGGCATATTTTGAATTAATGCATAAAAAAAAATCTAATATCAGTCTCTGTCTGTCAGCTGGAAAAGGACATGTATGATAAATGGTCAGAGTAGGATGGGAATGCTAATTAAACAATAACCTTTATTGAATTTATAAGCAGAAATCATATTCACAATTCATAAACATTTGTTTATGGTAATTATCTATAGACATTTTAAGTCACAGAAGTAATGATCATATTTACATAATGAATAGATATATATATATATATATTTTTTTTTTACTCTCTCTCACATCATTTTGGAAGAATTTTGGCTCAATTTTCTTTACTAGAGATGAGCAAATTTCAACTAGTTGACATGGCCCTTTGGGCTTCTTCAGGGCTTCTTCTGAAGAAGCCCAAAGGGCGAAACATGTCGGAGTAAATCTGAACCAACAGTCATAGCATTTTTTGCACACCGTGGATTAACGTGTTATTTGTGGTTTTAAAGGGGTCACCCCAGTGTATGGCGTGGCTCTGACCCCTATGGCATTATTTGTGTAACTGCACTATTTTATATGGATGTAATAAATGTTTTTATCTATGAACGACTGTATGCCTCTTAAAACCCCTCTTTACTGGGTCACTTCCGGGGTTGTGTATGAACCATTCTTTATGGTTCCCCCACCCTAGTGAAATTGACCACTACCCCTTTCTTTCATATTGTCCTAGGGGTGAGGCAATTTAACCACACAGGCCCTGGTTCTTTTTCCCCTCCACACTCTTTTTCCTCTTACTTGTCATCTGTCAAAGTCTGTTGAAACATAAAAGAAACCTACAACATATCCTGACTAAGGGTCCCCACACATGCAACAAGTGGCGGACGATTTTGCCACCGACCGATGTGCGTGCACACTCGTGGCCGTCAGTCAGCAGCAAAATCAGCCGCCGATCGTGGGTGCCCACAAAGCTCGGTCGGCCAGGGAACAGACATGTCCGTAAATCTCTGGCTGATGCCATTAGTTTCAATGGGGACCGGTGTCCCCATTGAAACTAATGACCGGCACACAATGGGTGCCAGCCGATGCTGTGCTCTGCACAGCTCATCTGTCGGTCCCCACTCAATACATGTGTCATATAAGAGACTGAAGGCTGGAAAAAAAAATCAGGTCTTATAATTATTAAGCAGTTTTGGCCTTCAGATGTGGTCATCAATTACCTAGATGTTTCAGTGATTTGCACACTATTGTTTTCAAGCGTCTTCCCCCAACTGTTTGTCTATTGTATGAATTTTCCACTTGCGGACATTGCCAATTGTTGATAAAGTGTAGTATGTATTTAGTCTTTACAAAATTAAACATTTGATTTGCATCTTATGTTCAGGCTTGTGGCTTAATATTAAATTTTTTATATGTTTTCCCCAACAAAAAAACTGTATCCATCCAGCAGTATGTTGAATGTTTTTATATGAGAAAAAGTGTAATGCTCGTGTACTTGGTTTTGTTTCCATCATAACTATTTCATTAACCAAAGAAAATGGTGGCAAAGTTCAAGGATACATAGAACTTTTTCTAGTTTTAAAAACCCTCATGGTCTCTGTTAGAGAAACTTCCTGTCCAAGAGTTTCATCAGTCAGAAAGGGAAAACTGTGCATCTGGGGTTCAGACTACAATTCTGCTGCTGCTTGAAATAGCCAAAGATACACTAAAGACAGTGAGTGTATATTCACAGACCAAGTGCTTTTTATCTCATTATTATCTCTCCAGCTCAGCCAATGCTGAGAACCCATACTTAAATAAAAACCTAACGCGGTTCTAATGGGGTTTAGGACTGTACACAGGGGGAGTCTGCTCCAAAATACTGCATCCTTGTCACCTATTTCATACATATTAACCCGAACCTTCTCTGCTCAGATCTCTCTTCTACCCGAATCCATCATCTTCTTGAAAATTGTTAAGGTTCCTATTCCTCTTTTGCATGCCTGCCACATTCATAACAATGCAGTGCAAAGTCACTACTCCATGAACATATTTAGTGGAGTAGGCAAGTATTTATTTTGTTAGGGATACAGAAATAGGGCATTAGGGCTACCTTGATCTTCAGCTTTAACTGCCCTAGGGGTCAGGACAGAACCATCTCGTCCAGCGCTGCTACTGTTACTATAGCACTGGACAAGATGGTGCCGTCCGGCAGCTCATACTTACGGTTTTGCACTGTCCCGGTGTCCCCGATGCGACATGCCTCCTTGGATCCTCCGTCTCTTCCTCCACCCTCCCTCCGAGTGACGTGATGACATCACATGGGGGGGGGGGGGGCGGCGGGAGATTTGAAAAGTAAATTGCACGAAAGCAGTTTTCTATGGAGAATACTGCTCTCAATGTGAACCTATGCAATAAACATCGCTCAAATAAAGTCTAGGTTAGAGAGGGTTAACTGCAAATGAGACTTTATTTGGGTGAGATTAAGTACATAGCAGCATAGCTTTGTGCCCTGATTTTTGTGTTTTCTCATAAATTTTATTTTAAAAAAAAATTATTTTACATAATTGTTTGTTTTAAACATTATTATATTTAGGGTGTCTTTTAGACCCTTGTACGGACATATTTTGGGAAGTTGCAGGCCTACAACATAAAGAAAGAATTACCATTGAAGTCTATGGTGCACTTTTGGTACAGAAATCTGGATCTCAGCAGTGCGCTAGGGAGGTTAAACCTCATATTAAGGCATTTTTCAAAACACTATTGTAGTAGCACTACCTACACACTGCAAGGGTACAGACTCTGAGTGCCTTGGTATCCTCCAGTACTAGATGACTCTGCTCAGTGGGTTGGCAGTTGACATAATTGAATTCAGGATTTTTCTTTTTTAAGAAGAGATACACAATGACAGTCTTTATTTCTTCTGGTTTTACAATTACCGTGTGAATGTCTCATATATATCTTTTAGCTCTATTTACATATACTAGAAGAAAAGAAGATGTGTTGGCTTGGCAGCATATTTTAAAAAATGAGAAAGATCATATGATAATCAGACAAATAAGACAAATATTTTCTTTCCTCTCAGTAATAGTTTTTGCAGAGTTTGAGAGCATACAAGTTTGTGCTTAGTGATCCTGTTTCCTGTGGAATCTTTGGCAGCTCTGGTGCTTATTTGCTCACTCTGGCAATCATTCTGTTTTTATCAGATCTTCCTGTTAGCCGCTTCCAATTTGTGAGATCATAAAGGCTTCTAAGGTCACCAGCAAGCTTTGAACTGCCCACTTGCCCAGGCATTTACAAAATAGCTTGTGCATGATAACTGGTGTTTTCAGAGGAAGGATTTCAGAACAAAAGTTCACTGCCTACATTAAGTGTATACATGTTGCAAAGATGAATTTGAAGTGCTGACCTTATACCTTATAAACTAGTCAAAAAGCTTGTGTGGGTTAGAGGTACATTGTTATAAACTTCAATGTTCATATATTATGAAATATAAAATAAATGTTTTAAATTGCTAACAAGAAAACCTGATTAAACAAGATGAAATAATGTGTATTTCTGATGTAAAGGAAACATAATAAAATTGAAGAAAGTAAAAACAGTAGATTTTAGAATCCTATTTTCACCTAAAAAATTATATTCAAAGAGGTCTACTTACCTTCACTATGTTTTACTGCTATTAACTGCTATTTTCAGCATCTTTTCTGAAGTGGGTGACCAGTGTCTCTATCCTACCCATGGAAGGCCTATCTCTCCCATTGATGTAAGCCAGTGCTTCCCAAACTGGGCTGGGCATGGAGGTATTCCCAGGTAGGGCAAAGCAAGGGGACTGAGGGAGGGACTAGCAGGAAGACTACCATTGAGAAACTGGCAGTAAGTAGAATGCATTGAATGTGTGTGTCTGATTGTCTCTATGAGAATGATAAATGTTTTTGTATGATTGGTGTGAAAGCCAAAAATTTACATTATCTGTATACTTTTTATAGTACATATTGAAAACATTGATGTTTTAATGAATATTAACTATCTCCTTAATCATTGTTAATTGGATAGTTGTCAAATTTTTTTTAAAAAAGCTACTACTGAAAAATCTATACCTGATAATTTCCTTTCTTTTGATATATCTCTCCAAGAGCTGTTTCTTACAAAACCTAGTTTAGAAACCGTAAACACTCCTACTCCAGATACAGATATAGGAATTGCTGAATATTCCAGCCAACATTTAGGGATGATTTCTACTAGTCAGTGGAACAGCAGAAATGTCTTCCCAGTATGCCTTGCTTGTAAATGTCTACAATGCCAACAGTGCTAAAAATGTCACAGGAAAGACAGATTAATTTAAATAAAAAGAAGAACTCTTTTAAACTCAAGAGTACAGATGGTCGAAAAAAATTCGACCATTTTGACGATATTGAGTTAATTGCAAAGCCCCTGAACATGATATCAACACCAAACTTACTGGAGATATAAAGGGTTGGTGGAATACAACAAAAAAGAAAGTATGTCTCTAACACAAATAGTTTTTGCACAAATGAAGTTCAAAGTCAAGTCAAAATTTCGAAAATCTGATTTTTTTTTCAAATGTTCCCACAACCCTTCTCTACATCTCCTGCAATTTTGGTGATGATACCTTGTTCAGGGGCTTTGCAATCAGCTCACAAATTTAGCAAGTCGAAAAATTCGACCATCTCTACTCAAGAGTCATTTGAAGCCTGTTAAATCTTTTTGAAACACAAACACCATTTACACATACATCTGGAAACACAGAAGGTTTCCAGCACCTGGGTGCAGGAATGCGAAGTAGCCCAGAAGGGCTTTTCTGAATGACCCAAGTGCACCTCAAACTGTATGTAGGTGCCTAACTGCTTGATCTGAGCATTATTCTCTAAACTGACAATAGCCAACATAGTAACGAAAAAATGTAATAATAGATGGATGTATCTGGGTCATAATATACCCAGTTTTAAAAAAAAAAATAGGCCTGGTAGTTTTGGGTAAAGACCATGTTTAATGTTGCTGCAGTTCTGACATATTTACAGTGTCCATTATGATGACCATTGCAGATGTGTTAATGAGGAGCTGGTACAGTTCAGAGCCTTTTAAATTATAATGAAGAAAATAGCTGCATTTGTCTGAAAAGCGAGACTTTTCTCTGTCAGCTATTTGAAGCTGTTATTGGCAACCCTCAAAGTAAGAATGGCAGCATTATCATCCATTATTATGTGGGTGCCAGATATTTACTGAGGGTTTTCAAGTTAAGTTGAACTTCATTTATCAAAGCCTTGGCACAAATAGTTGTGATACTAGAATATGTATGAGACATTTGTGAGTATTAAATCATGCTTCCTTGGGTAGTGTAGGAATAAGGGAGCTGAAATTGAGTTTCATTATTGACTTGGTCACATGGAAAAAATATTTTTCTACTAAGGTTTCTGTAGAATCTGTTATTTCCCAGTCACAATGTAAGGTCAGACAATTGCACATTTTACCTATATCCCTCTTCTTTGAAGAGACAGAGGCCTTGGGGCCCACTCAGAGATTTTCTGACTCAAATCAATGCCTACAACTCTCCTGCTGTGAATAAAGCTGGATGAGCAGCAGATCTGGCAGGAATTCATGGACATTCAACGTAATATACCTTAAGGACTGGGCTTAGCTCAGTATTGGAGGAATTTCACCGAAAACATGTTCATGTCATTTGCAAACCTGTCATTTCACGCTCTGGTAGACATTGATGTTTGCTTCTCAAATATGTATTTAAATCTACAGCTAAATAACTCCTTGAAAGCAATGTTTACACATTAATTATGCATACACCATGGGATTTATTCATAATGATTGTGAGCTGGAGAACTCATATTATGAGTTGATGCATGAATGACCCATCTTTCTGTCTCTCTCCTTTGAATGCATATTCAAAACACTTCTTTTTTTTGCCTAACTTCATGCAATAAAATAATAATAAAAACAAGATTTATGTATTTTAGTTATCATATTTTATTTAATTTTCATGTAATATCATTAACCATTGTCAAGTCTCATGTTTGCTAACTGATTTAATTTCACACACACATCCCTTTTACTCTCGCTGCCATCTCTCCCCTTAAGACTCATCTTTAGTATACAATTTAGGAATTCAATTAATATATGCAAAGCCTAAATATGGTAATAGGTAGGTATGGTAATAGGGCATTTACTGATTACTGAAAATCTGAGCCTTTCTAGATATTGCAAACTGAAGGACATCACATTTTTATTACCAAATCAACAATGCCACCATTCAAAATTATAAAAAAAATCTTATGACTGTCAAGAGATACAGTCTCTGGAACTACCAGATTCATGTAAGTTAATAGTTGTTAAATGTGTTGGATTTGTAATGTTAAAAGCAGAAATCATGTGGTAATTATTAAGAACAATTACTGTGTTATATGGTACAATGATAGGCAAAGACTGTAATGTCATGACCGGGCAGTGCTGACTGTCTGCTTACCCCCCTTTTAAAACCCCCTTAACACTAAT
>CM070036.1:60046518-60057322 GCA_036250615.1 Ptychadena robeensis | reverse complement strand
CCGCCCTGTCAAGGCTGCCCCCGCCTACTTAGCTGCGCTAAACGTCTCTGCAGCCCCATTTTACGGGAATGAGTATACTTTGTGCTCTAAACACTGTTTCCACATGATGGTTCTTAGAATGATAATACTCCCATACAAACTGATAAACAAATTCAAGAGTTGTATCCTAAATACTTTGCAGGACAAAGTCAAATAGCTTCTGTGGTTTCAACAATAAAGGATGTAAACAAGATTTTTCCTTTATGGGAAACTTCATGACAAGTATAAAATATCTAACTACATAAACTCTACTAGCTTTACCCTTCTAAAAAGCTATGTATACAAACTTCCACTACACTCAAACTTTAAATTGAAAAGTATATTACCTTCAGCAAATCAATACGTGCTGCTCCTTAGAGGAGGTAGCCTTCCATTTAGGAATAGGGATGGACCGAACTGTTCGCCGGAGAACAGTTCGGCCGCGAACTCGGCATGTTCGCCGATCCTCTCGCCGGCGGACAGTACGGGTGTTCGACCCGTCCTGTTCGCCGGCCAGAAGAAGATCTAAATTCTTCCTCCGGTAGGATCAGAACCTGCGAGATCGTGCTGGAGGAAGAATCTCTTCACTACAAGACCGGGCATGAAGCCGGTCTTGTAGTGAAGATTCCGGCTCAGAGTAGGAAGTGACGTCAGTGACGGCGGGGAATTTGAATGTGTCCGCGAACAGGGCGGACGGCGGACATCTTTAAAAGTTTCGACCCGCCCTGTTCGCGGACACTCCGGGCTGGTGTTCGCCCATCTCTATTTAGGAACAGTCTTGGAACCGGCACAAGGGAATACTGGTAAAGGTTGAAGGACTCTATCACCACGTTCCAGGGCTCTGGAAGCCTTCTCCAACTGACCAATTCTTCACACAGGTCCTCTGTCTCTTGAGCGCCACGTCGTCTCACCACCACTATTCTGGACCCTAAACTGGGGACTTGTCTGTCCAGGATCAGAGGACGTAAAAATAATTGCATACTGTTTTACTCAGAAACTGCCTGCACGCTTCTAGACTGGGTATCTTGGCTAGGATGGATGGTCTTGACATGCACCTGACCTCTCCCCATTCCCCTTGCAGTGATACTAAGCCCCAAGCAATCGGAAGTAATTTTATATCTTCTGCGATCGAGCTATCCCTAGTGGCTGAAGGGCTAACAGCTGTAACAATTTCTCTAACCCCATCTTCTTTCCTCACCCTTAGGCCAGGTTTCTCCACTGCCTCAAGGAAGGCTCCCCCACAACAGATTCACAGTATCATTACATGGAATTGCACCAATAGTTTTGGGCAATGATGTGCAGCTTACCTCTAAAGTGAAATCACTTTCACATGGAATGGTTGAAAAAAGCTGGAGGAAATGACCCATGTATCACTGTATAGCTAGTAGCTAGCTAGTATGGTTAC
Organism: Ptychadena robeensis; assembly: GCA_036250615.1. Classification (NCBI taxonomy): domain Eukaryota; kingdom Metazoa; phylum Chordata; class Amphibia; order Anura; family Ptychadenidae; genus Ptychadena; species Ptychadena robeensis. Next base: position 60,055,899 of record CM070036.1, on the reverse strand, counting down.
AAAATTTGATGACATTATGATAAGCTCCCTAAATATGGTATCATCACCAACATTGTTTAGGATAAACTGAAACGTTGTAGAAATACTTCCCTTCCCTATATTTTAAACAGTTCCTGAAGATGATGATAACATGTTCAGGGCATTTACAATTAATTCACATAGTCAACTAGTAGAAATTTTATAAAATTTCACGACAATCTTTTAAAGCTAGATAGAAGCTATTGATTTCAAATGACCTTACGCCTTACAAAAAGTATGTTTCTATGGTGGACAATATGGTTTCAGTGATAAGTGCAGTTAAATACACCAATGCAGCTGCTTTCTATATTTTTGTAGCTCTTCTGTTGTGGCTATACAATCCCACGTATACTTTTGATCTAATGCAAATCTGTTTTTTTTTTCAAATAAGCCACAAATATTCATTCTAATTCCACTGAACTGGTGTAATGACATATGTTTGGAAGTAAGCGAGCATAAGCATAATATAATTTTCAACAACATAACGTTTTGTACTTATTCTCATGGCAATTACAGATTCTAATTTATCTCTAATCTTTCTGCCAAAATTCTATTTGTCAGTTCGGATTCTATACAGAGGAATTACAAACACACAATGTAACCACAAACTTATCTTCTCTTATCTTCTATTTCTTCTCTCCAAAACTTTATGTCTTGTCTATGTCAGTGAGCATGTATACACCCGATATACATTTATAGTAAACACTAATATACTGACATATTATTTTCTGTACATTCTAACATTTACACATTTCTAACAAGCCCACCATTAGATTTTAAACACACTGCCATAACTGCAGGCACTGTTGAGTTAATACACTTGAAAATGTTGCTGGCAAGATTTTTTTTTTAGAATTGTTGAAATATTGCTTTCTATTAACTATTTGATTGGCCAAAATCAGGCAGTGACTTACATTTTTTACAGCATATGCATATATAACACATGGGTCAGAAATAAAAATATCACCCTACTTCTATCTTTTTATGAACAAAGCGAATTACAATAATGTTAACAATAGCAACAGTAGTTGCAACAATGGTGTGTGGTGCATTTCATAGCACAAAGTCAATTTCACTAATTTCCGAATTTGAAAAGTGACTTTTAATTTAAAAGATTCTGGAAAAAATTCTAGAATCTTTTGGGGGATTCCATAAAGCCGTAATGGCATTTATTGAGAATTGGGAAAGATGGGAAAGAGTATTAGTGTAACTATTTCTCTGGGTGGAGGAAAATATTAAAATGCTTGATTTCACAGGCTTTTTCCAACAATACCCCCTGCACAAATTCTTTTTGGTAGAATAAATGTGGTCAATTATGTAACTCACTGCTATTACAACAGATCAGAGGAACAGCTACTCAAGAGAACTGCTGCATTTTAAAGGGAGTCCTATATGAAAAACAAGACACCCTTTCTGGCATTAATTTAAAGAATGTATGTATATTCACAGCTGTCCTCTAAACAGCATAAAAAAAAACCCTGCCCTTTGGTTCATGTGTTTTTTTAAACCCTCCCCTCTTTATCTTTTTTGAAGTTGACCAACAGGGTAATAAATTAAGTGGCTGAACTAAGGATAGCCAAAGAACCATTGGCAATGCTTTTTTACTGCTTTAAGAAAAGTATATGCAAGTACAAACATTCAGTAGTACCACACATGTTAAACACTGGCAAAATCCTGTGAAAAAAGGAAAGGTTTCCCTATTATACGGGAATGGTTATCCTCTGACCCATAGGGTTAATAATAATTGTCACCTTCAGATGTGGGAGGGATGGCACCACTTTTAAGTTACTGAGGAGTATGCAAAGGTTAGTAATACTTTGTAAATGTATGTAATTCCATTGGTTGTTTGTTTATGTTTAAAGCTAGGCATACACGGTCCAATTCCTGCATGATCCGATCCCGATCCGATGCTGTGCGCGCTCCCGCATCCCTTAAGGATCGGGTCGTGCAGGAATTGGATGCAACAACTGATGAAGATTGGGCTAAAATCAGCCGTCCTGTCGCATCGAACAGTTATCCGTCAGGATGGTAAATTTTAACCCGATCCGATTAGCAGCCGTCCCCAGCCGAAGTAATGAGCTGCACATTCTCGGCACTAGCGGGCGGGCGTGATGACCTCATCACGCCGCTTCTAGTGCAGAGAATCGGATAAGGAATAGACGGTAAATCGTACTGTCTATTCCCAGCTTAAGGTTTTTTGCTATTACCGAAATGTTTTGCTACAATCAATAATAAGGATGTTTTTTGTTGTTTAGGAACATAATTTCCTATTCTGTTTTGTTCCTGAATATCCTTTTGTTTTGCACAGTTTTTGCTAGACATTTCTGTAGACTGATATTTGCCAATCTCTAACAGTTTGACACAGTTCTTTTCACCTGTGGTTATATACAATAAATTCCCCTTTATCTAGCACCCACAGCGATTGGGTGATTCTGCATAATTGTAGTTTCTGGTTGGTTGAGATAATAATAGGATTTCAAGCTAATAGTCCCAGTGCCTATAAACTATATCACAGCACTGGATACACCTCATTATATAACCCATATCACTAGAAGCACTGTGGCTCAGGTGGTTAGCAGTCTAGCCATGCAGCACTAGTGTCCTAGGTTGAAATCTCAGCCTCGTAACTATCTGCAAGGAGTTTGCATGTTCTCCCCATGTTTGCGTGGGTTTCCTCCCACACTCCAAACACATGCTGATAATTGGCTTCCCTCAAAAAGATTCTCCTGTTACACACATGACTTAGGTCCCCACACACGTAACAAACCGTGGCTGATTTTTTGGGCAAAATCCGCCACGGGTGCCCAAAGCTCGGTTTGCCAGAGAATGGACATGTCTGTAAATCTCTGGCCGATGCCATTAGTTTGAATGGGGAGCGGCGTCCCCATCCAAATTAACGGCCGGAACACAAAGGGTGCACGCTGGTACTGTGAGCGATGGAGAGCAGCGTGATGACGTCATCACGTTGCCCTCCACAGCTGATCTGTCGGTCTAGTGGACTAGTGATGGGCGAACTGCCCGCAAGGTGGACAGTTCGGCCGCAAACATGGATGTTTGCCCTCCTTCTCGCCGGCGAGCAGTACGGGTGTTCGACCTGCCCTGTTCACCGGCGAGAAGAAGCTCTCTATTCTTCCTCCGGCAGGGTCAGGAGCAGCGAGATCCCGCCGGAGGATGAATCTGTTTGTTCACTAGAAGACCGGGCATGAATGAACCTTCTAGTGGGCAGCTGACCTTCTAGTGAGCCGACCTTCTAGTGAGAAGACCGGGCATGAAGCCGACCTTCTAGTGAGAAGACCGGGCATAAGCCGACCTTCTAGTGAGCAGCCGGATGTGACGTCAGTGACGTCACATCCAGCTATCGTAACCTGGAACTATGTGTTCCAGGTACCGTATGTGACATCACTGACATCACTTCCGGTTTTCCGGATTCAAATTTCCTGCCTGTAGGCGGGGAATTTGAATCTGTGCACGAACGGGCAGATGGCGGACTTCCTTAACAGTCTGATCCGCCCGTTCGCGGACGGATCTGGCCGGTGTTTGGCCATCACTAGTGGGGACCTTTAAGACTGTGTTTGTTGCATATACATGACTGTAGAGGCGTTAGATTGTGAGCTTCCCCTTGGAGACTTTTAGTAATATGACTATATATGCTCTGTACAGCTCTATGTAATATGTTGGTGCTATATAAATACAAGATGATAATGATAAAAAATAGCAATACAGTACAGTGTATGCACAGTACAGCTTGACAAGATGCTTCATGGACAAATATCTTTTGTGGCTTTTTTTACTGAAATTATTTAACTACATATAGAGACACTTAAAAAAAAAGGTAAAGATAAAAAAACTTTTTTTGGGTTATTAAAAGAAATAAATAAGAAAAAGAATTTAAATAGGTGCATTGGTTTTACTGCTACATTTATAGGCGTAAATATTTTTAAGTGTACCCATAACCAGCAACCAGCCCACTTTCCACCAGGTAAAGTTAAGGCTAATGACCTGTGAAATACCATGTGGAAAGTAGTCTTTAAAAAAACAAACAAACTGACACTTAATTGTAAAATATATGTAAATTCTTTGTCATTAATTGTTAGTGATATACAACAGAATGCATTCAGAAATAAAACATATCTTTTTTTTTATGTTCTTTAGATTTATGTTACAAATATGTAGTAAGATATCTAGTTGAGACACATTTTCACTACTAATGGATAGCTTTTTCTCTGCTGTAATGATGATAGCAACGTTACATTTATTGAAGTTCCATTTTATTTTATTACAACACACTGACCCAATTTCCTTTTATGCCATTATATAGTGTAACCCCCAGCTCAGTGTGTCAGGTCACATGGGGGCTATACTTGCATCTTTAGAGTGCATGAACAGGAAGAAAATGCTTTTAGCAGTGCAATATGCACAATGCTTTGGACATATCATATACAATATAAGTGAGACTAACGAAAACAAACAAATGTGTGATAAGCAGAGTACTTATGTTGAATATACTCCAGTGTACATTCATACAAGCAACACATTCCATTATGCATTAATAAAAGCTTCACTAAAAGGGATGATACTTATCGATACGCTAAGTGTTTTTATTTTATTTACAATAAGTTATCCCAGCCATTAAGTGTGAATTTTACTAGCAACTTCAATTAATAATCTTTTACACTGTATATATTATGGTCAGTTACATTTAATAAAAGATGACATGTAAACATGCCCTATGAGCTAAATATTCTACCATCTTTTGCATGTCTGTGAACATGGCATTGTTGTTTTCAGACATTTCAGAGAGTTATGAGGTGGGTAAAGGTAAGGTATAGCTGTTCTTACTTCGTTTTTTTTTTATTGATATCCCAATGTTCTACTTTGGCAACAATTCTTTTTTATGATTGAACAAACTTGATAGAGGTAATGGCCTGTTGAATCTTAACCCATTGGAAGTTTGCACTAGTTCCTGTTCAGTGACATGAGAAGGCAGGGAAGGCAAACTGACATATCCTATTCTGTCTATGTTATTTCCTAATATATTTTACAGATTATACCCCTATTGGAATAATTTTGTTTCTCAGCAATATACAAAAAGATCCAGGAGAATCATTTGAAATACTGAAACAAGGAGTCCATTTAAAAGTGGAAATTCTGAATTAACCTTCTGCTATTAGTTTACATATTTCAAGCACATGTTTACATACCAACAGAAATGCTTGATTTGCAAATATTGCAATACATGTTCAGGCCTACTAGCTGCATCTCATTAATCCTTCCCTGGTTACTCCCCAATTTACTTTGCAATATTCCAAATATTTACGTTCATATTATATACTTTAATGAATATAATGGGTACATAAGACACAGAGAAGGGTAACAAACTTAGGACTGTCCGCTAACCTACATTGGGGCATACAAAAACTAAATTTGAATTGAATATCTGTGCCCACCCTATGTGGTCACAGCGATTGGTACACAACTCTTAAATATTTTTTTTAAATTCACACATTTTATAACACTAAATACTTTGCCACTTTGCCATTTTGAACATGTGGAAGAATAAGTAATTCTAAAGATCTAGGTGATTTCAAGCATAAGACTCTAACTTGAAATGAGTCAGTGTAAACTTTCAACCCGCATAGGTGTACCAATGCTTTTAGTATTTATGAATGAAAGAAACTCAGCCATCTATTAGAAGACCATGTTAATGTTTTTGTAGTACAAGAAACTTTGGGGATGTTGCCACTGAATCCAACGCAGGGGAGAAAGACATAGACAAGACAATTGCACATTTGCAGGCAGCTTGCTATATAAGGTATGTTACTGCCATGCACCTTATTCATTTGAATAGCAAAGATGTGGAAAAAATGTGTTTGATATTGTTTGGGCAAAAGATCCGATAGACATCTATACTCATTCCATTCCATTTTTATATGTAATAATTTGTGCATGTTTTACACAAAAGCATGGAATTTTCTTGTTAGCATAAATTATGGTCACAGTCAAAATTCCACCAGGGTGGCTGAAATTTAGTGGTAGAATCAATTTGGGACCAGGGGATAGAAATTTCCAAAGAATCTAATTTTGCAAAATTTGCCCATCTCTACTGACTGAAAACCCATTAAACATCACTACGGACCGATTCTAAATTGATACTCACATATTGAAATTGGAATATCATAAAACTTTGTGTGATTGTAATGGCTAGGGACACCAATGTGTTTGTCCCTATAATGTAAATAACACTTGAGTGTGACTCAATTTCACTGTTGGTAGCTACAGTATCTATAGAATTTAAGCACAAAGAATATATTGTATTTATTTTTGTTGGCAAGGAGCCTCACTTTGTCTATATGTTTATCGAATACAGTCGACACGACCAACAAACCAAATGCTACAATTTTAGTTGTCCAATCAACGAAAATATTCCAAACATGTCTGATCTTTTTTCGATTGTTATCGAACAATTTTCGTCGATCAAAGCATGTGTGCAGTATACGATTTATGTTCCATCGATGTAAACTTTGAGCCTTTTAAAATCAAACTGTTTATGCTTAGCTTAAGTCATATTTAACTCACATGTACACTTTGTCTATTATTTTAAATATTTAATTTGCTATTTATTTGCTGTTACTTGACAAGTAAAGTGTTGTATTCCACATTCTAGTCTGGCAACTTGAAGCAATGTGTGTCATGCTGTCAAATAAAATATTAGTGAAATCTATCTATCTATCTATCTATCTATCTATCTATCTATCTATCTATCTATCTATCTATCTATCTATCTATCTATCTATCTATCTATCTATCTATCTATCTATCTATCTATCTATCTATCTATCTATCTATCTATCTATCTATCTATCTATCTATCTATCTATCTATCTATCTATCGAAAGGACAACACTGAAGCTAGTGTGTTCTCAGGTAAAGGTTGTAAAATTTTGTTAATTCAATTTTTGTAAAGGAAGGAAAACCATGTAATAGGAGGACCTTTCTACACCTTCCAATCACTATGTTTTCTATCAGGGAGGTCACTATACTACATAGTTGTTGGTAGGTCTCATCATCAAATTGTATGGAGGAATCTGAAGGTGTATGGGGGGCTTTAGACTTGGTACTAATATATGTACTTTCTACCTCCACACATTTTGAGGTTCTAGCACCCATAACATACTAACCTCATCAAAGTTACAGAATAGACATAAAATGTGTATCACTTGAATACTACAGTGAACTCTTTAGATTCTGCAAAGATTCCCTAAGGTAATGCTTGGTTTATGTGCTTAGGGTGTGCTAAATCCGCACAGACCACACCATAGATGAAAAGATTCCTCCCGGTATACAGACTCCCTCTCAGGAAAAGACTCTCACCAGCTTCAAGCATCCAGGTGCTGGGCCACGAAGGATCAGTTCAATCACTCATGAGCAATGAATTTAACTAAAGGTAAATCAACCCAACAATATATCTGTTTAGATACGGGAACCCATTCCTGTCAACCTGGTACAATTGACCACAAGTGATTGACATTGAACAGAAAATCGTTCGAAAAGTACATACAATTTCCTTTAGATCTACAAACAACTATGTAGTATAGCGGCCCCTGATGGAATACATATTGATTAGAAGGTTTAGAAAGGTCCTCATATTACATGGTTTTGGTAGAACAAAAGTGGATTGTACAGAAATTGTATGGTAGGATTGTAAGGTGTATGGGTGTATCGAAACTCAAAATAATCGAACTGTGTATGACTACCTTTGGAAAGAGACAGGGACAAACACTTCTCTGCAGTATTCCACCTACTACTTAATGATTATATTAAAAAAGGGCAAGGATAAAGGGCAAAATATGGCCCTCATATCCACTAATCAGGGTATCCACTAATGTGTGTAGTGTGTACTGTGCCACATGCATGAGAGCCAACAATCACTCCATCTACCTGCTTTGACCCTGGCAACTTTTCCAAATTTAACAATCCTTTGTGACCTATGAGCCCAAACATTTGCCCATCCCTTGATTAACCATTTCAAAGCGGTAACAGATTTTGGAAAGGAGGAAGGCTACTGCTTCTGATGAAGCACTTAGAATTTCTCTGAATGTATTAAGTACAAAATGCCAAAGAATCATACATAATGTAAAATGTATATTTTACATATTGTTTTATTGTTGTATCTTCTAACGTATGTCAAAATTTAAACATTGCAAAGAAAAGTTCTATTATACAGGGCATAATAGTGTCAAGCTAAGAACAACACTGCAAATGTTCAGAAGAAAAATAAAAAACTAATTCACTTCACTTTATGAACAATGAACTTGTGTAGCCTCTAATAAAAACAATGTGTGATTATTGTGAGGTGGCAAAAAACAATTATTCCTCTGTTCCAGGATGGTGCAGGCGGCACAAATTATTGATTACAAATACATTACGTAAATACGCTTTATTTTAGAGGTAAGAAGTTAATAGATTTTTCTGTAGATAATGAGAGAGTGATATGTAAGCTAATGAATATTGATGTTGTACACAGCATAATTATTTGTATGGTAGTAGTATAAAAGCAACAGCATATGCTCAGCTTGGGAGTCTAGTTCTACCACTGAATGAATAAAATAAACAGTTCTCAGACATAGCAGAATAATTTGTGTTTTATAGCCTTGTATATTGAATTGCCTCCAGCTATATTTCATATGGATTATTTGGAAAACACATCAACATAGAGGATAGAACCACACTTTTGCTAACAGGAAATGGTTAGCAATTTGTGACACTATTGAGACACTGAAACAGAACAACTACTGACAATAGTGGTGACTCCATTTATTGCCAATGAATTATGGTTGACATGTAAATTATTCTCATTACAGGCAAAATAAACATAATCAAAATATATTCATGACTGAGGTGACCAGTAATGGCTTTGTGAAAGGCTTTACAATACTTTGCGTGCCTCATGAAGCTCTTTTAATTAGAATTTCAGTGATAAATTGTTTAGATCCTTCATGGACAGAAAGAAAATATGCTTATCTCTACTAACATGGTCCAGCCCAGTACCCAATTTCCTCCTCAGCCCTCTGCCTTAGATAAAATAAAAAAACTCAGACATACTCTGGTTAGACTTATGCCTCCTGTTGATAAAATTATCTTTTGTTGGCTAATATTTTGCTATTGTGTCCTCTCCTCTGCAGTATACGTACATGTGTGGAGGGGGGGGGGGCACTGATATCCATGTTGGTGCCCACCGATAACCTTGTTAGATTCCCAATACCACCTTTGCATTTGCCATGAACAAATTCCTCAATGTAAACCCACTTAACAATAGTGATGATCGCGAATATTCGGATTCCGAATATTAATCGCGAATATCGG
>CM070036.1:60016687-60027433 GCA_036250615.1 Ptychadena robeensis | reverse complement strand
CATTTGTCCTATGAGACTGACAACGAGGTGTTTGCCCCCTTGAAACCACTTTCTCCAACACTACTTTGGCCAAAAGGGGTCCCTTTGTTTTTAAAATTCGCCGCCCATTGAGTCAATGGGGATTTTTCATCACCAACCTATGTACGGGCTTTGCACGGCTTTGTTCAACCACTTACATACCAGCCTTGTGCCAACTGTGTGTGTCGCCCACACTGGCCCAGTGCCCCACCCTAATTTTTTGGTGTCACTTTGTAACCCCAGGTGATTTTTCACCACTATTTTAAGGGCATTTCACTCTTTTCACCACTTACAAAGCCTTTGTGCAACTGTGTGTTGCCCAGAGTCACAGTTATCTGGTGTCAGGGTATACCACGCAATTTTATTTCACACCCTAGTCCATAACGGGTCTTAATAAAAAGTGGCAAAAACAACAAATTGGCCTTTTTCCGTCCATACAAAGCCTTGTGCCACTGTGTGTGCCCAGTGCCCCAGCCACAGTTTATCTTGGTGAAGTGTAGTACCAAGCAATTTTTTTCACCCCTTTCAGTAAGGGTATGAAAAAGTTCACAGCGTTTTCCTCCATTACAGCCTTGCCAACTTTGTGTGCCCAGCCACAGTTTATCTGGGGGAATGGGAATACCGCAGCACTTGTTTTTCAAACCTTACCCTATTCCTAAAGGGATTAATAAAAAGTTCAACGGCGTTCCGTCATAACAGCCGTGTGCAACTGTGTGTGCGCCCAGCCACAATTATCGTGGAAGGGTAATTACCAAGCAATTTTTTTTCAATCCTATTTAGGTATTAATAAAAGTGCGGGCTTTTCCGTCCATTACAAACAGCCTTGTGCCAACTGTGTTGCCCAGCCACAGTTATCTGTTGTGAAGGGTAATCCAAAGCAATTTTTTTTTTCACCCAATTGTAGGGTAGTTAAAAAGTGCAAGGGCTTTTCCGTCCATTACGCCTTGTGCCAAGTGTGTGTGCCCAGCCACAGTTATCTGGTGAAAGGGTTAATACCAAGGCAATTTTTTTTTTCACCCTATTGTAGGGTTTAATAAATAAGTGCAGGGCTTTGTCCGTCCATTACCGCCTTGTGCCCACTGTGTGTGCCCACCACAGTTATCTGTGGAAGGGTAATACCAAGCAATTTTTTTTTTTCACCCTATTGTAGGTATTATTAAAAGTGCCAGGGCTTTCCTGTCCATTACAGCCTTGTGCCAACTGTGTGTGCCACCACGTTATCTGGTGGAAGGGTAATAACCCAGCAATTTTTTTTTTCACCCTATCCATAAAGGGTATTAATAAAAAGTGCACGGCTTTCCTTCCCTCCATTACAGCCTTGTTCCAACTGTCCAGTGCCCACCCAGAGTTATCTGCTGCCACAGGCCTTGTAAACGCCAAAAACATAAAATGACCAGGCCTGGCAGACCATCCCGCCGGCAGGGGTCGTGGTGGTCGTTGCCTTGGTGGTGAAGTTTCTTTTGGCCCGTAGAATCAATGGCCAGTGTTCAGACCACTTACCGTAAACTTATAGAAATGCTGGGGGACTTAGTTGACTGGTTTACACAGAGGCACCCAATCTTCCACATCACACTCTGACCCTCCCGGGACACAAACACCATCCTCCGCCTCTCGGCTGCTGACACCGTCTCAAGTTGGCCACTCTCACCTTCCCCGCCACCAATACTATGCCCCACAGCCGCTACATTTTTGCCCTCAGAGGAGTTTGTTCTACATCCTTTTGAAGATGAAGATGATGATGCCAACCTTATTGCCAAGCAATGTAGATGACATGCATGCCTCTGACAGTACATTACACACATGGAGGTGCGGTTGATGACGGTGATGTTGTACCCGCTCGTTTTCCTTTGCTGAGGTGTCATATACAAGTGAAGCGGTGAAGCATGATGACGATTGTCCCGTTGGATTCCACTGGGTGCCCACCCAAGAAAAAAGTGGAAAGGAAGAACATGGGGGAAGTCAGATGTAGAGACATAAGGAGAGGAGACGAGTTGTAATTCAGGGGCAGGGTCAGCGCACGGACTAGTGGCACATTCAGGCAAGCATTGTATCATCGCACTTGGGTCCCCAGACAGCACGCATCAACCCATGCTGTATTGCACTACCAGTATGATGCCGTCATGCAAGCTCAGGCATTGGTGGCCTTTTTTTGTGTGGTCCCTTACCCGCTGATAGAGGCCATGCTAGTTGCACGTGTGCAATAAGATACTGAGTCGTGGGAATCCAAAACCCCCTCGGTACAACTGCTTTGAGAAGGCACATGATCCGCATCACAACGGCCTTTGGAATCAACACATGGCCTTACAAGCAGGACACACAACTTCGAAGCCACCCTCCGCCTCCTCCCTGTCCCGCATCTTCAGCCACTGCAACCCACTGCTGTCCTCCTTTCCCCCTCTCACCACCAGCCATTCGCCTCTCGCTTTGAGCAGTCCCAGCTCAACTGGCCACGGTCAGGGTGTCGGGAAGGAGATGTTTGAGCGGAAAAAAACAATGTCCCCACAGGGTCCACCTCCCTTGCCCGGCGTCTGACAGCTGGCTTGACGGAGCTTGTTTTTCCCCCCCTTAGCCCCGCACAACAAAGCTTTTAAACCATACCACTGGTGGAGTCTGAGGCCTTTCAAAAAATTTGGACAACCCGGCCTTGGAAGTAACCCCGCCGAAATGTTTTCAAACAAAGGCAATCCCCAATCTTTATCCCTGTGGAAAAAGAATAATGGCATCTCTGGCATACATTTGGGGCAAGGGTCCATCGTTCCACTTATACCCCTGGTCTTATGCAAGCACGGTCGGGCAGGTACATCACGCAAACACTGCTCATTGTGGTTAAACCCTGATGACACCTTCCCAGCATGGAATTGCGTGTGCTCTGCAGCCGAGTTGGTGACCACCGGACCGCCAAAGACTTGCCAGCATGCCTTCTGTGCCACCTCTAGATCTTCTCCTTTCTCCTTCTACTCCTCCTACTGTACTTAGGCTCTGGCACTAAGGTAGAGGGACGTCCATCCTCCTCTCCTCGCTGACTTCCTCTTCTCTTGATGCGTCTGGCCTTTAAGTCGGGTGTGGGGGGGGGGGGAGGTATGAGGCGATTCTGGGGGCTAAGTAGGCGGGGAAAAGGTGTTGGAAAGAGAGGGATCGGAGCGGGAGCGGGACGATGACGCAGGGAAAGGACAAGTTGGGTTAGGAAAGGAGGAAAAGAGCTGAGAAGGAGAAGGGTAGGGCTTAGAGAGAAAGTCTTGGGAGAGTAGGAGCGGAGGGGGGGGACGAGGATGGTTAGATACGGAGGGCCATGTCAAGGAGGGGGGGGTGGGATAGGGGTGGGGGGGGCAGGAAGGAGGGTAAGTTTTTATGGGAGCAGTAGCGAGTTGGAGGTATTGGGCGACGTGGGAATGCTTTAAGGCAAAGTGGTGTTGAGGGAGTGGTGGGGGGGCGGGTGATGGGTGGAGGGTGTCCAGAGAGAGCGAGGAGGGGATAGGAAGCGATCGCTTAAAGCGCGTAGTTAGCAGTGTATGTCCGAGTGGAGAGGAGGATAAAAACTAGAGGGTACAACAACAGGAAAAAGGGAAATGGGTGAATGAAAGTCGCGTTGTAGATGGATGGGAGGGATGTTTGTCGCTTTGTGGAAAAGATAAGAAGCGAGGAGTATGTATGGGAGCAGGTAATAGGTGGTTGAGCGGAAAGTTGAAAGTGGGGAGGTAGTATTTAGGGATGAATCACAGGAGAAAAGGAGGGAAAGTGCGGAAGGGGTGAGATAAGAATAGTGAGGGCGGAGGGACGTGAGAAAACGACGGTAGATCGGAAGGGTGAGGGTGTAAGAATAGTATGTAGAAAATCGAGAGAAAGATGAAGAGGGGATAGGAGATGTTAGGGTTTAGCGGGAATATTGTGAGTCGTCTACAGGTGGAGGTGGTTGGAGTGGGGGAATGCGCGGCTGGGGTGAAGTAGGTGTAGCTGATGGGGTTAGGTAACTGGGATGAAGTGGTTAGGGGTCAAAATGAATATGCAGGGGGAGGCGAAAATTGGGATGGTGTGTGGATGTCTGTAATAAGGAAGGGGCTTCTAGGCGGGCAGGGCGGAAGTGGGGCTATTGAAGTTAATAGTAGGTGAAGAGAACAAGAGGCGACTTAATATAATGAAAGGTGGGGAGAAGGCGGAGGTTGCGGGACGGGGGGGGAGATAAGTGAGTAGAGTAGGGAGAGATTTATGGAGGGCTAATAAAGATAGTCGAAGTAGGGATTGTAAGAGAAAAGTGGGGAAGTCAGCGAGGGAATGGCTGAATGTTTAGAAAGGAGGTATGGCAAATTAGGGAGGAAGGTAAGTGAATTAAGTGGAGGGATGGATGGGCTGATGGCATATCGCGAAAGGACCGCGGTTACGGGTAGAGGAGCAAGGTGGCTGGGGGTACCACATCATCTGCATCCCTGCAGTCCCAGGGGCTTATGTCCACATCCCGATCCTACAGTGTCACGCTGTCCTTGGGGCTTACCTTTCCTGAAGCAGATACCACAACACCGGACCAGCAACTCCTGGTCCGCCCTTAATGCACATTTGGCTCAGTGCTGACCCGGCACCAACTGGGGATTGGCAATTGTGTGTTACAACGGAAGCAATCTGGTTGGCGGCATTGAGTTGGGCAAGTGTCACATGTGCCGTGCATGGCACATTCTAAACTGATCTTAATGTTGCAAAGCTTTGGGCACAGTCCCAGGCTTACAGGGACAGCCTCAAGCCGGCTAGAAAGTGTGTGCCTTCAGGCGTTCCTACACGGCTATGGCAAGTTTTCCAGAAATTCACTGCGACAGAACTGCCATGAGGCGCTTGAATTTTGCGACAGTCCGACGCGGTGGGAATTCAACTCCCTCTTTTGTTGATCGCTGCTCAACAAGAGAAAGCTTCAATGAGTTCTGTATCACAGGGTGCTAGGACAGCCTCTGCGGAGCGGTGGCGATTTGTTTTTTTTTTTTGGGTGTGGGCCATCTTACTGGACGTTCATAGCGATATCCTGTAGGCGCATGCTATCCTTTTTGAAGAGGTGACAACCTTTGTCATTCGCAACTAATGCACAATCAGCCTTAGCAAGCCCTCGCTTGCCGGCCGCTGCGGCAATGCTTGAAGAGGAGTCTGTGAGAGTCAGAGGAAGGGTGGCTTTCAGATGAGGAGACCAACCTCAGCAGGCGCCCACTGTGCTCCTTATGGTCACCTATCTGGGACCCTGGTGGTTGTACGTTCTGGAGTATGAGAGACCCTCAAATGAGATCAGTGATGAGGTGGAAACTCGATTGAGTAGCTCGCATCCATCCTTGTGGCGAATGGTCTTTCATGCTGTCGTGCCGTTTGAGGGACCCTCGGATTAAAATGTGAAGGAACAAGTTGTACTGGGTGGCCACACTACTAACACCCCTCTAAAAGCAGAAAGTATTGTAATTTACCTCGGCTTCCCCATCTGAGAGGATGCAGCAGTTGAGAGCTATAGGCTACAACATCTGCTCTACACCGCTTTTAAGGGTGATGTCCACGCACAACGTGACTCTACATAGGGAAGAGGTGACACTAATCCTCCTGCTACCACGACCATCGCCGTCAAGTAACAGCGCTTCACAGACGTCTGTTGATGGAGGACATGCGGAGCTTTTTAAGTACTACGCATCGCCACAGCCCTTCGGGATCCACCCTGAGAGACGACTGGACCGACAGATCGGCATCTAACCTGCCTTAACTGTCAGATATTGACATGCTAGGAGCAATGAACCCCTTGACTACTGGGTTTCAATGACTGACCTGTGGGCAGAGCTATCCCAGTTTGCTCTTGCTTCTGTCCGTGTCCTGCTTCTAGTGTCCTGTCAGAAAGGACCTTCAGTGCTGCAGGCGGATGTAAGTGACCGAGAGCGAAGTCGCTTGGTCAAAAAGTTGGATCACCCTCACCTTCCTGAAGATGAGAACAAGGCATGTTTCCGAAGGACTGACAGTGGGGGATACGTTTGCCTAGCACAATGCCTGATTACATGCCTTGGCCTAAAAATGGTCCCCACGCTGCATAACTGGATGACTTTCATGATCCTCCGCCACAACAGGTTCAAGCCGAAATGTTTTTTTCTCTTCCATTTCCTGAAAACATAAATTTTCTGGCCGCTGCTACAACAGCGGCTGCTTACCATACATAATTTTTATGTCGATGTAGATGACAAATTTTTATGGCAGTGTAACTTGCCTAATTTTTCTGGCTCTGGCTGTGGCTGCATTAAAAAAGGCACATACATGTTCCACTCACTCCCCTTCATTATCGCTACTTACCAATTGTCGTGGTGAAGGGGCTTTGCTTATCACAATGAAGCAATCACCTCAATGAGTGTGTTGGCCATTTTTGGCACACCCCAGATGAGAAGGCGATTGCTTCAATTGATCAAATATAGTTATCTTTAAAGTCTAGTAGGTCAAAAATGTGACAACACTGCAGAATTATTGTTTTATGGGTCACTCAAACCGTTTCATCAATGTTTGCGTGTGTTAAACGGGGAGTTTGTGTATCAGAGTCCAGTTTTGTGGCAGGGGTCATACAAAGGAGATAGGTCCAATCAAACACGGTCTAAGGGTAATCACTCATTGCACTTTTATTTTCCCATTGACTTCATTGCAAGAATCCTTGGTGGGATTATAGTGTGAAAAAAAATGTTTCTTGGGAGTTTTTGCCATGGATTCCCCTTGTGTCATGTCTTGTCCAGGTGTTTGACCCTTGAAACATTCCCAAACTTATGTGGCCAGAAAGGGTTCCTTTGTTTTTTAAAATTCTGCCTAATTCGCCTCCCATTGAAGTCAATAGCGGGTTCGCGGGTTCGCCGGGTTCGCGAACTTTTACGGGAGTTCGCGAACATTAAATTCCGGGTTCGAGCCATCACTGCATATAAATACACGATGATGATAATCATAATAATATATGGGAGCATGCTTACTTGTCATACACATGGATTCAATACATTTTCAACATAGGCCTTTATTTTTATTTGTAAAAAAAATAACATCACAATGTAGGCCCAGTTTCTTCAATTGACTCCACATGTTTTCTTCAACTTGATTGGACAGAATTGATTATGTTGTTTACTTGCAAACTCTGGAAACAATATGCAATATATTAGATTTAAAAACATTCCATGCTGATAGCTGAAAATATTCTTATGCATTTAAATAGACGTAATCAATAGAAGCTCTACCATTACTATCCAACATATCACTTATACAGACTGAAATCAAGAACATTTTTATTGATATTTATGAATTTGACTGTAAGCTATTGGGAAAAAGAAATGTGTACTAGGAAACTTCAATATAATCTAAAATACTGTCCAGGCCTTTTTTATTAGCCACCTATGAAAAATACATACTGCAGTTCCACATTAAAATCAATACAGTGCTAGGGTATGCATTTTTCATTTGAAAGAGAGTCTTCAGTAAAATCATGCTGACATTTGTTGCATTTCAAGCATGTTCATTCACAATTTGGTAGCTTTAACACATACTTAATAGCTTATATTCAATACATTACACTCATTTAAACCAAATATTATTTTTTAATTGATCCTTCACTAACTCATTGCAGCTTGACTGCAGGTTAGAATAACTGTTTTGGGTACTGAAGTGCCAAACTATCTACCGCTGGTGATGTCCGCCATTGCATTTTCGCTTTTCTTCTCGACGGCGAACAGTATGGGTGTTCGACTCGCCCCCTTCACCAGTGAGAAAAAGTTTATTGTTCTTCCCCTGGCTGTATCAGGCATGGAAAGATCCAGCTGGAGGAAGAATTTGTTCACTAGAGACTAGAGCTATTGACATCAATTCCGGTATATGGAATACGAACTGTGCGTTCCATATACCAGAAGTTATGTCAGTGACGTCACTTCTGGTTTTACCTGATTCAAATTCCTCGCTAACAGGTGGACGCTGACTTTTCTAAAAGTCCAATCCACCTGTTCGCAAATGGACAATGACGATGTTCGGCCACCACTATCTATCACTATTATTACTTGTTAGGTAATGTATTCTTAAACATTGTGCACATTTCTGTGGCATGGTATGGTAATTGCCAGTAGGGATAACAACATCACCTTAAGATCAATGTAAAAAAGCAATAGTCATACTCTAGAGCAATGGTTCCCAAACTGGGGGGTGGGCCCCCCT
The DNA here is from genome assembly GCA_036250615.1 of Ptychadena robeensis. Taxonomy (NCBI): domain Eukaryota; kingdom Metazoa; phylum Chordata; class Amphibia; order Anura; family Ptychadenidae; genus Ptychadena; species Ptychadena robeensis. The sequence goes on along the minus strand of CM070036.1, from coordinate 60,019,246 downwards.
GGGGGGGCACGAAGGTGTTCCAGGGGGGCGCTATCCCTCATTCTTAACCTGTGTTTGAATAGGGAGGGGGGCTCAATAATGTTCCTAAATAGAAAAATGGGGCCCTGCAAGGAAAGTTTGGGGACCACTGCTCTAGAGTAAGATTAATGCAACTGCCAGCCAGGTAACTATTGTTTATGAACAGATTGACTTCAATTTAAATGTGTTTTCTTTAATTATACAGTACTGGCTTGAAATTTTTTTTAAAGCAATATGCTTTAAAGCAATATCTTAGATGAAGAGGATGACCAAGCCTAGTATTTTGGATAGCCGTAGATATCAGAATAACTGTTTGGGTACTGTGATGAAATAGAAATTACAGCAGGTAGTGTAAACTTATGTTTGTGCTTAGGGCATAAGGTCACAGGTCAGTCACTTAGCAATTATTAGGACACCAGTTGGGCACCACTCCCTGTCTAGACCTGACACCTGGAGAGCTCACCTATTTGCCCTGGATAAGATTGATTTTCTCCTTGCTGCACTCCATTATGGGTCCGCCCAGGAGGCATTCTAGGCCTGACTATCCACAGTCACTTCCAGCCCAGCTTCTACACCAATACATCCCAGTGCAAGACCATCTATAACAGTCATCCTTCTGAGCCCATTGGTGCTTAAGTCTGCAGGACCCCTATGAAAAAGTAAAGTAGCTTCAACTTTAAAGACAGTAAGTAAAGAATATTGCTGAATATTAGTGATTCTTTGGGAAATTAGCTTTGTCCTTTAAATTTTGCTGGCAGAACAAGTAGCTTTCCTTGAGGCAATCCTTCTCTCTACTTTCTTTCCTGGGGTAGACGTGCACCAATGATGGCTAATCACACTACATAGCTACTACCTTGCTGTCTACTCCCTCTAGACTGCCCTAGACTCCTGTACCTCATTATATCCACAACCCATGGACTCAGCACCACCTCTTTAAAAGGTAGCAACCATATCCTAATAAAACGGTACTTCACATATTGTCATCCCCTTAAATTACAATGGTACTGTGGTTAAGGGGATGGGATAGATTATGCAAATGCATCAAATTCCTCATCTGCCCACCCCTCCCCTCCATCTCCTCTCCCCTCCAGTAACAGAGTCAGGCTGCCTAGTGGAAGGAGACTGGAGAAGGTAGATGTCACTGTGACATCTACCTTCCCAAATTCCCTTGCTCGCAGAGCCCGAATGTCAACACATTTAGATCCTATTTACCTTTCAGGCAAGTTTTTCTTTAACCCCCGCTTCCCTTTTATAATAGAAAATGTCAGAGTCAGTCTGCTGTTACAAATATACAAGAAAAATTTTATTTTAATAACAAGAACAATATGTGCAATGTTGTGCAGCTCAGTGTTTTCCTTGTTACAGCATTTGGTATGAGGAAACTACCAAGAACGCACATCCACAGAGTGACACAGTGCGTCCACAGAGTCGACAATAAAACTGCTGGATGAGCAGAGGGAACATTGGTTGCTAACTCCTTTGTGGGCACATCTTGTAAAGTTAATTTCTTTTTGAACTACATTAAGTATAATATTTTAGGCATTCACTAGTATGAATACCTATCCATGTAAAAAGTTCTCTCTCGCACAAGCCTGACTAATCAATGTCTATACTAAAAGTATCATCAAAACTCCCACCAAGCTAAATTACTCAAAAAGGTCACAAGGTCATTTCTAGCTGCTTCAAAAGCCATAGTGTTTGCCATGACATTTACCTTATTCACTAAAGTATTCAACTCATACATGTGGTAAAGCAATGTACATATGTTAACACTTTTATTAATCGTTCAGAAAAGATTGTCTCACTAACATAGCCTATAGGTATGTCTGGTTGATTTTGATGAGTGACTCATTGTTCCTTGTATTTACCTTTATCAAAGGATGTGTCTGTTGACACAATGTGACTATCAATCATCCATTTTTAGAACACTGGGGATTTTTCATGCTAATCTCAGCACACCCTTCAACAGCTCGGGTCCTGAACATAACAGAAAGAATGCCTTCAACAATTCAGATGCCTGTATTAGTGAGGATCTTGTCAATGATAATGTAAAACTTCAAAAAGAAACAAGCTTTTCAAATTAAGAGGGGGATACTTACTAACTGACATTTGCCAGATACTATACATCAAAGAGTAGAATTTCTAACAAACATTATTTTAAATTTGGTTATCTATACTGGCTAGGTAGTTTGGTATTTGACCTACAGTCTAGTTGTGGCTGACCAAGTGGTTTAAAGTGTATGTGTACATCGTTTGTAATTACAATGTGGGTTTTCTAGTTTTAAGGGGGGATAACAGTTATAATTATTACTTTTTATGTATATGTGTTTCAAGACATTCTGTAAGTTTCTGTTCTGTCCTGTTGCATGGTAGTTTCCAATAGGGGGGATCACAGCTGCAAAAGGGTTTACAAAATCGAATCTTCCCAATGGTCAATGTTAGCTATAGCCATGGCCTATCATTAGATAGATGGATGTCTCCTTTTTAACCGCCCTAGCGTTATGGATGGCAGCACCTCGTCCAGCGCTCCAACTGGTACTA
>CM070036.1:60004721-60016587 GCA_036250615.1 Ptychadena robeensis | reverse complement strand
GTCTATGGTGCACTTTTGGTACAGAAATCTTGACCTCAGCAGTGCGCTAGGGAGGTTAATAAGGAAACATGGAAAATGAAGGCTTGTCAGTACCTTTGCAATTGGGTATTCATTCTTGTTGTAGTTAAAGTGGTTCTGAAATTTACAGGTGCTGCAGTTATCAAATATATTATCTATTATCAAATGTGTTTGTTAGTATTGGACTATGTACCCATCACCACTAAGTTGACATTTTTGTAGGAGATACCTTCGAGATACAACCTCATATGCTTCCAGGCTACCAGGGTGGGACAGCTCAATGGACATCTCAACAGAACACAGGCTATAGATGTCTCTATTATTTTTTCCTACATAGATTTGGATGCCCCCGTGACAGTTTCCTGGTCAGGGGAATGTAAAAATGAAGATATCAGTTTGGTTAAAGCTGTGCAATGCACTGCAATTCCAGATACTACAAGAGGTAAAATGCCTGGAGTATAAAAATGTCCTTTTTAATATTGCTACCTTGATGTTAAAGTGGGGTGATAACAAAAAGCATTTAATGAAAATGCATGCACACTAATGATAATATGTATTTTCTTCTTCAGTCTTAGATTTTATTCTTCATAAAATGCAGCTAGTTGCAGCTAACACAGTACTTTAAAGTTTGATTGGCTTTCAAGATCTAAACTTTGACATTTAAGTGATAATGGAAGAAGGACTGAAGCACTCTACACACATATTTTTTTGCGATTTTAAGTCCTACACAGAAACAGCCTGTACAGTTCCAGACAGACTGATGTAATCCACTCCTCTGCAGATATCAGGTGCTTGGTACAGCTCGTTTCTACCAAGATAGCCTACAACATAAATTAAAAGATCAGCACATCGCTGGATTGTTGGATAACTTCTTTACTTGACATGGGATACTGAAAAATGCAAAATGGGTAAGAACAAATATCCTGGATAATTAAAAAAGTTATCCTGTGATGATATGAAGTTCCATGTACTATTAACAATGCAATGTGAATGTGAACTTTGGTAGAGTTCACAGCAAGGACCACTACAACCTTGTAGTTAGTAATTCATTATGTCATCAAACTAGGGCCATGCTGACACTTTTATGATTAAAAATGATTTACAGCTTTAGTCTAAATTTCAAGTAACTAGCCTTTATACTGTAAGCTTTATATGGTGAGCCAAAGTGAATTGTTTTAAATGTAACCTTAAACACATAAATATTTGGTATCTATACAATAAATGATGAAAGTTGTTTTTTAAACATTCCTATCCATTGAGTACAGTGTCATCTTAGGGCCTTGAAAGACTTTGACACATGCCATAGAATTGATTTAGTGACCCTTACCAGTAGAAAATCCTGGCAATCCTGGCAATGTCAATGGGGAAAAGTAGAAATGGTGTCCATTCAACAAAAAGTCATCGTGTCACAACCTCAGTTTACTCTGAAGATATTTAGACAATAGGAGAATGGGAATCACCCTAAATTTTAGGGTTTTATAGGCACAACACTGTTTTTTTCGATTAAATTAATTATATTAAAAACAAGTCCATAAATCCATACATTTTGAAAAAAAGGTATCATACATAGGGAAGACATATATGTTTACAAAGCCATACAACATGAGTTGGATCTAACCCTGCTACTAGAAACACCCTGTAGATGGAATAACAAATTGTCCTACATGTTTCGCCCTTGACCGGGCTTCGTCTGGGGCATGGGGGTGTGCAGGAGGAAAACTTATCCTTAACTCATCACTCTAAAAGAAAACAAACAGCATTAGAATCCAAAAGTGATTAAAATTAGACTAAAGCAGGGAACAGACGGCTCGATATTGGAGCGGTCCGATGTTCCCTGCAGCAGCGTGATGATTTCCGGCAAAGCTGGGAAGACAGCTCTGCTCTCCACAGATTAAAAATTCAAATATCATTGTGATATGTTGAGACAACACCTGAAGGCATGTGGCTATATCAATAAGGTTTTAAAAAGGGCCTATCAGAGAGCATAGAATTACTCTAGAGAAGAAACTCTATACAAAAAACACACAAGTAAAGACCGAACAAACCCAACTGAATACCAGACTCATTACATTATTTTCAAAATAACATACTGAAATTCCGGAAATTCTTGACAAATTTTGGTACTTGACAGCAGACCCAAACGTGAGTCAATTTATTACGATAGACCTTCCATAACTTTTCGCAGGTCTCGATCCTTAAGAAGCTGTCTGGTAAAAAGCCACTATACAACAATCGCAGGTGGCAAGTCACATAGTTTTAACTCACTTTCTCCCATATACCCCTCAGGGGCCAATTCAAGTATATGTTTACCAGTTAGCCAACAGTTTGAAGTGAGTGTCCCAATTGCCAGCAATGTTATGATATGCTCTGCCGAAGTCTAAATCTAATCATAATATACACTTTTTGATTCTAATGCTGTTTGTTTTTTTTTAGAGTCATGAGTTCAGGATAATTTTTCCTCCTGCACACCCCCATATCCCAGACAAAGCCTGTTCAAGGGCGAAACATGTAGGACAATTTGTAATTCCATCTACATGGTGTTTCTAATAGCAGGGTTAAATCCAACACATGTTGTATGGCTTTGTATTCATATATTCTTCCCTATGTATAATACCTTTTTATGGATTTATGGACACTAGAAATATTATAAAGTATCAGTCCTATTTACTTCAAAGTAGACACTAGAAATATTATAAATCTATGAAATTGTGAAAATCCCTGAAATTATGTCACATATGAAAATTACACATATTGCCAATTTGCTGATGGCAAAACGATGACTGTAAAGGTTTGCAAAGGTAAAACCTCATGCTTCAAGTAATAATTAGTTTTGACTGTCTCTATGTCATTACCTTTTTAAAGGCCATGCACGGTCATGCAAGTAATTTATCATTGCTTAAGGACAGTCTCTTTGTCTTTCCTTACATAATGCTTTTTTAGTGTTCTTATTGATCTTCTTAGCAACTGAATGTGATTCTTTTCAGACTCAGTCTTATAACAAATAAATATATTGATGTTGTTTTATAGTTATATACAATGGCTCCCTGCCAATGTAACTGAAAATATAAAAAACAGACTACATGTTACCTCTACTTGTTTATAATTTTAAGTAAGTAAGTAAGTTAAGTAAAGTTTTTGTAAATGATGGAAAATCCCAAACTATCTCCTGCAATATTTTTCCAACACTATTCATATAAAAGCTAATTAAATATTGTATGGAAGGTGCTCTACTCACAATAAGCCAACTGCCAGCAGTTTGGTGTTATGGCTTATCTTCCTTAGTTTGGCAATAACCAACTAAATGAAGGAACATTTTTTGGGGGTGATTTTTGTCTATTTTCAGTTCAAGTGGTTAACTACTAAATCTCTTTTACTGTTCGCTGTTTACTCAATTTAAACCAAAAAAAGCTATTTTCATATTTGCACTATATTTGCACCTTATGAAAAAAATTAATATACACTAATATATATACACTCACTGGCCACTTTATTAGGCACACCTTGCTAGTACCAGGTTGGGCCCCCGTTTGCATTCAGAACTGCCATCATCCTTTGTGGCATACATTAAACAAGGTACTGGAAACATTCTTCAGAGACATTGGACCATATTGACATGATAGCATCACACAGTTGATATGCAGATCAGCAGTCAGCTGCACATCCATGATGCAAATCTCCTGTTCCACCACATCCCAAATGTGCTCTATTGGATTGAGATCTGTTGACTGTCGAGGCCATTTGAGTATAGTGAACTTATTGCCATGTTCAAGAAACCAGTCTGAGATGATTTGAGCTTCATGACATGGTCCGTTATCCTGCTGGAAGTAGGGTACACTGTGGTCATAAAGGGATGGACATGGTCACCAAAAATACGCAGGTAGGCTGTGGCATTGCAAGGATGATCAGACCAGGCAACATTTTTCCAATACTCTATTCTATTTCAGTGAGCCTGTGTGAATTGTAGCCTCAGTTTCCTGTTCTTAGCTGACAGGAGTGGCACCCGGTGTGGTCTTCTGCTACTGTAGGCCACCTGCCTCAAGGTTCGATGTGTTGTGCGTTCAGAGATGCTCTTCTGCATACCTTAGTTGTAACGAGTGGTTAATTGAGTTAATGTTGACTTTTTATCAGCTCGAACTACTCTGGCCATTGTCCTCTGACCTCTGGCATCAACAAGGCATCAACAGAGCTGCTGCTCACTGGATGTTTTCCCTTTGTCGGACCATTCTCTGTAAATCCTAGAGATGGTTGTGCGTGACAATTCCAGAAGATCAGCAGTTTCTGAAATACTCAGACCAGCCCATCTGGCACCAACAACCATGCCACGTTCAAAGTCACTTAAATCACGGTTCTTTCCCATGCTGAAGCCCAGTTTGAACTGCAGCCATTCGTCTTGACCATGAAATTCACATTGTAGGTGCATTCCCACTGTGAGAGACAGCATTTAAAAAGGCTCTGCAAAGCACATTGTATGATTTGTAAAGAATGTATTTGTATTGCACTGCTGCACATAAGTATTTGAACACCTGAGGAAAACAGTGTTAATATTTTGTCCAGAAGCATTTGTTGAGCAACCCGAAGTTGGTTTTAGGTCTGGAGACTGGCTAGGTCACTCAAGAACTTCACAGTAGGGATGGTGGATACAAGTAATCGTTCCTCCAAACACGGTGAGTGTTTAGACCAAAAAGTTCTACTTTGGTCTCATATGACCACATGTCTTTCTCCCATGACTCCTCTGGATCATCCAGATGGTCAATAGCAAACTTCAGATGGGCCTGGACATGTAATGACTTGAGCAGGGAAACCTATTGTGCAATGCATGAAGGTGTAGTGTTCTACCGGCAGTGACCTTTGAAACTGTGGCACTAGCTCTCTTCATGGCATTGACCAGTTCCTCCCATGTAGTTCTGTGCTGATTCCTCACCTTTCTTATCATCAGTGATACCCCACAAGAAGGGATCTTGCCCAGTCCACAGGAGACTGACAATCGCCTTCAGCCTCTTCCATTTTCCAACATATGATATATTTTTACCAAGTTTCTTGGCAATCACCCCCTAGCATTTTGCAGGTCCACAATGTTGTCTCTTGACAGCTCTTTGGTCTTATCCATGGTAGTAGTTGGAGTCAGACTGACTGTGGGGTGGACAGGTATTTTTAAAGTGCTCAGACAGTTGCTAATTTAAAATTAATGAGTAGAGGTGGACATATTGTAAAGACAGAGTAACAGGTGTTTGAGAGTCAGAATTCTTGGTGACTTATGAAGAACTTATGTGCAGCACTCTCTCATACTGGTAACTTTAGCATGGCACCTCATTACAATAAGCTCTGATCTCTGAGGATCTGAAAAAAGTTGCTTTACATAAAGATAGCCTAGGCTATAGGAAGATTGTCATTCCCTATTTCTCAATGTGCAAGGTATAATTGCACACTTGGCTAGGTTTTCCAACCACAGCAACCCTGTCAGCATTAACAAAAAGACATATAACACATTATCAGAGTTTCTTTATGTCTAATATACTAATGCCAAACATGCATAGCTCCAACACTACTGCCTTATTGGCCCAATGTCTGTCCCCATACCAAAGTATTGAAAGCAATTTTCATACTTTCACTACTTCCATTAATAATTGCATGGTCCAAACAACTAACATCCCCTGGAAAAAAAGGAAAAATCTGTTTGCTTTCCCTCTTATAAGCCCTTAAGGCAGTAAAACAACTCTGAGTTTCAGTGGGAAAAGTGGGGACCTTTTGTGAAGTCCTGATTTTAAAATAAGCTCATCTGAGAGCAGTTTTGTTTGAGGGCTATTTCACACTCCAGCACCGCAAAGCAGCGTGGCTTACATTAATCCAAGGTACACAGGTTTAGGCAACCTGTTGTACCTTTGCAACAGTGTGACAAAGCAAGAGACCTGCAGCACACATATTTGTGCATTAGCACTTGGCATCTCCGATAGAAATGTACAGGAGACCATTCACATAGTTTCTTATCGTCAACGAACCCGTTTGTAGGTAAATGGTGATGTTGTCTGTAAAAAGCGCAACTGCAATATAGCATCATGCAACATTCATCAACATCATCCCTTGTATACTTGGTAGGTGTGATGTTAGGCTTTGTGTTTTTAACAACACAACAGCTAGCAATTTTGACATGCAGGCAAATGGAACCTAGAAACATAGAAAATTGATAAAACATTTATGTATGGAACCTCAAATCTGGTCCTTTTGTGGATTTACAGTTTTTTGTGTAACAGGAAAGCACAATTTAGCTTGTTTTTCAATTTATGAAATACTTATACCATCTTTGTACAAACATTTTGGAAACAATTTATATCCTGTTTAGCATGATCTGCTATTTTAATGGAGGAACCTTGATGTGAAAATTTTTCTTTCAGGCCATTGTTTACTTTGCCTGTAGGCTTTTACATTTTTTACACTATCTACAGTTCAACATTCAACTTTTAGGAATTACAGGACAATTTAACATGAAACGAAGGTGAAATGTGAAGGAAAAGCTATTATTTTATTATTCTTTATAAACAGCCCACCAGAAATTTTTGGTTAACTTTACTGTTATGGGTCCATGTTATAGAGAATTGCTGAATTCTAAGAATGGTAAGTAAGCCTAAGATGCCCTCGTACAACGAATGGAGCCCAGCTCCTCTAGGTAGAAGTCACACATTATACAAGTGCACAATACAATTACTCCTTGTAACAGCAAAGAATATGCTACCCATTACTCTGCAGGAATGTATAAAATGATTATGTTGAAATAGACTCCCAGCTGCGTTTGACACTGAAAAATGAATGTGACACAAAGGTATGTGGTGCCCACGCCTCTTTTTATTTTACCACTGACCTCTCCTATATGTGATAACGGCTACAGAAACATGGAGAGCATCTAAGGACATGATCCTTTTCAGAATTCTGTCAAACAGGCATTTAAATTATTATATTTTCCAACATAGCTGACTAATGAAGTCAGTCTGGCTGAGTGCACTTGAGGATATCTCCCTGTGTGGAAATATACATGTTCCACTGCTGCCTCTCACTTTCTGTATCCTAAGCTGAACTTCTGTTCCATCAGAGCTGTCTTGCAGCTATACTGTAAACTGCCATACTGTACGGTCTGTCAGGCGGTTCAGACCAATTTAGAGGAAAAGAAAATAAACTCTTGCAGACGTCACACAGGCATAAGCACTGTATTATCCATTTAAACTGTGAGCTTCTGGGGGCAATGTAATCTCTCACATTATGGTGAAAGGTTAATGAAACTGTTTAGACAGCACTATGAGCTTTGCTTCAGTCACTTCTGTCCTGCTGATTAATATGTCTGATTTCTGTCATGAATCCAATTAATCACCTACCATGTACGGATGTTAAATGCGAAAAGATTACAACAGTTAAATGATTGTTTCTCAACTTTGAGCATAGGAGTAATGTATGTTGTATATAGAAACAGCGACTGCTTCAATATGCTTCTGCAGAGCTCAAGTCTAAATGTATTCTTCTGTCAACCCCTCTAAATATTTAAAAGCTAAACATGAATATATCAGCTTACTGTATGTGTGCCAGTAGTTCCCGTGTAATATAAACAGTTCTACGGTTAGCAGACGCTGCTCTGGTTTGGATTATAGGCCGTGTCCGGATTGGCTCAGACCTGCCTTATATGTGTCCTTCCAGCTCTGCGGGAAAGTTCCGTGCTTTGTTTTCATTAGACAGGTATAGGTCGTTTTCATTTTCTGAAGTATATAAGCTCTTTATATTCAAAAAATATTTGCAGATTCACCATTTTAGGCTTCAAGTGGTAAAAATGTTAAGGAAGCAGGGAAATGGCTGTGTTTGTTTAGGAACGAAAGAAGTTTGGCATTCCATTTAATACAGGAACCTATCAATTCATATCTAATTTTGCGGCAATATAATGAACATAGGACTTTATTTAAATATCATTATGTAGGGTATATGTGAAATAGCTTTAGAACACCAGAAGCCAAGATTAAGAATACATTTTAGCCAGAAGAAAATAGAAGTCTAAGCAGGAAATTGATGGATCTGTGTTACTGGAACTTTAGTATATTATTCAGTTTGAAACAGTTTTAATACATTTATCAACTGGAGTTTCTCTACAATTCCTAATCCTAGACACTATTGAATGAAAATGATTAATTAATCCAAGGGGTAGCATAACAAATCTGGTTGCATGAAAGATATATCTGCAGCAATAAGTTATCCATGTGAGGAATTAAAATGCCTATGCCTGTATTTCCATACAGGCTAATGGCGAGGGCACGCTTCACCTCTCTGGTATCCCCACATTGAGGAGATTAAAACTGGAAGAATCAGCAAGGACACTGACACAAAGGGTTGGTATGAGCTTGCGTGGAACTGGTAAATTACCCCAAGTGCAGCTACAGATGAGCAATATTTGTAAAGAAACTTACCCGGAGGTAGTGATGGCCCGAACTGTTCGCCGGTTCGCATGTTCGCATGTTCGTGTTCGCCACGTGTTCGCGAACATATGGCGAGTTCGACCCGCCCCCTATGTTTTTACATTAGTTAAATTTTGACCCTGTGAGTCACAGTCAGCAGACATAATCCAGCCAATCAGCACCCCCCACCTCACGGACCATCCCACCCCCTATAGCATAGCAAGGAGAGCACGCCATTTCACATGTTGCTGGAGAGAGAGTCAGATCAGAGAGCTGCTGCTGCTGCATAGGGAACCATTAGCTAGGGCAGTGTTCTGTGTAATCTGCAACACTGACCATCACCACCAGTGTTCTCCACACTGACCATCACCACCAGTGTCCTCCATATTGACCATCACCACCAGTGTCATCTGACCATCCCACCATGTCGCCCATACTGACCATCCACCACCAGTGTCTCCATAACGACCATACCACCAGTGTCCTCCATATGGAACCATCACCACCATGTCCTCCACACTGACCATCACCCCAGTCCAAATAATGTGTGGCAGTCGTCCATCCAAAGTAATGTGGGGCAGTCCCCATCCAAGTAATGGTGTGGCAGTCCCCATCCAAAGTAATGTTTTGGACAGTCCCCATCCAAGCAATGTGTGGGACAGTCCCCATCCAAGTAATGTGTGGCATCCCCACCCAAATAATGGTGTGACTTCAAGCCAAAGTAATGTGTGACCGTCCCCAGTCCAAAGCAATGTGTGGCAGTTCCCCTTCCAAAGTAATGTGGTGGCAGTCCTCCATCCCCAGCAATGTGGGCAGTCCCATCCAAAGTATGTGTGACATCCCCCATCCAAATAATGTGTGGCAGTCCCCATCCAAGTAAATGTGTGACATTCCCCAATACGACCAAAGTAATGTGTGACGTCCTCATCAAAGCAAATGTGGCAATGTGTGACAGTCCCATCCAAGCAACGTGTGACCATCACCACCAGTGTCCCTCCATAACTGACCCTCAACCACCAGTGTCCCTCCCAAACTGCCATCGCCACCAGTGTCCTCCATACTGACCATCTCCACCAGTGTCTGCATACTGACCATCACTACCAGAGTCCCTCCAATACTGAACCATCGCCACCTGTCCCTCACCTGAACCATCAACCACCATTTCCCTCCAACCGGACCCTCTCCACCAGTGTCCTTCCAAACTACATCTCCCACCCTGTCTTGGCCATACTGACCATCACTACCATGTCCTCCATACTGACCATCACAACCAGTGGTCCTCCACACGGACCATCACCACCATGTCCTCCACACTGACCGATCTCCACCAGTGTCCTCCACACTGACCATCACACCATGTCCTCCATACTGACCACTTCCTACCCCATGTCCCAACCGATGTTTTAGTGCTCTCTCTCCACTCAACCCTATTGACTATCAGTAGAAATCCGTCGGCGGATTTTATTGGGTGAAAAAACATTTCTTGGGAGTTTTGCCATGGATTCCCCTCTGTCATGTCATTGTCCAGGGGTTTGACCCCTTGAACGACTTTCCCACACTATGTGGCCAGAAAGGGGTCCCTTTTTTTTTTTAAATTCGCCCTCCCATTGAGTCAATGGCGGGTTCGCGGGTTCGCAAACTTTTGCGCTAGTTCGCGTTCGCCGTTCGCGAACGTCAAATTCCGGGTTCGAGCCATCACTACCCGGAGGTACCCCAAGGGCGACCACCATGGAGGTTAAGGTGTAAAGATATCTTATGCTCTACAGTTATTCCATTTTTAAGAAGGCTAAGAGCAAGTGTTTAGTGTTTTAGGAAAAGTGTTTAGCTGTATAAGGAAAAACTGGTCGATTTAGGAGGTACATCTTCATTCATAAAAGTTTCAAGTCTTTTTTGGTTCTTCTGCTGATGCATCACTGGGTTTCACAAAGCATTCAGCTGTACATAAATAAAGTCAATGAAACGCAAGTTGGAATACATAGAGAGGTCTGTTCCAGTATTATAGATATCTGAAATAATTCAAAAGTGGTCTTGACTGTTAGATAAGAAGACCTGGAGAAGTGGAACTGTGTTTTGTAGAGTAACGAATCATAATACTCAGTCTGGCCATCTAATAATAGAACAGAACCATTACCAAGTGCTTTAGTCTACATATCTTTATTTGTGCATTTGTTTGTTGCGCATTTTTTGTAAATCGTTTGTTTGTTTTGAAACCTAGTTATATAGAATAACTTGGAGATTTTAAACTGATATCAAGCTGCCAGGGCAATTCAGTTTAGATATTTATATTTTTCATCAATGTGGTGCACAGCTTTACAGTGTTCATCCACACAGAGAAAGAAAATATTTGCATACTGTGAAAGTTATGTAACTTATTTCCTATGAAGTAAGAGGAATGTAAATGAAAATTTAGAATGGATACATTAGAATGATTACTGGTAGTTATACATAACCACCACATATATGAAGTCAAAAAGTGATGTAAAAAGTAAAGCAGCAAGATTGATATTATAACTTGATAAAGCACGATATAAAGTCACTTAAATTTAAGTTTGCAATTGATGTTGTTTAATTTTTCCTTAGGTAATAATGCTTTGTGGTGGAAGTATTTTGTTTTTTTTCTTTGTTACAATCTATCTGGTCAAATAAAGGTAATATAGCTTTGCGACCATTACCTATGGTCATATGGAAGCAAACCTCTTGCCTAATCTAATCCCAAATACTGTTTCATGAAGGGTGAAGTAGGAGTCTTTAGTTAAAATAAGCTCCAATCAAATTGATTGGCCTTTGCCCCTTTTCAACTAAAGAAAGACATATCCACATGAGAGCCATTAGAATATTTAAAAGAAGCTACTGAGTACATGATCATGTTTGCTTGTAAATGTATTACCCACCTTAAGAGATGTTTGGATGTTTTGCTTGTTCTGCACTAAACTGCAAAAAGTATTAATACACATGAACTTTAATGAGCTTCAACACTTTGGGGGTGACTTTGCACGAGGTTATGTGTGTGTGAATGTGTGGATTTTTGACCATTCTACCTTATAAGCTTTTATTAGGACAGGCGCTAAAGAGGAAATAGATTTCATAAGATAAGACATTTAATTGGCACCAAACATACTCTATGATGATTTGATTGTTTGTTCAGGCACTAATGTTGGAAATTGAGGTCAGGGCTCTGTGCAGGCCAGTAAAGTTCTTATTGTTGTGTGCATTGAAGCACAATTATGTTGGAACAGGAATGAGCTATCCTCAAAGTGTTTCTACAAAGATGGGAGCATGAAATTGTCCAACAGAAACCCACTCTGTGAAGGTACTGTTCTTAAGCTTATCTGAGGGCCACACTAAGTTTAGGGCATTGCTGATGCTATACAGGGAGTGCAGAATTATTAGGCAGTGGTATTTTTGAGGAATAATTTTATTATTGA
>CM070036.1:59983216-59997188 GCA_036250615.1 Ptychadena robeensis | reverse complement strand
ACGCTCTAAAACATTATATGCCAGTGCTTGCAGGTGAGCTGACGCTCTAAAACATTATATTCCAGTGCCTGCAGGTGAACTGACACGCTAAACATTATATGCCAGTGCTTGCAGGTGAGCTGATGCTCTAAAACATTTTATGCCAGTGCTTGCAGGTGAGCTGACACTCTAAAACATTATATGCCAGTGCTTGCAGGTGAGCCGACGCTCTAAAACATTATATGCCAGTGCTTGCAGGTGAGCTGACACGCTAAAACATTATATACCAGTGCTTGCAGGTGAGCTGACGCTCTAAAACATTACATGCCAGTGCTTGCAGGTGAGCTGACACTCTAAAACATTATATGTCAGTGCTTGCAGGTGAGCTGAAGCTCTAAAACATTGTATGTCAGTGCTTGCAGGGGAGCTGACGCTCTAAAACATTATATTCCAGTGCCTGCAGGTGAACTGACACGCTAAAACATTATATGCCAGTGCTTGCAGGTGAGCTGACTCTCTAAAATATGATATGCGAGTGCCTGATGTTCAGCGGACCCTAAAAAAAATTTGACCTGAGGGCCTGCAGTTGAGCTGACCATCATTTGAGAACTTTTTTCATCTTTAATGTTATGTATAAACTGTATCACTCAAATGAAAAACAAACTGAATAAGGTAGAGGAAAGAAAAAAATATAGGGGTGTATTTGTGTACTAGGTTGGAGATGAAAGGAGGACAGGAGGTGTTGAGTAACTTTGAAAGATTTGTCCACTCTGTCAAATCGTGAGGGCATCTCCTGTGCACAGCCCTCTTCAGATCACCCCACAGATTTTCAATCTTGGAAAGACGGACACTATATGTTACAAAAAAACACCAGAATATGGACAGTATATTTGCCCCAGGTTAAATTGAATTTAAAATACAGAAAATGTTTTTGGATGCCCAAATGTATATGTCACAAAATACACCAGAATATTAGGCCTAGACGAATGTAATGTGAACTACAGACACTGTTTTGGGACACTATGTGTCACAAAAAAAAGAATATGTACAGTATATTATGCCCACATGTATGAAGTCAAAAGTACACACTATACTCCTTAAAAGGACTTTTGGGTCTTTGATGAATGAGATCTCTACCTGACTCTTTCCCACTAATCTTTCCCTGCCTAACAGTGTCTCTCCCTGACTATGTCTGAGTTTATATAGCACCCGATGACGTGTTCCGGCCAGTCAATCACTGTAATGCCAGCACCTGACATGGCTACTGACATTACAGTAAGGGCAGTACTTACCTGCTCGTTCCAGTAGCGTCAGGCTCCGAGCCGAAGTGTCCAGTCTGCTTTTGAAGATCAAACGGCACACACACTCTCTATCTAAAGCCCCCCATACACGTTCCGATTTTTCGTACGAATTTTGCCCGATCGACCAGTGTGGTCGGTCGGGGTGATCGATCGGGAGAATATGCTGTTAATAAAATAGTGTCTGGCCTATCAATCGGTGATAATTTGAATTCAGATTTTTCATGCCAGCCGACCTATGGACCATAACATTGTAAGTGAAAATTGGATGAAAAATCGGTCGGGAGAAAAATCGGTCGGGAGAAAAATCAGAACGTGTATCGGGGGCTTAAGGTTGAGTAAAGCTCAGGGTGGGGACAAGACACTGGTAAAAGAAATTAAAGCAAAAACAAAGAAAAGAAAACATATAAAGAAATATGTACAGCTCAGCGTCAAGGATGCCCTGGTCATATCTTAGCATCTTAACATAACCCCTTATTTATTGATAGGAAAGTTGGGCAAAAACATTTTGAATGTATGTATTCTTTATAACACTAAAAGTTTAGTTTGAGAAATATTATGCCCCCCAAAAAGTGATGCAAAAAAATTATTTGATATGCTTTCATTATAATTGTCCCTTGTCCCTGCAATTAATAATATTGCTGTACTATTAAGGAACTACAGCATTTAATTCAAAATATTTATATGAAGATTTGAAAAGATAAATGGCACATGAATCCATCGATGTTTAGTTTAGCTTGCGTCTCATAGAACCTGGAAACGTGTCCTGAAATGTAAGGTCAAACAGACCTTGTAGACTTGCCTTTTACAACCCACATGAAGGTCTCTGCCATGTAAAGGATTGGGCTTTTTTCCTAGCATGTGACTGCAATTGGCTGTGATCTTCCAAGTAAATCCATAATCCGTGGGATGATCTTTAATTAGTGATTGCTTTGCACCTTGTTAGCTGCAGTTAGTGCTGGCATCCTGTAATTGAGAAGTGAGATATAAACCTATCTACTTTATTTCAATTACTTACTGGATTTGTTCACTTATCCTCTTAATTTTAATTACCAACTGGTTTACAAATTTGTGTTTTTCCGATTTTCCAAAAAAAACTGTGTTATCCATTTTTTCATTTATATCCTGCGAGAAAATTTACAGAGAACAGATTCCGCTTATCAACAGGCACACGATTTCCGAAAGACAAAAGAAAAAAAAAACATAAAAAGAATGATATCACTATGAATATCATTCAGCGCAATACCCACACAACTCCCAAATGGAATGCTGGAAAAGCAATTTATTTTTTATAGTGGTCTAGTAGTCCCTTACATAACTATAATGGCAACCTGCAATGTAGTTTCCATTCAGCCCTTTGGCACTGTTGTCAGTCATGTCTCACTCGGCTCATTATCTAATGGTGCTGTGACTGAATTGCTGTCATACAAAACATGTTTCATTTTGAAATACATTCGACAAAGGTTTTTCGATTCAACAAAAGTTACAGCAAATGTGATATAAACATTTCAAAAGTGATGGAATAAAATGCGCAAACAAAGCTCTGCACTTGTATAAAAATATATGTGTGTTTACATTACCAAAATCTGCTGAAATAACATGGAACAGACGAGTCACAGAAAATGCTCAGTCAGCATGTTTCCATACCTCCCAAACTTCCCCTAAAATCTTATGTACACAAGATACAAACTCAACTGATTTAGTAACCACAAAAGATCAGTCAACCTTTGGGTGTTTCAACCCTATTCAATGGTTTTGTTTTTTGGTAAACAATCTTTTATTTATTATTTATTAAGTTTTTTTTTACAAAGTGCTGGAAGCATTGAGATTCTTCTACTACTTTTCCAGGTGGCTTCTCTGTGTTGTTCTTACAGATTAGAGACAACCCAGGGCTATGATGGTTCAGTGGTTAGTGGTTCTGACCATGTAGCATTCGACTCCCATGTTCAAGTCAAAGACTAGGTACTATCCACATAAGTTTATACAGTACATTGTTCCCGTCTCTCTGTGTGGGTTTCCTCCAGGGGCCCTGCTTTGTACCTCTTTTATTGTGAGTTTTTTTGATAATTTACAGTAAAGTAATTTTATTGCACTTGTTTTTATTTGTCGTTTACAGCCACTATTTGTCTTTTACATTCTTCCAGTACTTTTCCAGGGTGCTTCTCTGTGTTATTCTTACCTACTAGGGACCACCCAAGGCTATGATGGTTCAATGGTTAGTGCTATAACTATGAAGCACTGGGGTCTCATGTTCAAATCTCAGACTGGGCACTATCTGCATGAGTTTGTATATTTCTTACCGTGTCTGTGTGTTTTTCCTCCATCTTTTCAGGTCCTCTTCTTACACGTCATCTGTGATGTGGAAGAGAGGGGGAGGGCGGCGGCATAGACCTCCATGTTTCCACACACCCCTGGTGTAATAGATGAGGCCAGGAAGGTGTGTGGGGTTAAAAAAGCATGCCCCAGGAATAACACTCAGAAGGTTTATCACACACCCCTATTATGGACCAATTTTTACTCTGTGATCACACCAGTGGCCTTTCTGGCCACCGACATCACTTCTACTGTGGGATCTCTGCTGACAGCTGTGCGCAACTATTTATTTTTTCCTCCATTGGTGCTCTGGTCTTGCCCCACACTCCAAAAACATGTGATAAGGAAAAATTGGTTCCCCACTCCCAAAAGCTTTGTTAGTTGTACACGATGATGACATTTGACCTACATACCTACATTGTGTTAGTTACATCTAAATGACTATAGTAGGAAAATTAGATTGTGAGTTATTTTGAGAGGCAATTAGCAATATGACTGTGTTCTCTGTAAAGTTTTGCATGCCCTCTGTCACATACTTTAGACTACCTCAATCTACATCTATTTTATTGTATATATAAGACATTGAGTGTGAGCCAACTCTATATTAAAACCTATAGATTAGGAATGTTAAAGGTCATGTGTCTGTAAAGGCACCCTACCCAATATTTTTGGCAATATAGTGTATATGCATTTCTAATTGTGTGTATGTGGATTGTTTGGTCTCAGAGAGAAAAGAAAGTGGAATGGGTACTGACTTCCTCTTTTCCTTCTATCAGCTTGCATTCAATAATGGGAGCTATTTTAGTATTTATATAAGGCAAATTGACCAAAATGATCCTGCATTTGACCCTCATGCTAGATGACTTTTTGCTGGTTGAAAGAACAAATGCCTTCAGATATTATTGAATGCAGGACAAAATTACTTATCAATCACCACAAATAACAGTCCACAAAAACTTAAATCTGGAAGGGCAGGAAAGATTTGTAAGGCAGGAAAGCAATCCCATCAATGTGAACCACACAATATGACTCTACCAAAGGGACTGTATTCCCCAAGCACTATCTTATCCCCCAAGCACTTTCTAAGTGGAAAAAGGTAAAGGTTATGTATATTGTTTTCCTTTAATTTTATATTTTCCAAATTAAAAAATAAATAAATAAAATTTACCCAAAATAGTTTTCTTTAGAAAGATCTGATGAATGAATGAGATCCAAACCATTACAGTTTCCTTGCATTTCCTGTGCTTGTTCTATGATGCCATTTCTGCAATTCCACTACTTTGGCCAGCTATGGATAACATACCTGACTGGTCATATTAGCCTCAGGGATGCAAAGCACAGAATATTTGCAGCAAGGAAATATCAACTGGCAAGATAGCATGCTCTAAGACCTATTTTCAGTTTCTTCAGTTTTTGAGGAGTTATTAGGCCAGTTTTCCACTGTGTCTAAACTGGGTGCACCCTGGAAGCATCAATATTACACATCTATGATGCCTAGTAGGAGGCAAGTGTGCGATTGGTTTAGAGCATGTTAATCACTAATTACAATAGTCATTCCCAAGTTTCCATTCAAAAGCTATGGGCATGATGTGTACAATGTGCACTGAAAAACAATTGACACATGCCCCGCCATGCATATGACATGTCATGTTACATAAATAACAATGTGGGATTCCATGTTGTTATTTTCGTGACACAGCATAGGCTATTACACACCTGTGGAAGTCATAGCCTACAGCAGTGGTTCCCAAATTGGGAGGCGCAAAGGTATTCCAGGGGGCCGCTGGCCCTCATTCTTAACATGTGTTTGAATAGGGAGGGGGGGGGGCGATAATGTTCCTAAATAGAAAAGGGGGGCCCTGCAAGGAAACTTTGGGAACCACTGGCCTATAGGAAACTATGGGCAGTGTCTTTAACACACTGAAAATGATATTCTGGGATTTTGACGCAGTGGAGACTAGGCCTTCTGGTCATTTCCAGCGTAAGTAAATGCTAAATCTGACCCATTTTCTGTGCAACTCAAAGCAACCTCATATTTCATTTAATATAGTCTCAGTGGTGAACTAATTGCTGGTTGTGAATGAGTTTTGCTTTGGGTCTTCTTAAATAAGCAATTTTAAATGCTAAAGTATTAATAAATCTTTCCGGCAGAACAAGCCTGGCCAGTATGTGCATGTTTGCTGACTTATCAATAGTTCCATACTCCCACATGTGTATTGATTTAGCAGACACTTGTACATTTTCTTGATGTGTTCATGATCACATTATGGCCAAATATTTTCTTAAATTTAAATCCCACGATGTTTATTTTGTATAGTTTGCAAGCCAGAAAATAGTTTTTCTTGTATTCACAGCTACAGGCTGCTATTTTATGCATGTGTAATACTGAAAAGGATTCCACATCAAGCAATATACAATCATGGAGGTGGGGGAATGAATTTTCCCCTCTCTTGCTGTTACCATAGCAGTCTGGAAGAATACATATTAAAACTCATCCACAGCATGTGGGCTTACAATGGCTTTTCACAGTGTTGTTGAGGAGAAACTGCCACAAGCAGCACCACCTAATCACCTGGATACATTCCAGCAACAGACTGACCCAATAAACTCTCGAGGATTTCAGTTCCTGCTGTCTGATTTGCTTCCTCTCTCTCCCATGCCTTTTCTCCCAGCCCAGAAACAGTTGAAATCCAAACACAGCCTTGACAACTGGAATGAAGCTGGAAGGAGGAGGGGGGAAGACAGGGCAGATATCTAGCAGCCAAATGCAATCAGCATTTTATTACCAAAGTCAGGAAAGGGGAATAGGAAAGAAAGTATGTTGGAGCAAGAAAAGTTAATTATGGAGAGATTATTTAACAGGAAATTACAAATACTTAATACAATGCCTTATGTGTTATTTGAAAACTTGTATGAAACCAATATTACTTCAATTAGAATCAAACTAAATTATAATCTCTGTGCTATCTATCTATCTATCTATCTATCTATCTATCTATCTATCTATCTATCTATCTATCTATCTATCTATCTATCTATCTATCTATCTATCTATCTATCTATCTATCTATCTATCTATCTATCTATCTATCTATCTATCTATCTATCTATCCCTTTAAAGCTGGCCATACACCATTAGACTTTTTCTATTCAATTGTATTAAGTTGATCGTTTCAAAACTGATTTGTTTTTTCAATCATTAAAATTTGATCAAAATCGATTAAACATGTTGGTAAATTTCAGTCAACCTATTCATTATCTGAATGGTTTTCTATGTATTTTGATCAATCTGTATCTGATCATTTGCTCATGCGCAATAGGAAAGAAATTGATTGATTTGAATTTATCATATTATGTGGTGGAAATAACAATTTCAATTTAAAACAATAGAATTAATACGATCATATTTTATGTCGATCGAACAGAAAAATCAAAACCTTTTTAATGATTTGAAACAATAGTTTTTGATTGTTTCCAAAACCAGAGAGTGAAAGAGTGCTCAAACTATACTTTGGGAGATTGGAGGATGAGCAATTGGCACTTCGTGTTCTCCCTCAAGGGAATTCGGGTGTATGGTTGTTGAAAGATCTGACAACGGCGGAACACATGACAGAAAAGCCACAAAAGATCAGCTCGTCGTATATTATCTTTGTTGTGTGTTAGCCTTTTTTCTGCTCTCTCTTTTCTGACCTGTCTTTTATTTTATTATTGATCTACAATCTAGTTGTGCGGTCTCATTTACACTTTTTTAAATACAGCATTCCACTGTGGCATTATTGGATGTGTCCACGCATTCCCATACTTTTGTATTATAAACCTATTTCTCATGCATAATATAGGAGAGCATGTTCTTTCCACACTTTTGACCACAACAACCTCCTGCCAGGAAATCATACTGTAATGCATATGTTTCACAGTATTATAGATTACAAATGTGTGTTCTAGAAACTACCTTTCTATGATTATTGAACCCTCCCTCTAGAAAAAAATTGATTCATACAAAGGGTAAAAAAAAAAGTTTGAATATTGTCATAACAATACAGTGTGGTGTAAAATGTGTCACTGTTAAGCAGGGAACACACACATAGATATGGTCTAGATGGGCATGCTCACAGTCATCTATATGGCCCATATCTAAGCGGCCATCCCTGTTTTCTAGCGTGATCAATCCCACTCGTAAATAGGGATGGTCGAAAAATTTGCAGTGCGAAATTTTAAGTAGAGACTTCGACTTTTTGCCGAAAATTCGTATAGTCGAATTTTGATGGAGTCATTTCGACTTTTCGCCGAAAAAGTCGAAAATCAGCCTGATATTTCGACTGAAATCTAAATTTCAACTTAAAAAAGAACTTTGCTTTTGATTTGCTGTGCCGCTATTTCGCGTGCGAATATCACCATTTTATTTAAAATTTTCGCATGCGGGAATGATTGGAAAATTCGCATTGGCGACAATTCGCATGGTGCTAGCTAACTTTGTCAGCTTATTGCAAAGCCCCTGAAAATGGTATCCTCACAAAAATTGCTGGAGTTGTAGAGAAGGGTTGGGGAAACATTTGAAAACAATAAGTTTTGCTCTAACATGTCAAGTTTGTGTATAAATTGGGTTTAAATCTCAGCTCTGTATGTAAAGCTCTGCTACTATGTACACTGATTCTTCTATTATAGCTCAAGCTCATACATTTATTCAAAATTTTCCACCTTATGAGAATTTTTGGCCTTATGCAAATTTTAGGCTTTATGCGAATTTTTGAGTGTTCTATGCAAATTTTTGGCGTTATGCGGATTTTCGACTTTAGAAATTTCACAGTCGAATCGAAATTCGATTAGAAAACTCGGAATTTAAGTAGAATCAAATTTCATTAATTTCGACCGTCTCTACTCATAAACAGGCATATCAGATATGACTGTAAATCACGGTCGATGATCGATGACACAGCAGTGCTGTGCCTCCAGCTCCTTCTATGTCGGGCAGCAGCGCAATTACGTAATCGCACTGCTGCCGGGAATCTCGAACGGCTCGTATATTCAGCCATGTGTTCCTTCATGATTATTATCTAAATCCGCTCTGGCATGAATTCATCATCTACACCACTTATCTTATCTGGCATCAATTCACCACCACCATCTGAAATTAATGTTAATGTGTGCTACACCTCTTTCCATATCTTCCTCTACAAAATATAGACCAGAACACCTGGTACTTTATCATTTAGATGCCAGGCATACATGTCAACCCTCCTGTTTCGGCAAAGAAAGTGACGTTTTTTCTCGACCAAATCAGGGTAACCTAGGAGGAAGGGGACGTTACTTTCCCTCCAAACTTCCCACCCAGCTTGTGCAGATGATGTTCAGGGTGGGAAATTAGGAGGGAGAGTAATGCACCTTCCCTCCTAAATTAGTCAGCGAATAAATAGGAGGTAGAGGACAATGCACTTACCTATACCAGAAGAAAGTATTTGAAATGCAAAAGTGGCACTCCGTCCTGGCACTTCCACATTCCAAATACCACATGTGACACTCAAAACTTCACTTCCTGTAAGTTTTCCCTTAAGATTGTATAAGATTATAACAGGTCAAAGGAGAAATACACTTATATTCTAAATAATAGTAAAGCACAGTAATCTTTTTTCCCACCTGTAGCAAGGAAACATAAATAGAACTACATCAGTTAGAGAAATTCTATTAGGCAATGCGCTAATGTAAGCCTAAAAGTAGAGCAATATTTTATGTAGTATATAGCAGTGTTTTTTAACCTTTTTTATAAGTCTTATAGTATATAAGAGGCAGCTAGATAGGAGGGCCGAGGGTGGGGTCAAAAATCCACGGCACACCAGGCAACAGTGGTTGAAAAACACTGGTATATAGAATCCAGGGACAGACTTAAGCAGCCCATACACAGGTCAGATTTTCAATCAATCGACTTAAAACGATCAATTTTTTAATCGATTGATTGAGAATTGAGTTTTGCCCACCTGGTTAAATTGACTTAATCCGATCAAAATTGAGTGAAAATTCGGACTGGATGGTAAATTTTGATCGGTCGATTGAAAATTGGATTGAAAAGTGTGGTCAACCAATTTTTGATCGATTTTTTTTTCTACCTATTCTATCTCACTTCTGATTGAAATTTCAATCGGACTATTTTGGATCGATTATTATGTCGAGTGAAAAAAAAATTGATCAAAAATCGATCAAAAATCTTGTACTACATATGGGGCATGATACAATCGACATACAATTTTATACAGACTTAAAAATTGATTGTTTTAAGTTGATTGATTGAAAATCTGACCTGTGTATGGGCTGCTTTAGACATGCAACCTTACATTTAGAGATGCAGTAATATATATTTAACTAATGGCCATTCCTAGATTAGGAGTGGCATCAAGTTGTTTTACTAAATGTTGGGGGGGGGGGGATAACTGTGCTTTGCTCTCTAAGATCTCCTTTAATGATGTGTTCTTATTCAAGACGTAAGCCAGCGGTGTCAAACTCCCACTCTTGGACTACATATGGCCTGAAGTGTTATATTTGGCAATATTTTTTAAACGTTTCCTCAAGAAATGAATGCCACAAATGTATCTTTTTATTTGGCGTTTGAGCTCACATGAATAGCATTTTATTTTGCTTGTTCCACATTCAATGTTAAATAAAACTTATGTTAAGTTTGTTCCCATGTAAAAGGTTAATCGTATCTGATTAAAAGGAAACATTATAGACATTTTATCAATAAATAGCAAAGTAAACCAGAGACTTTGTCCAAATTTTGGCCCATTATACATTTTAGTTTGACTCCCTTGAGATCAGCTCTAAATAAATGTACTTCCCTTATAAAAGGACCAATCAGTGTTAAGTTACATTCTCCTAGTAATCTGCTTTTAAAGGACAATGTATTTACTTTTATAGGGACAAAATTGAGTTCACCCTAGAGCATTGTGCTCTTTCAGGGTGTGTGGATTTCCTCTAGATGCGTGTCTATCTAAAATAGGGGAAATAATATTTGACAGAAGAGGAACTCCTATAATCTAGTAATAATATTTAAAATAAAGATCCAAGCAATTTCTTACTTCAACATTCCCATATATACGTTCTGTTAAAAAGCTTTACTATGTTTACAGTTGTTCCAGTATCTTTTTGGGGGTTTTAGTTAAATTTTATAATGCCTTGAGTCACTTCTATAATTCTTTATAAAGATCTGTCTATTTTGACCTACAAGCTCGACAGTACAATTCTGGAACTTTGCTGCCCCGAATATAATTGAAGTTAACTGCTGTTTGCAGCTGCAAAAATAATAGCTGCTATTAGTTTTCATGGCTGACCTTTGAATGCTTGGAGTTTCATAGTGCAATAACAAGTATATACATTTAAATTTCATAAGGAAGTTATTATGGATTGTGTTACTTGATACAGCTTTTGGTATGTAGCACATCCAACCGGTAATATCGTGCCCAGTTGATCTTGCCTTATACTCACTTTAGATGCACCAAAGTCCAGGTTACACTAATGGATTCACTTCAGCCAGCTCTCTTGGGGCATTCCTTCCATCTCCTATTTTCTATAGACTCATTGCTGAGATTGGCAGCATCACCAACCAATAGTGCCATAGAGGACCAGGGAGGTCGGTTGGTTCATATCAATCAGAACACTGGAAATTTGATCATTCAGATGTTGAATGTTTAATTGCTGTACTACATATAGCATTGCATGAATGTGATTTATACACCATTTCCCATTGAAAATCTGTGTAACATTCACATTAATCTGATCAATTTGGATTCATTTTCCAAACACACTGCTGAATTAATTTATGTGTGTTAAAAAAGAGCAGATCTGACAGAAAAAAGGAGGGGGCAGAGAGAAAAAGTTTAGAAGTGTCACTACCCTGAGTCCTCGAAAATAAGATACTCTCTTATACACTATGAATTTTAGGTGCACAAAAAGCACTAGTGCTCATTTCTGGGTTTTGTAGGAGAGGTGACAAAATGTCTCCTCTCATGTCTTCCCTAAATATGGAAGCTGTCTCTGGGAAATGGTAGGTCTTATTTTCAGGGAAGAGCTTATATAAGAAGCACGGGGGGGGGGGGGGGGGGGGGGGGGGGGGGTAGAAGCTATGTCTTTCTTTCGGGGTAGGTCTTACTTTCAGGGGGACCCGGTAGGTCTAAAATATAACAGCATGGACCAGAGGGTCTTACCTGATTTGGCAATACAGATAAAAAGGTGTGGTCTGTTTGGGTGTGATTATTGGATGTGGGATGGATGAGAATCCCGGAGAAATGTCAGAGACTTGCATCCTTATCTGGGACGATGGTAAATATGAGGGTTTGTTTCCACGTTTTTTTTTTCATCTTTTTAATCTTGAAGGTGCATCCTACAATGGGGGAAAAGATGCAGACTGGTCACGCCCCATTCTAGTAAATGGGCCAGTGTCCACTTCCTTTGTTTTTAACATGTGGTGCCACGTTGCCCTCATGGTGACACGTCCATTGAACATTGTGTGCAGTTTCCCCACTTTTTCCCTATTCAAATGAAGCCACAAGCTGTCCACAAGCTATCCACCAAACAAGCCGGCCAAGTGTAGCCAAGTTTAAGCCAAGTCGAAACATAGCCTTAGTGTTAGGTTTTGATGTCTTTTAAGAAAGGATTTTTTTTATAATATCATAGCCATTTAACAAGCAAATATCAGGTCAGGTCCATTATTTGGTAATGTACAGTTTGGGTTTATGGTGTGTTTTATGGGTAAATTACTGCAAAAGGGAAAACAAACAGCACCACATCACATTTTTGTTAGTATACTTACTTATCAAACATTACCTTACTACAGTCAGTTGTATGCAAATGTTCCAGTTTTATTCTATGCTTTCAAGGTAAAAGAGATTAAGTAGTGGTGAGCAGCATAGGCAATATTCAAATATGCACATTTCTTATATATTCTACAAATATTCTAAGTAAGTTCGCAAAATTTGAGATCTCCTTTCATTACAGAAGCATAGGCAGTTGTAATACGATTTATTGCAATGTGTGTTGTCACAGCAACATCTAGTGGCAGAATGTAAAACTGCAGCTGAAAATGTTAAATCACATAAGACAACACTAAGAAGTTGAGGAGAATCAGGGGTCTCTGTGGGGGTGACAAGCTTCAAAGCATGTTATGAACTTTTATCCGGAGTGCTGATTCTTCCTTTTTGCGTGTGATGTAACATTAATTTATTCATTTTTCTTAATGCAAATATTGTTTGCGCAATGCATGCTACTTTCCCTAGAATCTCGAAAGTTCGAGATCCATAATATATGGCAATACATTGGAGATCTTAGCGAATTATTGAAGTCCCGATATTCATAATAAAAAAATGTGATTCAAATATTCATGCTCAACATTAAGATTAAAGCTAGCCCTACACACATCAACAACACATATCAATTAACAATTTGATTTACTTGTGCAATTTTTAGATCGATCAGCTATACTTAATAATAATAAATGCAATACTGATTTCTTAACCTCCTTGGCGTTATGCCCGAAGCCAGGGCCGATCGTGACTCAAACTGGGCCAGTGCCGGGATTGGGCACAACCGCCGGCTCTCCGTGTGCCTGCAGCACTTCTACAGAGACTGCACACAGAGACTTTCTGGCCCGTGTCTTCGGTAGTGATGGCCCGAACTGTTCGCCGGAGAACTATCCGAGGCGAACATCGCATGTTCGCTCGCGGACACTGGTGGTGATGGTCAGTGTGGGGGGCGGACACTGGTGCGTTATGGACAGTTGTGGAGACACTGGTCGGTGATGGTCAGTGTGGAGGCACTGGTGGAGATGGCAGTGTACAAGGACATGGGGGGGAGATGGTCAGTATGGCGGACACTGTGGTGCATGGTCAGTGGGAGGACACTGGTGGAGATGGACAGTGACATGGACGTGTGGAGGACACTGGTGGTGCTGGTCAGTGTGGAGGACACTGGGGGAGATGGTCGTGTGGGGACCACTGGGGAGCTGGTCAGTTTGCAGACACTGGTGGTGATGGTCAGTGTTGGAGGGACACTGGTGGTGTGGATGATGGAGGGATGGATGGATATTCCCCACTGGATGTGGATCCAGTGAACGCGCTGCAGCATAGATTACACAGAACACTGCACCTAGCAAGAGTTTCCCTATGCAGAAGCGCCAGCTCTTTCCTTAATCTCTCCTTTTCAGAAGATGTGTAATGGAGTCATGTACTTGCATATGTTATAGGGGTTGTGGTGCAGCCCGCGCACCCCCTCCGACCGAGGTGGGAGAGTGCTTCATTGGCGGATTTTATGTCTGCTGACTGTGATCACAGGGGTCAAAGGTTTCTGCATGTTAAAAGATAGTGGGCGAACCGAACTCCGCCATATGTTCGCGAAAATGG
>CM070036.1:59968364-59983191 GCA_036250615.1 Ptychadena robeensis | reverse complement strand
TTTTTAATGTTCGCCTGCCCATTGAAGTCTATGGGGTTCGCCGGGTTCGCAAACTTTTGCCCCCAAGGGGTTAAGCAGTTCCTTTCCAGGTAAGAAGACAAAGCTGTGTGGATATGCTTCAAAATACAGTCAGATAAAAAAGCCATCGAAACACCCAAAAGCCCATCTGATGCTTGCAACTCTATGGTTTTGCACTTGTAATCATCATTTATGGATGGTAAAAAAGATCCACTCATGCTAAAGGGGCTTACCACAGCAAAGAGAGAACTATCATTCAGTGGGGATTAAAGCAGAGGGGTACAATGAATTAATGACCAGGTTTCCTAAGCTTCCTAAAAAATGCTAAAACTAATTGAATGTGGTCTTGGTACAATCATTATGTGGCAAATGAAATTGCATGGTTAGGGCACTGCCTCTTAGAAATGTATACTTTAAATTTTAGTCATTCTGCTATTTTAGGCATAATGATCTGTTCATTGCGTCTTAAAGTTCTGTTAGATGTGCACATAAATCCATGCTGCAGAATCCAAACCTCAATATGTTTACTTGCATTACTGTACAAAAGATTAGCTTAACAGAGGTTAAGTCTTTATTATCATTCTAATCTGATCTAAATAGCTAACATGCATTTAAACAACTGTTTTGCTGGAGCAAAAGACGGGGTAATAAAAACCAGTACTTCACAATCTCTTTCACCCAGTGCTTGGCAAGGTAATATATTTTAGGCACTTTATTAAGTGTAACACCATAGAGCCTATAGTGTGTGTATATGAGCTGAATATAAGCAATGACATTCTTTCCCAGAATATAGAGAAGAACAGCTTATCTAATCTCCCTCTTTTCTATTTTACCATGAGAATTCCAAGTTTAAATACACTTAAACGTATAGCAGTATGAGTGGATGGGTTTTAAATTACAATATTGTTTCCGCTCAGCTTTTACATGGTAGTGTAATCTTATAAAACAGTCAGATGTTTTCAGTTGGTTATAACTTACTGCAATTTTATGCACAGTGTTCTCATTTTTCTGAACACCATGAAGATTGAATTCCAGCATAAACACCGTAACACAGTGGCATCGCTTTTAAGGACACGTAGCACCTGCAAAGCTTTGCCTCTCATTTTAAGTTCTAAAATCCAGCAAAGCAAGAAAACTGCTGTAGAAAATCAAAGTCTGGGAACTAGCAATGTAGAATTCTTAGAAACCCAGCTATAATGCATGCGACGAATCGGGTTACCATCAGATAACAGGGTACAATAGGTTGAAAGTCAATGGTGAAGGGATCCATTGTATTCCTATCACACAGTGAAGAATGAAGACTGTTCACTGGTATTTGAAAGCAAATCTAGAGAATTGCATTTTTTTTAAAATGTTGTTCGCAATTAAAAGTAAATATAACCTAGCTGTTATTTTCCATAGAGTTTGCAGGGATGACATTTTTACCCATACTTGAGACTGTACATGAAGTTATTTTACTTTATAATGTTCATTACTTGACTGTTCATTTTGTGTTTTATTTTTGTCTATTATTGTGTTTAGAGGTTTCAGTATGATTAACCTCTGGGCGTTACGAGCTTTTCGCTCCATTTTTTATGGCAGGAAAAGCCATTTCCCTGGAAAAAAGCAGAGCCCCTCCATTAACATGGAGGTCTATGGCGCCGCCCCCTTCAGCATCATCGACGACACCGAAGACACGGGGCCGGAAAGGCTCTGTGTGTCTGCAGCTCTGTAGATTAACGATCAAACTGCGCCCATACTGGCTTCGGGCATAACGCCAAGGAGATTAAAGCTGGTCATACACCTTTAGATCTCTCTGTCAGATATCCTTTAGATCAACCAACAACTATGTAGTATAGGGTCCTCTGCGATTGAACACAGGTAGACTTAAGGGCCCAACCAAGTGTAGCAAAAAAGGGCCTACAGATGAGCAGTGGAGTGCAGCGTGATAATGTCATCGCTCAGAGTGTCGGCGGGCACACTTTGCCCATGCCAAACTAATGGCATAGGCCAGAGATTACAGATTACAGACATGTCCATTCTCTGGCTGACCGAGCTTTGGCTTGTTATGTGTATGGGGGCCTTTGATTGTTTAGAAAGTCCCTCAGATTACATAGTTTTGGTAAAACAAATAATAAAACTTTAGCTTATATGGCAATTGCACGACTGCTCAGCCAACTGACTGGGCGTGATGACGTCATTTCGTGTGCTGGCAGTTCCCATCCAAACTAATGGAGTCAGCCAGGAATTTACCGGCATGTTGGATCACCGTGCGATCTGACATGCGGCAGATTCCTGGTAAATATGACCACCTGATTTATTGATTGCGGGAAGGTGCACGGCGGTCGATCGGCTGTCGAATTCCGCACGAATCTGCCCGTCTATGCCCAGCTTAACACAGTATACTCTATAAAAGTAAATTCATGTCCATCACCCAGCAATCAGAGCAAAGACTAGGAAGTGGGGCTGTCTGACAGCTTCCTCAAATTCTTCCATCTTCAACATTAACTTTCTTTTTTTCCTAGCCTGTGAAAACATTTGATCCATGTTTTGTCCTTTTGTTTAAAAAAATTGTGGGGTTTTATTTATTTATTTTTCATGGTATATATAGGTTGAATGAGAGCCTTCTTCTAAAGTAAAGGGATTCAATAGTGTGTCCGCACATTAGTAGCACAATTAAGATTTTGAGAAAAGGTTGTGCAAGTGTAGACCACCCAGTGAAGATCTTGGATAAAGATTTTTTGTAAAATCTACATTGAAAGTGATGGAAGGGTATAAACATAATGAACATTCCTTTATTCTTAAAGGAAACCAACATTAAACATACTTGTGATAATTCGAGTTCCCTGTCTGGCTACCTATCCAGTTAACTCAGTATTTTCTGAGAGAAAGAGCAAGTAAATTACGTATTAAGATAAAATAGACATGTAGAATTGTTATCTGCAGTGAACTAAAGCCATACTGTATAGAAAGCACCCAACTTTAATAATATTTGCTTGTCTGACCAAAGCCATAGGTCATAGATTTTGGGCCCTTTTATGAGGCCTTATTATCAGATCTAGAAGTAAAGGAGCCATGATAAAAGTATGATCACATTTTGTACTGCCATTGAACAGCATTTAACCTACTTTGCATTAAATGACCATGTTGCAGGTTTTCTTTCAACTTTAGATGACTCTAATCCCTGTGTAAGATCACAGAGCCACCCAGTGGTTTGCATTTCCTGGCTAGGAGAGTCTATGACACAGAAATAGGGAGGTTTTCCATCCTATATATCAGTGGTTCTCAACCTGTGGGTCGGGACCCCATCAGGTGTCAAACGAATGTAGAGTTGTGGTGAAGGGGCTGACTGCTTGGCGCCTGTCTGGGTGGGGACCCTAGGGAATACGTGACCTAGGTCACCAGGTGCAGCTGGGTCTCTTACTCTTGGGAAGGAATGTTGGCGCGGCTTACCGTGGGGAGACAGGCACCCTGGCCCAGACAGGTGGTCAGTGGGGTTTTCCTCACACAGTTCCGTTTGGAGAAAGTATATCTGTGACACCGTCCCTTGATACAAGTAATAATGGAATGTCCACACACTGGTTGCAAGTCAACTGGGGTCTACTTTACTGAGGGCAAAAGTAATTATACAGACTTTCACCACCTCTTGTCACCTCTTGTTGCAGCTTAGGGAAATGCAGTTCCAACTGGGTACACATATACTGCCTGTCCCTGGGAAGGTGTCTCTGTGCCTGAGGAGTCTCTGAGGATGGAAACAGGGCTAAAGCTGCTAAGGGGGGCCCAATGGGGCACTTCCCTATCCTGAGGGGAGAATTCAAACACCTACTTCATCCAGGTGAGGAGCCCCCTGTTGCCATAGGCTGAAGGCCTTTCCCATGTGGTCCTCTGGAAGGTGGAGGACGCTGCACAAAGGTCCTGTCAGCTCAGCTTCCAGAGCCAGGAGACAGAGGGAGCGGCTAAGGATGCTACAATTTATATCACTTCCCCAGGCCAGAGACACATCCCACAGGCAGGATCAGCAAACAACACAAAATACTTTATTAACCCTTTAGTGGGTTTCCGTTACATTAGAGGACTATTTTACAGGAGTCACCATGTTCCCTGAAAGCATAAGAGTCAGGCGGAAAGTTAGGAAGGAGAGTAATGCCCCTTCTCTCTCTCCCCCTAACTTCCCACGCCGCACATCATCATCACAAGCAGGGTGGGAAAATAGGAGGGGGAAATTATACTTACGGTACCTCATTGTGGTATTTGGAACATGGAAGTGACACTCCGCACCATCACTTCCACAATAAATACAGGAAGTGATACTTCATGATGTCACTTCTGGGGTCGCAGATCTAAATAGGTTCGAAACCACTGCTGTACATTAAGGTTAGGGAAAGTTCATTGTGAAAGATATGTGGTAGCGGGTACCCATTCAGCAATCAATACTGCATGTCAGAGTATGACAAAGGAAAGTTCAACAATATTAACCAAAATGTATCATTTCAACAGTTGTTCTATAGACTTAATTCACCTTCACCTTGATGGAAGATAAACATTTACAATTCAACTGAAAAGTCACTTTCACATCTTTTGAGAGACTACAACAGGAAATTTTTGCATTTTCTCAGTACTATATTAAACATTTTACCTCTGGCAATCCAATGTTTTATGTTGAAAGAGTACATCACATACAGTTAGGACCAAAAATATTTAGGCATCGAAACAATTCCTACATTTTTGGCTCTATACACCACTGGATTAGGAATCAAACAAATGTGCTTCAACTGCAGACTGTGAACTTTAAGTTGAGGGTAATAACATTCAAATCAGGTGAACGGTGTAGGAATTACATAGTTTGCATATGTGCCTCCCACTTGTTAAGGGACCACAAGTAATGAGAATAATAATCATAAATCAAACTTTCCCTTTTTAATTCTTGGTTGCAAATCATTTGCAGTCAATGACAGCCTGAAGTCTGGAACGCATAGACATCACCAGACGTTGGGTTTCCTCCCTGGTGATGTTCTGCATTTTGTGAAATGCATGCTCAATCAGATTCAGGTCAGGTGTCTGACTTGGCCATTGCATAACATTCCACTTTTTTTCTTTAAAAAACTCTTTGGTTGCTTTTGCGGTATGATTTGGGTCATTGTCCATCTGCACTGCGAAGCATTTGGCTGGATATGAGTATCAGATAATATTGCCCAAAACACTTCAGAATTCATCCTGCTGCTTTTGTCAGCAGTCACATAATCAATAAATAGAAGAGAACCAGTTCCATTGGCAGCCATATATGCCCACACCATGACACTACCACCACCATGCTTCACTGATGAGGTGGTATGCTTAGGATTATGAGCAGTTCCTTTCCTTCTTCATACTCTTCTCTTCCCATCACTCTGGTACAAGTTCATCTTGGTCTCATCTGTCTATAGGATGTTGTTCCAGAACTGTGAAGGCTTTTTTTAGATGTGTTTTGGCAAACTCTAATCTGGCCTTTCTATTTTTGAACCATGTTGTGGTCAAGTCTTCTATTGCTCTTGTGATTGTTTACTTTGACACACATATATTTACCTCCTAGAGAGTGTTCTTGATCTGGCCAACTGTTGTGAACAGTGTTTACTTCATTAGGGAAAGAATTCTGTGGTCATCCACCACAGTTGTTTTTCATGGTCTTCTGGGTCTTTTGGGATTGCTGAGCTCACCGGTACATTCCTTCCTTTTAAGAATGTTCCAAACAGTTGTTTTGGCCATGCCTAATGTTTTCGCTATCTCTCTAATGGGTTTGTTTTGTTTTTTCAGCCTAATGATGGCTTGCTTCGCTGATAGTGACAGCTCTTTGGATCTCATCTTGAGAATTGACAGCAACAGATTCCAAAAACCCTGGAAATTAACTCTGGACCTTTTATCTGCTTATTGTAATTGGGATAATGAGGGAATATCACACACCTGGCCATGGAACAGCTGAGAAGCCAATTGTCCCTTAATGTTGGTCTCTTGACAAGTGGGAGGCACATATACAAACTGTTGTAATTCATACACTGTTCACCTGATAGATTTAGATACCCTCAAATAAAGCTGACCGTCTGCAGTTAAATCACATTGTTTCATTCTAAATTGATTGTGGTGGTGTATAGAGCCAAAAATGTTAGAATTGTGTTGATGTTCCAATATTTATGGACCTGACAGAGTGAAAGCACTAAACTGTAGGCACTTTAACATGAGTGATAATACAGAGGGGTTTTTTATGAACCACTTATTGATTGCAAATGTGCAACTAGTTTTTTTTTCTTTTTTTTTTTAGTAAAATTGCACTTGCTAATACCTTTTCAACTATTATTAACAAAATTGGTGAAGGGTGATGTGGAGAAGGGTTTAAACTTTTTTTGAATGGTTCCACTATCCTTCTCTATTACATTGTTAGTTCAATCAGGCAGGGTCCGCAACTCCTCCTGTGTCATAACATGTATCTGCATGTTATTTCGTGTTAAATCTCAAGCATACACGCTAAGATTTTCACTTGATTCTCACCTGAGCAGTCACGGTGGTCAATCGGCTGAAAAATCAAGTGGAAATCAAAATCTTGAATACCGTCTATTCCTTATCCGATCCTATGCAGTAGCGGGCAGCATGATGACGTCATCACGCCCGCCCGCTAGTGCCAACAATCGGACGGCACTCTGCATCTGCAGCTCATAACTTCGGCCGTCCCCAGCTGAACTAATGGGATCAGACAAAAATTTACCATCCTTCAAATCGTCGATTGAAAAGTGATCGGGCATGTTGAAAATTTTTGCTCGATTGTACAATCATCAAACTGCATTCCTTGCAGCTTTTTTTGGGGCCGATTTTATTGGCTAAATTTTTTTGGTCGTTTTTTTGGCTCGCTTTTTTGGCTTGATTTGTGTGGCTACTTCCCTTTAACTTCTGATTGGAACTGAAATCTTAAGAGGGATTCAAACGACGTTGAAATTGAACAATAATCGTACTCCTCATGTGGTGTACATCGGTTAAAATAAAATCGATTTTCGATTTTTTTGATCGAACTACAAAATCGAATCGAACCTCGATTGAACGCTAAATTGAATCATGTGTGGCTAGCTTTACTTATTTAATTTAAATCAAGTTTAAAAAAGATGTTTTTAATGTATGGGGACTCTGTGAAATATACAGAAGATATAACATACAGTACAAAAAATGTATAGTCACATATCAACACGGCAAAGCATTTTTGGCATTCCGTTCAAATAAACAGATAAACCGTTCAAATACTGTGTTTTCAGATGTTTCCCTCTGACGCATTTCGCCCTTCCATGGGCTCCTCAGGGGGTGTTCCACCCTCGTTCTGTTGAGGGTGGAAGGGGGGCCTAGGACCGCCCCTAAGAGCTGTTACCACTAATGGGGCACCATGGCCCAATGCCCAACACTTCTGCAACCACAGTATTTTATTTTTATATTTTTTCTTCCCTCCACCTAAAAGATTACAGTTTGTTTTCATTTGAGTGATACAGTTTATAGGTCACATTAAAGGTGGACAAAATTCTGAAATTATTTATCTTTTTCTCATTTTTGTACACACAGGAACCTGACATTTTATATCCACTGTATATACAAATGAATAGGTTATTGTATGGTGACATGAATTGTAATTACACTTAAGATCCATGCTGCTATTGTGACCTGTTTTTATATATGCTTTTGTTACTGGATCTTTAGTAAAGTTTTGCCCTACAAAATGGCTTGTCCCCATAGATTATAATCACAGGAGATCGTTATCTAAAGCAGGCAGTGAGTGTGTGTGTGGGGGGGGGGGGGTCAATCTGCCCCTGATTGTGCCCCATTAAAAAATAAATTAATTGAGATGTGGTTTTTAGACACATCTATGGCCATGATCAGGGACGATCGGCACTCGTAGTCTGCGATTAAAAAATGTGATGAGCAATGTTTTAGATCATGGGCCCCATCAAATACATGGCTGTGATCTCCGCATCCTCCACCTGGGAGATCGTCTAAGTGGGGACAAGCCCTTACTTCCATGCTCTTAAGCTGCTGCAATAGATGTACCTGGTTTCAAAAATCTGTTCAGTGCAACAGGAGAACAAACAATGACAAACAATGACACCAACATCATTATCATTACTACAATTTTTTTGTTATGTGCAATTGCAAAGGGATGTACCGTATATGCCGGCGTATAAGACGACTTTTCAGCACCTTAAAATTCTGCCCAAAGTCGGGGGTCATCTTATACGCCGAGTACACTTTACATGCCCTTGCTTTTCATGCCTACCGTACCTCCTTCGGTGCTTCGTTAACCTGGCAGGACATCAGCGGGGCCGTGGCGGGACATCAATGCGACAAGGGTGCCAGCTCCTTCATCCCGCGCAGCGCGCTCTGGACCACCCATTTTCTCTCTCTCTGTTCTCTCAAGTGCGCATGTGCGAGAGACGTAATGAGCTCTTACGTCTCTCGCATATGGGCACTTGATTTTTTTTTTTTAAAACCCCGTGGTGACAGCCCTGAGAGTGAGAATGAGTCATTACCGTAATGTCCAGCAGTCAAATTTCCAGCAGTCAAATGCCCAGCAGTCAAATGCCCAGCAGTCAAATGTCCAGCAGTCAAAGTTTTATTTGTTGTGTGGAAGGTGTGCGGAAGAGGGGGTAGTCTTATACGGCGAGTATATAACAAACTCTATATTTTTACTGGAAAAGTTGGGGGGTCGTCTTATACGCCCAGTCGTCTTATACGCCGGCATATACGGTACTTTGCTCTGTGCTTAATGTCAGCTGAAGATGCCTCAGTAAACGCCCTAAATCTGAAAGGTTAATGAGAGTTCCAGGTCATTAATGCTGCTGCAAAATATCTCCTCCATCCTCACTTCCTTGGACTACTGTAAAACTTTTATCTCTATTGCAGCATTAATATACTGTATAATGTTCACAGAAACCCTACTAAAGTGGAAATATTTTTTTAAATGTTTGCCATTTTCAAGAAACTATAACTTGGGTAGCCAAGCATTCTTGTGGAGGACTTTGATCAACGCAAAAAAAAGTAAGTGTCACACAGCGAGGAGAGGGTCCTCCTTTTCTACTGTCTTTGAGGGTCACATGGCAAAGCATGACATTTTTTTAAATACATGCAAAGAGAGAAACAAATTAGCAAACATTAATTCCTTGGTGGGCTATAGCAAACATTTTTTTGTGAACTTCTACACTTTGCAGAAAAAAATTGGACTGAATGACCAGATTTTTGTGTGTAAGCAATGCTGGTATGTTTTTCTCTTCGCAGATAATTAGAAATAGTTCGCTATAGCTGTTATGTGAAGCTGTCATAATTTAAATGGCTCAGCTGATTTTTTGGACAGTATTTAAGGTTTCGAGTACAGACAATCTTGAATTTGGTCAGTGTAGTTCAATCCAGAGGTCAAGGAACAGGAGGGTATATATTGTAAGGATATAAATTGTTTTTAAACAATAATCCTATGTGTTTTTCTTCATTTCATTAACTTTATAGAGTTGTGAAGAAGCATTATTGAAAAAGCAGTCAGTATCTTTCATAAGTCATAAAAGTTCACTTGTAGATTTTATTGCTGAGGGAATTTCTATGGGGAACTCTGAAATCTGAGCCTACACTGTACACTGGATGCCAAGATTCTTAAATGTGTTGCTCGAAGACCTTAGCTCAAGTTCAGGCTCTAAGCAATCATGCCATATACTGCACATTGCACCTAGAAATTTCTAACTAAAACAGACAGTATTAGGAAAGTATGGAGTGATTCTTTTTAGGGGAAAGTCTGCTTGGATAATAAAGGTTACTCCATAGGGCCTGAAGGTTAAGTGGGCAACTAAGATATTCAAGTTGCAAAGAAGAGGTATGAAACTACTAATGCAACAGACTTAGTGCTTGATTTCATTTATGTCGGGACCCCTCCGCTATGTGTATTGCTTGGAGGGAGGTGCCGACGTAGCACAAAGACATTGCCTGCCGGCGGACCCTCCGTTTACACATCTGCAGAGGCTGAACGTACTTGTCTATGTTCAGCCTTACATCGATGGAGTGGCTTGGTGCAGTGAAGACCGAGCATCCACCGAGCAGCAATGTCTATGTGCTACATTGGGAAGTCCCACCAAGCAATATGCTTAGCGGAGGGGTCCCGACGTATAATGGAAACAAAGCCTTAAATTGCTGTGTTTACTTGCTTATAAATTAAAAACAGTTTATTAAAATGAGTGTAAGCAGATCCACAAAGTTAGCTATTTAAACAGTGATACTGCTTAGCTACAATAAGAACACAGTGCTGTTAAAAATTACTGCAAGCAGGAGTACCTTTACAGACTCACACTATGTATTCACATGCCAGTTTTTTATCTGTTATTACATTATGGTATATATATACAGTTACAATAAAATATACACTAATTGCTGCTTTCTTAAGTACAAATGCCAGCTTTACTTCATTTCTGGGTGAAGCCAGAGGGCAAAATAAACTGATGATGATTTGTTAGATTTATTAGAACTATTAAAATAAAAAATTAAACGGTCACTTGGTTCTGTATGAGCCATATAGAACATGTGAACATTTCAATTTTGTTTATGACGTCCATTTTTTTGTAATGGCTGCTGTAGTTATAAAGCTTTTTTTTTCTTTTTTTCTTTCAAAACTAGATTCTCCTGGCTGTTATCATGCTCCATGTTTGTGTGTGATTCCTTACATCAATGAATAAGAAAAGTACAACTTTAAATCATTAATTATATGGTGTTGGGATTCAGTTTCAAATGGGGCTCCCAGTGAGGCAAATCTACATAGCGAGGACATTCTTTAGGGCTCTTGCCCATATTTATTCATATAGTCCCAACAGAAAATTACCTTTACAGGGGTAAGAGCAAAACGACATCTTTAAAAATTCCAAGCTTCCTGGCTCCCAAGCTCTTCCCTTTAGCTGAGGGAAAAGCTAACACACTGGACTAATAGTAGTCCCCGGCCTGGGCCACACTCTTTCTAGGTGCCCTCTGAACATGCTGCTCCAGAACCATGTCTCCAACTTCATCTTCTTCATCAACTACATCAAGGAGCCCTGACTGAGTGGCTTCAGTCTCTTTTGTTGAGACACTCCCAGCCACGTCTCTGAGGTCCAGCAGGTGTTAATTACTGGATGAAATGGAAAGGCCTACCCAGTTCCTCCCCCTCCCATCCCAGAATCCAGGATCCCAAAACAAAAACTGCACAACAACCTATTGTTGCTGTCCAACATTTTCCTGGACTCCTTCCAGGATACACCTGATGGGTAGTGATGAGCAGCATAGGCAATATTCGAATTCGCAATATTTCGCGAATAATTCTACTAATATTCGATTCTATATTCGGAAATTCGAATATTCGCGGTAATACCATGGATTGCGAAAATAATATTCGCAATTGCGAAAAAACATATTCGCATCGCGAAAATCTTTAAAATGAATGGTCACATGCTATGTTTATTTTCGCAATGCGAATATTATTTTCGCAATACATGGCCATATTGCGAATATTCGGAATTGCGAATATCCGCCGAGATAGTCGAGATATTGGCGAATTCTCGAATTGCCGATATTCGCGGAAAATATTCGGCATTCAAATATTCGAGCTCAACATTACTGATGGGTACATTTACACAATGGTCATAAATACAGACTATTGCAAAAGAT
Organism: Ptychadena robeensis; assembly: GCA_036250615.1. Taxonomy (NCBI): domain Eukaryota; kingdom Metazoa; phylum Chordata; class Amphibia; order Anura; family Ptychadenidae; genus Ptychadena; species Ptychadena robeensis. The sequence continues at coordinate 59,971,521 of CM070036.1, read as the reverse complement.
GCAATAAGAGATTAGCCTGCATTTCTGTTCATGACATTGAGCTATACTGTTCTCATTGGTAAATCATAGCATGTGGTGTAATAAAAATGTTGATGAACAAATAATTTTAGCTGCCTATTCTGATGTCTTGCTACACTTCTGTTTGTAATCTGCAATTCAGTAGTATAGTTCATACCCATGACCCACTTCTTCTGCTGGGCATACTCATTTTCTCATTTCTAAAATCTCTTTTTTGCTTGTTCCAGCTCCTATAGCCAGTTCCAGCTGTGGTATAGGCAGTTCCCCAACCTCTGAAACTGGCCACACATGGGTGGATACCCGTTGGATCGACAAATTATTGATCGGACATTGTGATGTAAGAATCTACCACTTTGCACAATTGATTACTGCTCGATACTTTGGATGTTGGTGTAACCAATCTGTTGGTTCCCTGTTCAAAAAATTACTGATCAATGGCTGAATTATTCAGGAATCAAACAAAAAACTGACCCATGTGTGGCAAGATTAAGATTGTAAGCCTCATTGGGAATGCACCTCTCCTCCTCCTGTGTCATAGACTGTTTTTTTCTGTTCTGTATGTCAGTTTGTGTTGTCATCATTTTTAATGTACAGTACCTATGAACCACTTATGTCTCAAAAAGTCCGCCTATAAAAGTAGGAGAATGACAGTGAATCACTGTTTATTTATACCATCTGCAAGCATTGAGTTATATAGTTCCGAAATTCTATTAGTATTTTTAAGTGAGTTTAAGGTTTTTTTTTTACACATTGTATGTTTTTTTCATCTTTTCAATGTTTTTCATACCTATGCTGTTTTACTAGTTAACATTTTTATTCTGTTTGATTCTTCTTTTTTGAGATCATGATGTGTTTTGCACATCTTAAAATTCATGCATGCTTCCATCTGTTATAATTCATTCAAGCTTCTCACTTTTATCTCAGATATCCAAGGAACATTAGGAGGAAAGTTGAGTACACTAGAGTTTGCTTTCTCCTACTCCCTGTTGGCATGAAAATGTATTTTCGGTGCCAAGAGGAAGCTTCATCAGTAAGCCTGTTATCACCCACCAGCTGTTGCTGGGCGACAATACCAGTGTCTATGGCAAATTAGATTTTCATATTACAGATTCCTGCAAGGCGTTTTGCAAGCTCTAACTTCCTTTGTGGTGGTGTCACTGCTAATTTTCTTCGGTATGAAATATGTTCATCAAACCCATATCATCCATATACTGAAAATTTTATTTTTCTAGAAATATCTGTTTAACATTAAACTTTTCATTGCCATTCCAGTGTAATCTACCTTGGACTATGATTATAACGTGTAGAAAGACTCTGACCCAATACTAAAATTTTCACGTTTTGGGAAGAGTCAAAATGTTGATGACATCTCCATCACCACCACTTTAATTGGCTGATCATATGACCAGAGCCAGAGGAAGTGTAAATATGAAAACATAAACTTTTAGATAAGGAAATCAGATATGATTTATGCTACAGAAAAAAAGGCAAACTTCATACCTCAGTCGACAACTAACAAATGTGGAAATGTTTTATGTAACTATTAGGGAAAAAATATCATATTGTGACAGAGAGATTTTAAACAAAAGCGGAACAAAACAGAAAAAAAATCTTGATTTACTGTCTTCATGGTTTCCAATTTTATTTGTTTATTTGTTTTTGTTTTTTTAAAGCTACATTTCCTGTCTATGACAATATTCTATGTTGGGTCTATATGAGATCTAATACCTATGTTAGGTATAATCTAACCAATAAAACGATCATGAAAGGTATGGCATCCACATCGAATGGAATATTAGTGATATTAAATATATTGGCCAGATTAGACCTCAAAGTTGAATTGTAACAATTACAACCACTGTTCCACTGTCCAACTCAATCTTTTTAATATACTACTTGGGTTTCCCATAGACTTAGTGAATACTCAAGTGAATAAGTACCATTGGCCAGGTGGTTAAGCCAGTATGAAATCTGAAGTTCATAACATAGATTATGTTACCAAAGGGCATTTGATCCTTAGACCACCTGCATTGCAAACATAAGAATGGATTCTCAAAGTAAATTATTTTATAATACCCTAATGTGTAAGCATATATGTTAAGTATATGTCTCCAGTACGTGCACATGGAATGGTTATTGTGCACGAAACTGTAGCCACATGACAGGCCTAAAGCTAGACATCTCTGTGTGATAACGCATTCCTATTGCAAATGTTTATCTTAAAAAATCTCTGCAATGAATGTACATTTCTCCATGTTAGCATAAAAAAATGGTCCTAGAAAAATTTTATTTGTTGATTAATCTGCCTGATATAACATGCAGTGTACTTATCTATGCCTATGTTTCTCCTGATGCACTATAAAACTCTTAACTTCACAACCCCTCTTCATTTATGTTCATGGCCCTCTTTTGCAAAGGGAGAATGACTCCCCTCGCCTCTGTAACATTGAGCTGCATAGAGAGTAGAATAATACATTTTTCTTGCTTGTTTGGCCATCATGAAGATGTATAATGTAGAATAACTTTAATATTAATATAATATGTTTGTTAACAGAGGCACGCTATAAATGGAAGAAATGCTGTAAGATCTGTCAATTTATGTTTGGACTAAGGCCATCAGCAACCCTTTTTATCATAGGTGGTGTTAGGCTTTACATTCCTTGAAAGCTAAGACCAGAACAACTTCAGATAATTCTCTGAAACTGTCCCAGGGTTATACACACTTGAACACATGTCATAGTTGAAGCTTCTTTATTGCATACTGTATCTTTCCTGTAATTGTCCTATCAAGGCCTCTCTCAAGGTGCATATTTAAATTAAGTGATTGTGAAAATGTTTCCCACATTCTAAAGGGTCAGCTTGTTTCCATCACAAATATTGGAGTCAGCCTTATATAAGAGATATACAAAGTTTTCTGCCAAATTAAAATAGTGATTGACCTTTTTTTTTATAAAAAATAAAGAATTATCTTAAGTAGAAAATTTTAGTTCACTGTTTTTTTTTCTTCAAATGTCCCCACAACCCTTCCCTGCATGTCTAAAGCTGGCCATACATGTGTCGGATTCCATGGCCGATCGAACACCTATCCGATCGATTCCGGCGATGTCAGCGGGAATCGGAGGTCCGATCGATCGGCCAA
>CM070036.1:59942781-59967239 GCA_036250615.1 Ptychadena robeensis | reverse complement strand
TTTTGTTAAACGGATCAGCTGATTTTGGGCCAGTATTTAAGGTTTCGAGTACCAGACAATCTGAATTTGGTCAGTGTAGTTCAATACAGAGGGCAAGAAACAGGAGGGTATATATTGCAGGATATTAAAAGTGTTTTTAAAACAATAATACTATGGGTTTTTCTCATCATAACTTATAGAGTTGTGAGAAGCATTATGTGAAAAAGCAGTCAGACTTTCCTAAGTCATAAAGTCACTTGAGAGTTTATTGCTGAGGGAATTTCTATGGGGGGGGGCAAAATAAAACTCTGAAATCTGAGCCTTACACTGTACACTGGATGGCCAAGATTCTTTAAATGTGTTGCTCGAGACCTTAAGACTCAAGTTCAGGCTCTAGCAATCATGCATATACGCACATTGCACATAGAAATTTCTAATAAAACAGACAGTATTAGGAAACAGTATGGAGTGATTTTTAGGGAAAGCGCTTGGATAATAAAAGATTACTCCCCAGGGCTCTGAAGTTAAGTGGCAACCTAAGATATTTCAAGTTGCAAAGAAGAGGGTATGAAACTACAAGGCAAACAGACTTAGTGCTTGAGTTCATTATGTCGGGATCCCCTCGCTATGTGTAGCTTGGGATGCGGGACGGTGCGCGTAGCACAAAGACATTGCCTGCCGGCGGGATACCCTGCCGTTTTTTACACCATCTGCAGAGGCTGAACGTCTGTCATGTTCAGCCTTGACATCGATGGAGTCGGCTCTGGTGCAGTGAAGGACCGAGCATCCACCGAGCCAGCAATGTCATGTGCTACATGGGAAGTCCACCAAGCAATAGCTTAGGGAGGGGTCGACGTATAATGGAAACAAAAGCCTTAACTTGCTGTGTTGATGTTTACTTGCTTATAAATTAAAAAACAGTTTATTAAAATGAGGTAGCAGATCCACAAAGTGCTATTTACAACAGGTGATTACGCTTAGTCCAATAGAACACGTGCTGTAAAAATTACTGGCAAGCAGGAGTTACCTTTACAGACTCACATAATGTATTCACATGACCTGTTTTTTATATGTTATTACATTATGGAATATATTAACAGTACAAAAATATACATATATTTGCCTGCTTTCTTAAGTACAAATGCAGCTTTACGTTCCTTTCTGGGTAATGAAGCCTCAGAGGGCAAAATAAACTGCATGATGATGTGTTAGATTTATTAGAACTATTCAAAGTAAAAAATGAAAACGGTCACTGTTCTGTAGAGCCATGTGAAAGAACATTGTTGAACATTTAATTTGTTTATGACGTCCAATTTTTTTGTAAGGCGCTGTAGTTATAAGCTTTTTTTTTCTTTTTTTCTTTCAAAACTAGATCTCCTGGCTTGTTATTCATGATCCATGGTTGTGTGTGATTCCTTACATCAATGAATAAGAAAGTACAACTTAAACATTAATTATATGGTGTTGGGATTCAGTTTCGACAATGGGGCTCCCAGTGATGGCAAATCTACATAGCGAGGACATTCTTTAGGGCTCTTGCCCATTTATTCATATAGTCCAACAGAAAATACCTTTACAGGGGTCCTAAGAGCAAAACGACATTCTTGAAAACATTCCAAGCATTCCTGGCTCCCAAGCTCTTCCCCGTTAGCGAGGGAAAAAAGCTACACACTGGACTTAATAGTAGTCCCCGGCTGCCTGGGCCACACTCTTCTAGGTGCCCCCTTGAAACATGGTATGTTCCAGAACCAGGTCTCCAACTTCATCTCTTCATCAACTACATAAGGCGCCTGCTGAGTGGCTCCGTCTGCTTTGTTGCGACAATCCCAGCACGTACTCTGAGGTCCAGCAGGGTGTTAATTACTGGATGAAATGGAAGGGCCTACCCAGTTTCCTCTCCCCCTCCCCATCCCAGAAATCCGGATCCCAAAAACAAAAAACTGCACCAAAAAACTATACTGTTGCGTCCAACCATTTTCCGGACTCCTTCCAGGTATACACTGAGGGTAGTGAGAGCAGCAGCAATATTTCGAATTCGCATATATTTCGCGAATGAAATTCTACTAATATTCGATTCTATAGTCGGAAATTCGAATATATTCCCGGGGGGTAATGGTGTCATACCATGGCATTGCGACATAATATCGCAATTGCGACACAAAAACATATTCGCAGCGCGAAAATCTGTAAAAGGATATGGTCACATGCTATGTTTATTTTCGCCAATTGCGAATATATTTTCGCAAGACATGGCCAAGTGGCCGAATATTCGGAAATTGCGCATAATCCGCCAGATAGTCGAGATATTGGCGAATTTCGAATTGACCGATGTTCGCGGAAAATATTCGGCATTCAAATATTCGAGTCAACATTACTGATGGAGTACATTTACACAATGGTCATAAATACAGACTATTGCAAAAGATGGTTGCAATAAGAGATAGCCTGCATTTCTGTTCATGACATTGCGCTATACTGTTCTCATGGTAAATCAAGCATGTGGTGTAATAAAAAAGTTGATGAAACACATAAGTAGCTGCCTATTCTGATGTACTTGATTACACTTCGTTGTAACTGCAAACTCAGTAGTAGAGTTTCATACCCAGACCCACTCTTTGCTGGGGCATACTATTTTCTCATTTCTAAAATCTCTTTTGCTGTTCCAGCTCCTATAGCCAGTTCCAGCTGTTGGTATGGCAGTTCCACAAACCTCTGAAACTGGCCCACAAATGGGTGGGATACCCGTTGGATCGACAAATTATGATCGGACATTGTGAGGTAAGATCTACCACTTTGCACAATTGATTTACTGCTCGATACTTTGGGTGTTGGTGTTGAACCAATCTTTGGTTCCCCTGTTCAAAAAAAAATACTGATCAATGGATTGGGAAGGATTCAGGGGAATAAACAAAAACTCTTGACCCATGTGTGGCAGATTAAGATTGTAAGCCTCATTGGGAATGCACCTCCTCCTCCTCTGGTATGACTGTTTTTTTTCTGTTCTGTATGTCAGTTTGTGTTGTCATCATTTATGTATCAGTACCTAGAACCACTTATGTCTCAAAGTCAGCCTATTAAAAGTAGTAGGGAATGAAGTGAATCACTGGTTATTATACATCTGACAAGCATGGAGTTAATAGTCCGATCCGAAATTCTATTAGGTATTTTAAGTGAGTTAAGGGTTTTTAAACATTGTATGTTTTTTCATCTTTCAAGTTGGTTTCATACCTATGCTTTTTACTAGTTAACATTTTATTCTGTGTGATTCTTCTTTTTGAGATCAGATGGTTTGCACATCTTAAAATTCATGCATGCGTCCATTGTTATTCATTCAAGCTTCCACTTATCTCAGATATCAAGGAAACATTAGGAGGAAAGTTGAGTAATAGAGTTGCTCTCCTACTCCTGTGGCATGAAAATGTATTTTCGGTGCCAAGAGGAAGAGCTTCATCAGTAAGCCTGTTATCACCCACCAGCTGGTGTGGGCGACAAACCATGTGCTATGCAACTTAGATTTTTCAGATTACAGATTCTGCAAGGCGTTTGCAAGCTCTTAACTTTCCTTGTGGTGGTGGTCAATGCATTCTTCGTATGAACTGAAATATGTTCATCAAACCCATATCAGTCCATATACTGAAATTTTATTGTTCTAAGAATATATTCTGTTTAACATTAACTTTTCATTGCCATTACCAGTGTATGTAATATACCTTGGGACTATGATGATAACGTGTAGAAAGACTCGGACCCAATACGAAAAATTTTCACGTTTGGGAAGCGCAAAATGTTGATGACATCCCATCACACCACTTAATTGGCTGATCATATGACCAGAGCCAGGGAGGGTAAATATGAAAACATAAACTTTAGATAAGGAGGGGAAATAGATATGATTTAGCTACAGAAAAAAAAAGGCAAAACTTCCTACCTCAGTCGACAAAACTAACAAATGTGGAAAGTTTTATGTAAACTATTAGGGAAAAAAAATATCATGATTGTGACAGCGGAGGCATGTTAAAACAAAAGCGGAACAAAACAGAAAAAAAAGATATTGATTTACTGTCTCCTGGTTTCCAATTTATTTGTTTATTTGTTTTGTTTTTAACAGTACATTCCGGTGATGACAATATTCTATGTGGGTCTATATGAGATCTAATACCTATGTGAGGTATTAATCTAACAAATAAAAAACGATCATGAAAGGTATTATGGCATCCACTCGAATGGAATAGTAGTGATATTAATATATGGCCAGATTAGACCTTAAAGTTGAATCGTGAACAATTACAAACCCATGTTCCACTGTTCCAACTCCATCTTGTAATATGACTACTTGGGTTTCCCATAGACTTAGGATATACTCAAGTGACATACAGTACCATGGCCAGGGTGGTTAAGCAGTATGAATCTGAAGTCATAAACATAGATTATGTTACCAAAGGGCATTTGATCCTTAGACCACCTGCATGCCAAACATAGAGAATGGATTCTCAAAGTAAATTATTTTTATAATACCCTAATGGTAAGCATATATGTTAAGTATATGTCTCCAGTCCGTGCACCTGGAAGGGTATGTGCAAGAAACTGTTAGCCACATGACAGGCCTAAGCTAGACTCTCTGTGTGATAACGAGTCCTATTGCAAATGTTATCTTAAAACATTCGCAAGCAAGGTACATTCTCCATGTTAGCATAAAAAAATGAGTCTAGAAAAATTTTATTTGTTGATTAATTGCCTGATATAACCTGCCGGTTTACTTGTGTACTTATCTTGACATGTTTCTCCTGATGACACTATAAAAACTCTTAACTTCAACAACCCCTCTTCATTTTATGTTCATGGCCCCTCTTTGCAAAGGGAGAATGACTCCCCTCGCCCTGTAACATGAGCTTGCATAGAGAGTAGAAATACAGTTTTCTTGCTTGTTTGCGGCCCCCCATCATGAAGATTGATAAGTAGAAGAACTTGAATATTAATATAATATGTTTGTTAACAGAGGCACGCTATAAATGGAAGAAATGCTGAAGATCTGGTCAATTATGTTTGGACTAAGCCATCAGCAACCCTGTATCATAGGTGGGTTAGGCTTACATTCCGTGAAAGCTTAAGACCAGAACAACTTAAGATAATTCTCTGAAACTGTCCAGGGTAGACACAATTGAAACAAATGGTACAGAGTTGAAGCTTCGTTATTGCATATGACTGTACCGCATTTCTAAAAGTTCGGTAAGTGTACAAATAAAACAACGGGACACTATCCTATTCAAAATAATTGTCAACACAGATTAACCCAGGTGGTAATATAGAGATAGGACATTTAGCCCCTGTGGATCCAAAGGACGCCATAAATCCTGTCCAAGTACCCTCCAGAACACAATCTGGTCTTAAACTCTGTACAAATACAGATCCTAAGAACCTTGATAGACTCGAGTTCAACGAGCGTTTGAAAATACGCAAATCTGATATATGGACGTTCACGTACACCATGGGGTCACACTTCCTTATAAAGAGGAGATACGCAAATAGGCTGCGCTGTTATGACACTGTTTATGAATTGAAATACTAGTGATGGAAATTTTCGTTTTATTAAAAAATAAAGAATTATCTTAAGTTAGAAGATTTATGTTCAGCTGTTTATTTTGATTATTCAAATGTTCCACACAACCCTTCTCTGCATGTCTAAAGAAGCAGGGAAATACATAGAGTTCCATATGTCTCCGGGGTAATAGTGGATAGAAATTAAAAGGATTCCCAATAATGCACGCCTCGTATGAAAGATAATAATACGTGTTCCTACATCCAAGACCTACGTATAGGTAACCTAGGAGTCAGCATCATCTAGTGTTAAAACTCTCGCAGGAGGGACCCGATTAAGAGTGAAGGTTGACGGTATTTTTCTAAGACGAGATACGGGTAGAATAAGATTGTTGAAGTTAATGGATGCCTGCGCTGTTAGACAGACACGGAGCAGATATACAAAACAATTGGATTGGACACGGAAAGTTAATGACCGATTTTCCGTGTATGACGAATGACCCCCCCCCCCCCCCCCCCCCCACGATTCTTCAGGACTCCCCAAACACGTTCAGATCGGCCATGAGACGGCCTTGCATCAGGGTTGGGTGATCATTTCCCACAGTAAAAGGTCCAAGTGTCTGCGAGGTAAGGCACTTTTCCTGAATGCAGAGAAGCGCAAAAATCCATAAATCCTGCGGCGGCGCACAGCTCTGTGATCTACAACAAAAATCTCATTAGCTGTGTTGCTACAAGTCCAAATTGTGCACACATAAAAGCACAGGTCCGTGTTGCGAGTGACGCCTAACAGCAGCTGGACGCCAGGGTTGTGAGGGACGAAGATATATGAGGTAATGGGGGCTGATATAACACAAACAAGTGATATGTGGAATCCGACAAACACGAAGGGGAAAATGGAGAGCTGTGTTCTCCAAAAAATGTACTCCGCACTGGGTCTTAACTATTTTCAATGTGTACTACTGCCCACCTTTTTTTTATTTGCATTGGTTGCTGTTGGGACTCACCACCGGTGTGGTTTGTTGTAACCCCGGGGCAATTGAACCAGGGCCTCCCAGATAACTGGCAACTAGAAGTACACGATACAAACGTCAGGTGGCTACGCAATCAATCCTAGCAAGGCACAACAGAAAAAAAATGTGACAGGAAGTATGGGTAGCGGAAACTATATATCGAAATGTGCTGTTGGGGGGAGTCTCCGCCGTGGCATGACAGAATGGACATCGACCACTTGATGTTCTCCCATGCACACGCCCCCAGTTGATTGGACAAGATCAGCCATTGAGTTAAGGGCAAACAGGGTGGGAGGGGGAAGGGACAGGTGAGTGAGGGTGAGAGTGGTGTGGCGTATACAGGGACAAAAGAATAAAGTCGAATAACAAAATGGCCATTACCGCAAGGGCAACAATGTAGATAGAAGCACAAGAAACAAAGGATGAGAACGGGAAATAGTCCAAGGGCTAGGGTGCTCGAAGAGGCTGCGTGATGGAGAGGTTATAGCAACGCACATCCTGGTTGGGTACTGGTGTCCTGACGTGTATGTGGGCGGCTGACACAGGATGCCATACAGATGATGTGTGCAAGACGTTGGTTCTCCACCTTGAAATATCCTGAGAACCAGAGCCGTTTATGCAGTCAGATGGGTTAGCTAGTGGTACAGTTTGCACCCTGTTGCAATCCCGCACGCCACATCTCGTCAGTAGGTTCCTGTGCAGCCTCCCAGCTGTGCCATTATTCATGTGTGCCAGCTTGGTCATCAATTGAACCGACCATAGTCCTAATCAATCGTTGTAAGCCCCTTGCTGCGCGGATCTGCTGCGAGAGGAGCGGTTAGGTGAGGGCTGTCTCCTCAGGGACCCAGGTTATAGCTCTACTCCACTTCGAACAGAAGCAAATCGTGAGGATCGCGTGAGATGCGGACAAATCTTCTCCGGTGAGGGATCCTACCTAATAGAAGCATATGAATGGGGCACCAGGAAGTACCTCAGATAGATGGGGAACTAGGGACCAGGGCTGTCCTGGAGGGTGAGAAAATGTTTAGTGACAAGCACACACATTTGGCATAACACTGAGGCATTATTACCAGACCCAAAGATATTACAGTATTCACAATGCTTACCATCATCTGCACAGGGAGAAACATCACTCCTGTTGGGGCAGAAATCGCAGTCCAGATTGTAAAACAGACAAAGGGAAAGTTCTAAAAGAAAAAGAAAAGAGGTATAGGGAAAGTTACGAGTTATACGTAAGAATTCACTAATGGAGGGCGATCGTCTCAGTTCCTGCGCGTCTCCGGAGGAAGGTGAAGGCCACGATAAGACGCCTGCACACGGATAGAAGGGCAAAATAGGAAGAGAATTAAAAGGATAACGCGAACAGTTAGATATCTGATCCGATACGCAAATAGAAAAGGAATCAAATCGAATAAACAACTAAAATAGAGGTGAAAAATTAAGGACATAAACCCAGGCGGGGTGAAACAGTTCGGTGTAGGATTAGAGATGCCTATTAAAGGATGGAACCAGCCAAGGATGTGGAGAGATTCTTTTCTTGATGTATGGTTTCGGGTCAGGTGGGTTAGCGGTGGGAGTAAAAGCAACGCCTGCAATAATAGTCAGAAGTTGTGATTTACGGAAATCGGTTCCTTTTGGTGGATGAAGTGCTGGTGGGAGATAGTAAGGGGCTATTGGAACTGAAACTAGTGATTAAACGGAATAGGTTTGCGATCTGGTAGAAACGGTCAATTGAACTAATGTTACGATGGTCAGGACGGGTAAGGTTTCCAGTTGTAGGCATCCTTATTACTCTTGGGCGGGTCGGCGGCAATTGTGCCTGCTTGTAAAAGAGGAGCACAAAATGTATACAGCACATCGTTGATGTTGAAAAACACTTTCGCAGTCTGGTGCAAGAGTCACATAAGCAACCCCCGAGTGCTCAGATGAAGGTACATAACTTGCCTCCCATCAAACTTCACAGTTAGATGGATCCTTGGGACGAACATGAGTCAAATGGGCAGCATGGGCCCACAAGGGGTGGAAATGCAATTACACATACGTGAGCATGTACAGTGGGCAGGTCATAAGGACATCCCATTTTACCCATGACACTTAGTTAGAGGCACCCCTAACCTATAAATTCTAAACAATCAGTCCAAGTTCTACAAATGACGTCTCAGAGAACCTGCATGCTTGCTTGTTCACATATTTATCCCTGCCTATTCGAGTGGATGGTATGTGCGGTGCCCTTGTTGATGTCCATTGATGCACATGACCCCCCCCCCTTCCAACAACCTCAATTTTGAGCCCACGGACTTCCACCAATACCAACCATCTCTTGAAATCTACATGGTTTCAAGTGGAATGGCACCATTACAAATGGATTATGAACTGCACAAGTTGAGTACATATTGGCACAGGCAACCAAAAACCATGTCATATCACCCCACATACATACGCGGGTTGACTTGCAAAAAGAATTGATCCCCACAACAAAACAGACCATTGGCACAGGGTCACTAACCTAGGGTCATAGAGTGAGGAGACTTCACTGATAACAGCACCAAAGGTCGTCTATCAACAACATAGATGGGGGGGGGGGGGTGCGGTGGGGGGGGGAAAATCAATCTGGGTGAAGAGAACATAGGAGGGAGGGAAATGGCAGATTAAACTAAAGAATCACACTAAAACGCAGTTGAGGTGTCTCATGCATCGAGAATGCATATCTTGCTACTCACGGTGATTGTGGTGAGGTTTGGGGTGAGGGGCAACGATTAGGGACAGGGAATCGCGACTTGTGAGCAGTCATCTGGGCAAGCAAGGAAAGCACGGCGTGTGTGGAGCCGGTAATTGCGAGCGCGAAAAAGGGAATCTTGGCGATTTGTGTGACCGAAGAGGCACAAACAGGACACGCGGGTCTGCAAACAACCGGGGACATGATCAAGGCGAAACAGCATAGCACACAGGAGGGCCTCAGCACATCGGGCGAGTCGGCAAACAAATTGCTCTACTAATCAAGGGCAGAAGATATGGGGTGGACTCAGCGAGGGCCTCAGGAATCAGCATGGACGATCGGCACGCTCCAATGAACGGGAGTGCCGGATAGGCCGCAAAAGGACACGCGGTCTGCAAAAAACGGGGACATGAATTCAGGCGAAAAAACACATAGCACAAGGAGGGCCCTCACCTCGGCGCGAAAGTCGGCAAAACACATTGATCTGTTACTCCCCCATTGTCAGGAAGATATGGTGGGAAGCGGCGAGCCAGCGAGCAATGTCGGGGGTCGTACAGGAATCGTCGAGTCCGGGGGGGAATCGGCGAGCGTGGAGGCCCGTATTGGGGGTCTTTATTTATAGCAGCCGGGGAACAAGCCCCCAGAGAGTTCGCGCCTGAATCATAGGAAAAATGGGGGGCCGCCCAGTCAGGAGTCAGTGGCAAGCAGGGCAAGCCCAGCCAGCTGAAGGTAGGATCTGACAGGCATCGGTTGAGGTAGAGGGGTGGGGACACGTAGTGCGCTGAACACAGACCATCTATGCAATTCTCGATGGAGGTGGAGGAGTGGTGCTTGCTACGGACGGGCTCGCTGGGCCATCATGGGTGGAACATCCGGGGAGGGCTCCGAGTGACACCCCAATCCCCCGAAGAGGAGAGGAGGCAAACCAACGCCACCCCCACAGGAGGACTGACGGGGGGCCAGGACCAGCAGTAACCCAGGGAGGAGCGGCATGCCACCACAACCGCGGCCACTCATGGTGGACAGAGAGCAGAGGGCCAGCTGGCCCCACCTGGACCACCACCAACAAGAGTCACCCTGCTGCACTCAGGGGGACCTGGGGGGCCAATGCCCATGGAGCAGGTCTGCATCCTTGTCGGACTTTCGAGGCTGGGGATATGATGGGAGGCTGAAGGCTGGTGGATGGCCAGGAGGGGGAAGAGGGACCTCATCGCCAGGTCACTAGCCGACATCCCAGGCGAGGTGTGTGGTGAGTCTACCCCGGACCTCGGGTCAAGAAAGTTGGTACGACCGCAAAGCCGGCAAGAAGACATCCTCGCCGATGCAAGGCCATCATAAGGCAGTGTATGTTGAACATTGTGACAGGTGCCACACAAATGCTGGAACAACATCTAGGAGGGTTTAATGTGTTTTTCTTTTCAACAGCATCCACCACCCATTCAGGACGTCCCGCTAGATGCGCGGCCAGGAGCAGCATGAGGAGCAGGACCCAAGTAAGAAGCACCAGGCCACAGACCACCCCCCTCCAGGAAGGGCGGGCCACAGCTGGGGGCGGGAACTGAGCTAGTGGAACTGGTATGGCTACCAGTGCCAGCCGTTAGTAAGGGTCTGAAAGTGAGGCACAGGGGCTCATTGAGCTGTGACATACGGAGCTCGCATGTTTGGTCCAGGCCTATTTCTGTATGTGATTATGGTGACCCACAAGCGACAGCCCATGCCAGATCCCTAGGCCAACATGTGACGCTTCGGCCCTTCCTTAATGTTTGTAGTTTCAACTGGGTGTTTCTTGGTCATGACCCAACTAGCACATGCTGTTCTTTGCCACTGTTCTGAGGTGGTGGGCTTCCCTGTGAAGACTGTGGATGTGGGTCCGACTAACCCCTCCGTGCCCCCCCAGGGAGCTCTCCTGCCGCTAATAGCAACTAGATGACCGTAGCAAAGGGCCTGGGCGTTAGCAGGGCACATGTTTGGGATGAGTTTAGCACTGGGGACTAATTTCTTTGTATTCTTTTTTCAGACCCACAACCAGTGGCCACGGGGCCAGTCCAATCCAGCCTCCTGAGGTGCGAGCAGCGGCTGCAGCGGATGGAGGCCAAGCTGCAGGCGGTCACAGAGGGCATAGCCAAGCTGAGGGACACTCTGTCTGGGCTGCGTCAGGAGCTGGAAGGGAGCGACTGATCCCTGGCACCCCTTTCTGCCCCCCCCCCTGGTCATGTTGACCTTTTGTGGACTTTCTGGACCCTATGGGTTCCTGGTTTGGGATGGCCAGCGTTTTTTAGACCCCTGCCCCGGTCATGTTGACCTCTTTGTATATAGTGACTGTTTTAACCTTTTATACGTTTGTATGGAGCGAGGGCCAACCATAGCTTTTTTATTGATTCTAGTAAAATCCCTTGCCCTGCATTCTCTTGTGTGTTGTCTTTACTGTTGCGCAGGGGTGGGAATGGTGATGGGTGTGTTTTTCCCCCAGTGGTAGAAAGTGCAAGGGCTGCCAGGACATGATGTGGGATGTGGTCCTCTGTGCAGATCTCCTGATGATCGATCTGTGGTCCACCACCAACTTGCCCGATCGGCCCTGAATCAATGTGATGGAACCAACATGTTGGTTCTCTGTCGGATCCGATTCTGGGCCCCCGATTGATCGGACGTGATCGATCGGGCAAGGTGGGCTTCACGTGATTCCGGGACGATCGTTTAGCGTGCACGCGCCTGGAATCGATCGTCCCGGAATCCGCTGGGAATCAGACCAGTGTATGGGGACCTTAAGACATTGGTGTCAGCAGGAGCAACATTTTTTTTCTGTATGTCTCTTTTGTGCTTGATGTGCCTGATCCTGTGCCTACACTCTAGTGGTGTCGCTAGGTTTAGTGTCCTCCTATGCGGGGAATTCATGGTGACACCACATACTGGCATATAAAGCATGCTAAATGCACTGTATCTGATGGAGGTGTGGTCACATTTAATTTACAGATGAAGGGCCTAAAATAGTATGGTGTGTTCTGTTTGAATTAAACAACAGAAGATACATGAGGTCATAGACATAGACAGAAGGTGGAACATTCCTGCAGAAATACTTCAGGAAATGGTCAATCAGGTAAAGCTGATAAACTTCAGTAGATGGTAAGTAAAGGATACTATGAGGAAGAGCTCTTCCTTCACAGAAATCATGCTGAAGCCTCAGTCAGCACAGAAAGGCATGGGACATTGCAGGATATAGAGCTGTGTACAAGGGCTGTGCAATCACTCAGGACTGTGCCATTCACAGGTGGGGGGAAGAGGCTGTGACATTGCAGCTAAGGGAGATGGGAGTCTTCTTGCTGTGTAGCATTTGAGGCAAGTCCTTGTATAAAACAAAAACCTGTAAAAATGATAGTTGGAAAGTGGGTGTCACCCCTCCTCTGAAACTGAAATGGTGTCCCCTAATGCCATCCACTTGCTCTGCACTGGGCTAGTGATGCTACTTCATCATCATGGACCAAATTAAGAATGGTCACTAGTGGGAGAATGTGAACAATAACCCTCCCCAACGGTCCCCCCAAGTGTAGCTCAGGGTGGTTTTTTTTTTACAAATAGTTTACCTATTCCAAGCGGGCCAATGACATACAAGCTCTTCTTCCTAGATCCACCTCCTCTAGGCGTCCTGGGCATAATTAATGATGACAGAAATGTGCAGCAGGGGGAGAGTGGGCATAAAATAAATAACTGATTTGTAATTGGTTAATTTTCCCTGTACAGGACAGCTAGGAAGGTAAAGCATGGCTGCCAGTAACATATAAAGTTAAACAAACAACACATGAAAATAAATTGTTATGGGCGTGTGTACTGTAGTGTTTGTGTTTCTTTACATAATTTATGTGGTTTCCATGCATTTGTCATGCGATAATACAGCAAACATCTTGACTTGATTGGAAAACAAAGCTCCCACTAATCTCAGACTGACCTTAACTGATCTCATAACCCTGTATACATGAGCTCCAACTTTGCTTATATTTAGGTGCAACTAATCACTATAATGAATGTGTCTTTGCCTATTTTGAAGAGTACTTTGAAGCTACATGAATATATTTTCCAGTTCCGTGCATGCAGTGTACATTGTGAAACCTAACCATCTTTTACTTTTGTACTTTTTCATGTGTTTGCTGAAATATGCCAAACAGTGCATTGTTAAGTCTACATCTGGATGTTTAAAACACGTTTAAAACATTTGTAACACACTACCTGATTATGGGGAATGCATCTGTTTCTCACTTCCCCTGGCAACAAATCGTACAGAGTTAAAAAAAAATGTGATCCTTAAATGAGTTTTCAAACTGCAGCCAGTTACACAGTTATAATGGTGATGATATTTATGTAACATGTTTGTTCAGAATTTCTTTCCAGGCTGTTGGCAGTTCCCCCTTTATCAGCTGGTATGTTTTACTAAGAGCTGCTTTACCTCACCCTGCCCTGGGCCTGTCAAAGCCTCAGACTTTGGGACTCCAGTGCTTTTATTTAGACATGTCTTTTTTTTTCTCTTTACCTCATTTGGGAAGGGCATGGATTTCGGTTACTTGAATTGCAGGAATAAAGTTATCAGGCTTGCCAGATGTTCTGACTGCATCTGAGTTTCAGTTAGAAGTTGAAATGAAAGCTGCTGTTACTTTACAAAGATTAAATAATCGAGCGTTAACTGATTTGGTCTTTTTTCTTTACTTTTAAAACTGTAAATATTGCTTCCATTGTTACCAAAATAAGCTAGCACAAAATACTAGCCCTTCACCCAAAGCTGTTCCTTTCATGAATTTCTTTTTTTTTTTTTGCTTACTCCACCTTTTGGAATTTGTTGGCTGATCTATTTGCTATTGTTATAAAATAAAAAAGGTACAAAATCAGACCCACTACATTAGGTAACCAGTCCTGACTACACACAACTGAGCTTAGCCAAGGAATACTTGCAATGAAAGGTAGTATACACTTGCATTTTTGCCATGCACATGTTTTTGATGCTGTAGAAACATAGCTGAAGGCTAGATACTGTCTGGTTGCCCCCTACTGTCAATGGGTGTTTTAGACATTTTCTTACTATTGCACATGTGAGCCTAAAGCCCCCCATACACCCCAGATTCCTCCATACAATTTCCATCAGATCTACCAACAACTATGTAGTATAATGACCTCCCTGATAGAATACATAGTGATTGGAAGGTGTAGAAATGTCCTCATATTACATGGTTTTGGTAGATGAAAAGTTGATTGTACAGAAATTGCATGGTAATTGTATGTGGTGTATGGGCTTAACAGCCTTATGAAATGCCACTACAAGAGCTCAAAGCGCTTCTGGAAAAAAAATTAAAAATTTATCCAGTGTCCCTCTTAAGCTCCCTTGCGCACTGCTAAGGTACAGATTTCTGTACCAAAAGCGCACCATAGACTTTAATGGAAAAAGTTTTTTTACATTGTATGACTGTAATTTCACAAAGTATGTTCAGTCTTGTAGACATCCTGAATATAATATCATGTTCATATGCTTTGTGAATAACTCACAATATCAGAGAATGAAGATTTCAATAATTCACTTTATCATGTAAATTAGCAGTGCAACCACTAGATGGCAGTGCAGATGTGCCAGGTTACGTAGGAGAGCATGAGTGATCTGTGCAGCTGCAGCTGCCTCTTCATTAGTTCTGAGCCACACGGATCAGTGAGTTTGCACTCTTGTGGATCTCTGCCTGACAAACCCAGCTTGTCCACTGCAGTTCTAACAGGGCAGAGCTGGACTAGCTGGGACCGTCAGGAACGGCAGGGGGGTTAATGCAGAACCCCTTTGCACTTCCATCCTCTTTTTCATGTGCAAGGGAGTTCTGAATTAAAATGGATTAATATATTAATTCATATTTGATTTTAATAAAATGGCATGGGTGGGATCCCTTACAATCCATTAACAGATTCTCCTTTCGCATATCGTCTGGCAGGACCGGGAAGGGGGACCTAAAGATCAGTGTGCCCTTCCTGACCATACAAGACCCCTCAAGGTTTAAAGCTTTTCAAAGCTTGGGGGGGCTATGAACAAGTATGATCCCCCATCAATACCAGTCCCCGCTGCAGAGTCGACCAGCCAGATGGTAACACTTGACAAGTGCAGTGAACATGGGAACTGGCTCTAATATAGTCACTGATACAACCCTTAACTGCAGTCTCCTGTTCTGCAGAGCTTGATCACATACAGTTTTAGCATTTCTGTAACAAACAACAGTAAATTAGTTATTGCATTGCTTACAAAGAGTCAGCAAATTACTGAATGACCTGGTAGAAATTTAGTTGCACAGAGAAATGCACTCAACATAGCCCTTCCAGAAATGTTGTCAGGTCACAGCTGGTTGTCAGAGTCATGGCATGATTCACAAGCTCCCCTGTAGCAGGGTGCCATAAGGTATGGCTAAAATGCTGTTTAATATCTGCCCTGTCCTCCCCTGGGAGTTTAGCTGTAAATAGGTTAGAGGTGCACAGACATAGGAAAGGGTTAAGCATGCTCTGCCAGTGTCATATGTAACCTAACACTGTTGTTTTGGAATTTCAATGTTTGAAGCGTTTTGAAGGCCAGGGAGGATTCCAGATTATTCTGGAACCTTTTGCATGATATAATGTGCCAGCCTGAGTGGGAGTTGCCAGCCCCAAAAGGTAGTTTATATATATCGTTTATGTAAAAGGGAAGTTTCAGATTAGATCCTACATCTGGAAACATCAGTAAATACTGCACCTTCAGCTGTCCGTCTGTGTCATCGTCACATGGGGAGGCAAGAGGACCTGTCTTGACATGTGATTACCCTGACCTAGAAGGGAGTGGGTGCCCAGCTATCCTGGAATGGCAGTGCAACTCACACAGTGGCTGGCGCAGTAAGTAACCTTCAAGTGTGGAACTTTTTTCCTCAAGACTGTACCCTGTAGACCCCCTTGGGCTGCAGTGCAACCTGCTTAACCCTGTTATTTATATTACAAATAAAGTTCCCCAGTTATTGCAAAGTCACTACTGCTGTGGACATTCATGTTATTGGAGAGTGTACTGTGATACTGCAGGAGTTAACTGGTGTCCGAGCACAGGGCCAGTGAAAAGTAGGCGTCTGTGGTGGGAGTCCAGTGAAGATTGTCTGGAGATAGCAGTGAGAAACACCTGCTAACCCTGTTCCCGTCTGCATCCATTACACCCCTATACCTGGAAGTATTGTTTATATAGTATTGTCTCAAACTTCTAGAATTGGACAGAAAATTAAGGGCAGGGGTTCTCACCAGCCTTGTCCGTTCACGAACAGGCGAATCAGACTTTTAGAAAAGTCTGACATCAGCCTGTTCGCAGGGTGATGTCACTTCTGGTAAATGGAACACACATTTCCATGTTCCATATGCCGGAAGTAAAGTCAACGAGATCTCTAGTGAAAAAATTCTTTCTCCAGCCAGATTTTTCCTTGCCTGATCCAGCAGGCGGAAGAACAACAAACAAACATGCAGAAGTAGCTCCAAGAAGGCCAAAAAGACTATGGAGAAGACGTTAAGAAGTTTGTTGAAAGAGACTTCTATGTAGATGATGTTTTAAAGTCACTTCCCTCACCAGAGGCTGCAATCAGTCTACTCAAAGGGACTCAAAGCATGCTTTTTTGTTCAAATCTCAGGCTGCATAAGATAGCTTCAAACAGCAAACTTGTTATGGAGGCCTTTCCTACTCAAGATCACGCCAGTGATTTGAAAGATCTAGACTTGGGTACAGACCCCGTACCCATGCAATGCAGCTTAGGCCTCAACTGGGACCTCAAATCTGACACCTTTACCTTTCAGGTGGACCAAGAGCGGAAACCCTTCACACGACAAGGAGTCTTATCTACAATCAATAGTCTATACGATCCTCTTGGATTTGCAGCTCCTGTGATCATCCAAGGTAAGACTCTGCTCAGAGAGTTGACCACAGATACATGTGATTGGGATTTACCACTTCTACCAGAGAAAGAGGCACTATGGGTAACATGGAGAGACTCTCTAACAGAATTATCTAACTTAAGTATATGTAGACCATATGCCCACTTCTCTCCTACAGAGGTTCAGTCCAGGCAGCTGTGTGTATTTTGTAGAGATGGTCGAATTTTTCGACTTGCTAATTTTGTGAGCTGATTGCAAAGCCCCTGAACATGGTATCATCACCAAAATTGCTGGAGATGTAGAGAAGGGTTGGGGGAACATTTGAAAGAAAAAAGTATGGCTCTAGCAAATGTCGATTTAGCATAAATGAAGTTCAAAGTTAAAGTCGAAATTCCGATTTTTGAAATTTCTACTTGACTTTGAACTTAATTTGTGAAAAGACTATTTGTGTTAGAGACATACTTTCTTTTTTGGAGTATACCCCCAACCCTTCTCTACATCTCCAGCAAGTTTGGTGATGATACTATGTTCAGGGGCGTTGTAAGTCGAAACCGTCGAAATGGTCTAGTATTTTGTGATGCCATACCAAGACTGGAACAAGCCATACCAAGACTGGAACAAGCCATACCAAGTGCTGCTGTTCTGGCAGTGGAACTAGCAAACCTTATCACATCTGAAATAGATGTAACACTTTATAGCACAGTGTTTCATACAGACAGCAAAGTAGTGTTGGGCTACATTTACAATGAGACTAGAAGATTTTATGTCTATGTTCACAACAGAGTTCAGAGAATCAGGTGGTCTACACAGCCTACCCAGAGGTGCTATGTACCAAATAACCTCAACCCTGCAGACCGTACTACAAGAGCTGTTCCTGCAGCCCACCTTAATAAAACCACATAGCTCACAGGACCACCATTCCTCTACAAGCCTGTACACATTTAAACTACTAGAACCAAACGCTTATGCAGAAATTCGTCTGTATTCACCACAAAAGTTTCCAACAGAGAGCTTGGATCCAGACGATTCAACAAGTTTTCTTCATGGAGATCACTGAACAGGGCTATAGCTGGCCTGATTCACAAAGCCAAAACCTTTAAAACCATGCCTACAGCATCAGAGCACTGCAAAGGTTGGCATTACTGCCCCAAGGCCCACACAGTGGATGATCATTTCTTACTCACCCCTTCCACTCTTCTCACCCAAAAGGTCAGTACAGCATCAGCTCCTCCTGGTGAGTTCAGTACTAAAGACTTGATTTGACTACAAATGTCAGTGGAGATGAGTGCAAACCCTAGCAGATGCCTTCTGTGATTAATGGAGAAAACACGTTATTTCTACACTACATGTCTGGAATAAGTGGCAAACCAGCAAGCCCAACATGGAGGTTGGCAACGTTGTTCTTGTAGAAGACTCTCAGTCAAAAAGGAATGACTGGCCTATTGGACTGATAACCAAGGTGTTCCCAAGTGAAGATGGGAAAGCCAGGAAGGTGGAAATTAAAGTCTGCAGGCAACATGAGCCTAAACTCTACTTCAGACCTGTTACTGAACTGATTTTGTTACTCTCTCCAGAAGTGACCT
Source organism: Ptychadena robeensis (assembly GCA_036250615.1). Classification (NCBI taxonomy): domain Eukaryota; kingdom Metazoa; phylum Chordata; class Amphibia; order Anura; family Ptychadenidae; genus Ptychadena; species Ptychadena robeensis. Next base: position 59,948,532 of record CM070036.1, on the reverse strand, counting down.
AATGTGGTATCTTTAAGGATACCAGTCGGGGAGTGTCATGCCTTCAGCAAGTTATAGTTGACTTTACAAGTCTTTCATATAGATAACATGTTGACCCTCTAGTGGCCTTCCCATATACAGGCCAGTTATTGCAGTTTTGGGAAGTTTGATTTATTTTAGCTTCCATAGTTTCTAATCCTTGAACTTTAGTGACATCACCAGCTCACTCTAGCAGCCATGTTATCATTCTGCAGACATGTTGCTGAAACAGCAATCAGGACACAGGTGATCACAGTCCAAGAACAGAGCACAAACACAGGTAGCAGTCAGGGAACAAGCAAAAGAGTAGTCAAATCCAAGCCGGGGTCAGTAGCCATTGGTGTCACGTTAGGAAGGGAGCAATGCGAGAAGAGTAGTCAATATTCAGTAGCCAAAAGATATCAGAAATGGGAGCAGGATGAGGAGACCCAGCGAGTTATTGGCAAGGCACAATAATCTGGCATTGAATGCAAGTTGGGACCTGGCTTTTATAGGAAGTCCAGGGGAGTGGCCAAGGGTTTAGGGTTTATGAGAACTAGGTGCCTTCGCTTTTTTACCTGCGCACACATCTTTGCAATAACAAGTTGGAAGTTATTCAATTGTCGACTCATTGCTGATATAGGGTTTATCTGTCTGTCAAGATATGTACCGTCACACATAAGGAGGACAGAACACATATATTAGTTTTACATTTTCAGTATTTCTATTTTTATGTCTAGCATGTTCCCTTAGATGGCTGATCTTGAGACAGCTCCAAATGTAGCAAGCAAGCAGTCATTTTGGGAGGCTAAAGTTGGCATCAATAGCAGTCGGGCAGGTTTGGATTTTCTTGTCTGAGTTTCTATATATCACTGCCAATAAAGCAGAGATGAATAAAGATAACCCAGCAATTGAAATAAATGCCTTGGAGGCAGTAATGGGGAGATTGGTTAATATGCACAGTAGTAGATGTGCATGTCAGGTAAAGGTTGAATCATCACAGGGTCCTATTGATCATAAGTGAACAAACATTCTCTATACTGTATAGCCTGCATTTGTATTGTGCTACATGTGTTCACTCCCCCCTAGCACTTCCACGATATATTAAGTGCTAGGATTTGAATGCAGACTTTTTTATGAGTTGCAGGCCAGGGACAAGGCCTTACTTGTTGCCTTTCTCCACCTGTTTCAGATTATTCCTTTGGGTTTCATGTATAGCACATTACAGAATGATAAAAAGCAAATACAGAGAGAGGACATATTTAAATGTGTTATATTTTACAGCCAGTGATGTGATCACTTAGGCATTGATGTTAAATTTGCATTTATTGAACTACTTTTTTCATTACAATATAAAGTGATCTATGAGTAGGGTTAAATAATATGTTATTTGTGGCTTTTATAGTTGCCTGTAAAGTCAGACTTTTCATTTTATCATATATTTTTTTTAAAATAGACATTTCAGCTTAAATATCCTTGACATTCCAAAACTATCTTTATATAGCTGGTTCTCTAGCTTCTCATGTCTGCAACTTTAGACTGATTTTTTTCGGGAAGACGGCAGCTTGTACATGACGGCAGCTTGTACATGACATATACAAGCTGCCGTTTTCCCGAAAAATCGGGCATCCGCGGTCGGGACCCGACCGACTTTTCAGCCGATTTTAAAACAGTTCTGAATCCCTCCCTCCCGACCTACCCGACCGGATCGGTCGGGAGGGCTAAAAACGTGTATGGTCACCTTAAGCCAACTACATGGTGCTTTTTCTCTTTCTCTCTCTCTCTCTCTCTCTCTCTTTCTCTCTCTCTCTCCCCCACTCACCCCCAAAACACTCACACATAAACAACCATCAAGCTCCATAAAATTAGTAAATGGCCTAAAAATCACAGAACAGAAATACTTTATGTTGTCTACATCTGGACTCCTTGCAGTTATGTTCACATGTCCCACTAGGATGTGTCAGCTAAGGAGGGGGATCAGGGTTTCTGCATAGCTTAGAGTAGACAAGTTTGACAAACTATTTAATCCCTTAACACAGAAGTACAATCTAATATATTCTCAGCAGGTAGAACACCATTGCTTCACTGCTATAAAACTTGTTCCTTACGCTGATAACATTTTAATAGATGAAGTTGAATCTTTTACTACTTTACCTTCTCTGGTTCTTTCCTTTCCACTCATTAACATACTAATAACATCTTAAATGAAACCTTTTCATTTCTATAGACCCTGTAGATCAATGCAGCTGGCAGGGGGAGTTGGCAGGGTGCTGTGTATTCTTTTCCCAGACAGAAAAGCTTTTTTTAACATTTACATGTAATGCAGCCTCCATAACTACAAGAACTGAAACATGTGGGTCTGCAACAGTTTATCTGGGAAGATAAAAAAACGTATTACAGTGTTTACCCTGGCATGTTCATTTATTATAAAATTGCTGTCTACAACTAGCCATATATGTATCAACTTTTACTCAATTGATTTTCAATTTGATTGAACAATCAATTTGATTGAATGACTTTAAATCAACTACCTAATATTGGCTGATGGTACTACCATACAGTGTAATTGATGGAAACATTTTTCTGACCATTGCATTATTTTCCAAAGGTGTGTGCGCATGCTCCAAAATTTGATTGATTTTTTACTGTATTGGTTGAAAATTGGGTAAAATTTGGAAAATTTAGGTTAATGGTACAATTATTTTGCATCTGATCGTATCTTGGCACATGTGCATACATCTTTAGTTTAAGGAATTGGTTTTGTATTGAGTAAACTGACTGGTAGTGCCAACAATCAAGTTGATGCTGCATGGGTAGCTTGAGGCTATGAGGGATAGACCTGGTAATAGGGGGAGTAAAATTGCTATGGTGAAATTATTTTAGAAATATTTAGGAAGTAATTATTAAAGGTTTTCTACAAGCATGAAATGTCTATTATTAGTTTAATTTATTGCTATCAATTACTATTCCTTTTAGTGAAAACAACAGAGCTCACTTTAAATTGACCTGCATTGCTTTTGACAATGGTTGAGTACTAATATTGAGTAAATTAATTTTGATTGGTTGGATGGGTGGGAATAGATAGTGTTACAAAGAGCAGATACAGAGTAGTGAGTCAGAAAACCATGGCAAAAATTTTTTCAATGCTCTGCTACAGGAAAATGTATTACAGGAATTCTATTAAATGGGAAAGTAACACAGAACAGTCTAAATAATGCAATTCACCCCTTGTAGACAGTCACAATAAAGGGGTACTCAACTGGTGCAATCTTTGGTATTCTCAAACCAAATTCCATGCTCACTGGAACAGTCCAAAGGGCTGCACTCTAAAGGGTCTTTCCAACATCGGTAACTGCTGTCTGAGGCACCATGTTCCTCTGCAATTAATTAGACTGCAGCAAATCTAATTTGTTCCAAAACAGTGGCCTGTACACCAGATACAAGCTGTCTCGCTCCAAAGCCCTCCTTACGCTTCCAAATGGCATGTTGCACACTGGTAGGCGCAAAGGCACTACACAACAATACAGCTTTACTGTCCTCTGTTCCACCAACACTGAGCACACAAGACTGGGACAGTGCCTTCTTTATAGAACCTGTCACAGAGCTCCCCCTAGAGGCCCCTAACATTATGTTAAGCTCTCACGCATCAGTTTCTCTAGAAACAGATGAAGCCACAACTGCTTTTCTGACCAGGTGTGGCCATCATTTTGTGGCTTGTAAACTTTTATAAATGATTAGGTCTAAATGATCTACTAACAGTAAAATAGCCCTTTTTAGTTGTAATAGATAAGCCAATTAAAAAGGACCCTTATGCTAAAATAGTTGTTCATTTATATAGTATGAATACAGAGTTCCGTTTAGGAGGAGGCTTGTGTTCATAAAGCTAGGCAAAATAAAAAAGAACTGGATGAGCTCCGCAATCTACTACTGATGCCATTGGGATCACTAAATATTTTTAGTAATGGACATTTTGGATGTGCCAAAATCAATATATACCCACATCATATTAACTGCAATTATCAAAGCCCAATCCAAGATCAAGTAAATGAGTTGGCCCCTCTGTTGTGATATTTTCTTTTTATGTAAAGAATTATACCCACCCCATTCATCCTCCATTTACCCCTGTTCTTAACTGTACACGTGTAGGTTGCAGATTTTGTAAGTAATGAGAACAAGTGAATAGTATATATCTTAGTATTTCAAACACATCACATAACAACTCAAATTTATTTATTTTTTTTTTTTTATTTTTTTTAACAACTCAAATTTTATTCTACAAGAGAAACATTATGACACTGATACTTAATACTTGGTATTATTCCAGAGCCTTGCTGTCTGAATGAGCACATTGTTTTACGGAAAATGAATAAGACACATCTTTCTTTGTGTAATTAGGCTGTTAATTCATCCTGCCTTGAAACATTACTTGATAACCTGAGGCTATATTGAATGAAGAAAGCCTGATTTGACCTTAGAATACAATATAGTTTTAGACTGTTTTTGTCATTGGTAATGCATGAAAAAAATGTCTGGCTGGAAAATAAAATAAGAAATCGCCATATGTTTATTTGCTCAATTGCCTTGCTTTATTTGTTTGCATCTTTGCATAGACCCATAAAATGTTTCCTTAACCTGGTTCAAGGGCTTTATTTTCACGGATGCTGTTGAGGTATTGTCTCATCACATATAGTGTGCTAGTGTTATTGCAAAATTAAAATGAAAACACATTTAAGGAAGCATGCACACTGGCATCTGGAAAAAGCACCGCGCCACAGCTAATAGAACATGTTGCGTCCTCTGGTCGCTTTTTGGGCATTAATTTATTGACCTGTTAATATAGTGCCTGCACTCATAAATGGGTAGGCGTTCTCTTGACTGCTGTCGACTTTCAGCAGCCCGAAAAGTATACAAGTGAATACTGCCTAAAGCTAGCCATACACGTGTCGGATTCCATGGCCAGTCGATCACCCATCCGATCGATTCCGGCGATTCTGCCGGGAATCGCAGGTGTGATCAATCGGCCAATTAAGAGTATCCATCGCTGCATACCACCTTGTCCAACGGATTCCGGGACGATTCCGTGTCCGATTGTCCACCTCACAAATGGCAACTCCCCCTGATCTGTGCAGAATCGGATTAGAAAGACCAACATGTTGGTTCTCTGTCAGATCCAAATCTGGGCCCCTGAACGATCGGACCTGATCGATCGGACAAGGTGGGCTGCATGCGATTCCGGCACGATCGTTTCGCGTGCACGCGCCCGGAATCGATCGTGCCGGAATCCGGTGGGAATCCGACACGTGTATGGGGGCCTTAAGAGTGTTATCACATTGGTATAATTAATTAGCAGATCTGGCCTAGTACATAAGGCTACATTTATATGGTTGCACCTATTTGTAAGGGCTTGCACACAAATAACACCCCCATGATAGTTACCGGGTAAATGAGCCCTTAGTCAGCCTAGGGGCCAGACTGTTAGTGGTGCTAGGTGTCTTGAGAACAGGACTGATGAGAGGGTGGCATGATGTTTTCAGAATGCTATGTACAACACTCTGCTGATTTCTTCCACCCACATCTACATGATCGCAAATATTCGAATTGGGAATATTGGCATTTCGACATCTCACGAAGATCTTGAATATAGTGCTATATGTTCATAATCGCAAATATTTTAGATTTTTTACATCAGTACCCGAAACTACAGGGAGTGCAGAATTATTAGGCAAGTGGTATTTTTGAGGAATAATTTTATTA
>CM070036.1:59915870-59930957 GCA_036250615.1 Ptychadena robeensis | reverse complement strand
TTAGTACTCCACGTATAACGGCTTTAAAGGCCTCCCACTGGTACGGTGGTGCTGTCTGGTTCCAAGCATGGTCTGTAATAAAATTGTCAATAGAGGTCCTTACATCATTGAAACAGTCATCGTCTTGAAGTAGTGTATTGTTGAGACGCCAAGTCCCAAATGGTTTCCGTGTGTCAGGTAAGTCAAAATCTGGAAAATACCCTGTGATGCTTTTCTTTGCGGTTTTAGCTGCCGCGCTCCATCCTCCACTGTTGTCCTTCTTGGGTCCCATCACAGCTGTAAGTCCGGTCGCCAAATGGGGTACAGGCGGCGGGGAAGCCGGTAGATCGCGCTAATATTGCGCTATTTTGCGCTAATTCGCGCTAACACGCGCTATCATGCGCCAATTCGCGCTATCATGCGCCAATTCGCGCTATCACGTGCCGATACGATCTTGCATACAGCTAGAGCTCTGCCGCTAGATTCGCGCCAGGTTTGCACGTGCACGCGCGGGTACGAGCGGGGAAGGAGCCGGAGCTCCGAGACTGCACGTCTCAGTCCGCCATCAGCTGACCACTCCCCCCAGGACGTACAGACAATGCCTTTGACTTCATGCTTACTGGATTATATCATATGCTGCTCAACACTAGCTATCTGTACTATGCTCTTTGTATTTAAAAAAAATAAAATGATTTTCATGATAAAGTCAAATAAAAACATAATTGTCCTTCGGATTACAGTCAAAAAGGTATTTTTACATAAGTATTGCATATGTCTTGTATAGCTGGACTCAATGGGTTTCAAAGAATCTTAAGTCTCTTTCCTCAGAAATAATTGCTGAAGCCTTTATATCTTTAGTAACACCAAATTAATACCAACAGTATATTTGTTATAAATTATATAGCTGCAACAATAATGAATAAGACCAAAAGCAGACCAAACAAATAGAAAATAAAATAAGGTAGAATAGAGAAATTACCCAAACAGCAGTTGTAAATAGAAAGGTGGGTAAATGCAGTCAATAGCTAATAGAAAATACTTAAGTTCCGCATTTTCCAAATATATTGATAATATGAGGGAAGGGACACTTATGGCCCAATTAGGTCAGTAAAATGGAGATGTCCTATGTCCCATGTTACTTTTTTTTTTGTTGAATGGGTGAGATTCATCCAGACATGTATAGCACCTTTTGTTTTTAAATAACACATCAAGAAATGCGACATCAAGAAATGTACAGTTAACTGCAAACTAATGCCTTAGGAGTCTATACATAGAGCATGACACACAGCAGCCCCAGAGGCCTAATGCGACAAAAAACTAGACTTTTAGGGCAGCTATATATCAGAATATTTTGTGCTATTGCTTTTTAGGTTGTTTCACCCTTTAGGGGTACTTATTTATATAGCCTGGTGGTCTCTCTCTTTTTTTTATTTATTGTGGTTTTAATATACTCAAAGGGAGGTCTTCTGGACATCATTACCATGCCATTCGACTCAAAATTTTCCATTTCTCCCAACTCCAGCTCTTCTGTGTGATAACAGCTTCAACTGCATTCTCCTAAGTGTTAAACAAAATGTCAGTGAGGAACCCCTACCCCCATAATGTCCAGAGCAACTAGACCCCAAGCCAATGAAGTCCCCAAGACAAACCCAATAAATGGTTTACCATCTGCTGAAAACTTTACCATTCCAAGTATATCATATGTTAGGCCAAAAATAACAGTTATGTCTTGCAGATGGAAAGGGGAATCATAGGAATGATGATGTTTTTTAATTTCCAAAGCTCAACTTTATGTGGAGGGGCAGAAGTTTTCAGGTCCAATAAATATCTCACTATTTAAAGTCTCTGCCTGCAGCTTAACAGTTTGTGTTCTTTCTAAGAAAATACCACCAGAACAATAATTTAGAGTAGTTTCTAGCAGCTGCATATAACATGTTTGTAACACATTTAAGGATTTCAATTTTTCATATACTTCTAAATGCCTTTTGTTGTGCATTATTTAATTTGATCCTATTCAGTCCTTGAAACTTTATAACAGATGTGAGCTTCGAGGATCAGTGCAAAACTGTTGGCAAATCCCTTTCTTTTTGTGGTCAGCATTCACTTCACAACTGCACCAGAAATATATGCAGCATTAAATCTGTCATATGACACATCTCTTAAAACCGATACATATGGACTTGCAAACAAATGGAAGCTTGTTTAACCTCAACTGAAGCATAGCAAATTCACTCAAAGCCATTGTAGTCATGTTTGCTGCAGGGGTCAGGAGCATACTATTGAACTTTGCTATCCAGGCTAATTTTAACATAGAATTGAAGCTTTCATGGATGCTCGGATGGTCAAAGGCCCTAATTGTAAGTTATTCTGGTCTTAAGAACTCACTAAAGTGCAGTACAAAATGTTTATCAATAGCCAGGAATGTATGACAAACTTACAACATGACTTACAATAACTGGTAACTATATGCACAACTCAACCCACATTTCTAGTTAAAAAGTTGAAAATGACTATCCTTAGGCTAAAACTCTTAAAAAATGTATTGTTAAAGGACTGTTTGCTACCCTCTTGCCCTTTCCATAAAACAGAGCTTTGGATGCCCGAAAAAGAATTATATTAAATTATTTAAGAATATTATAGTCCATACGCGATTTTATCTATGTGTATTCTCTGATATATAATACAATATTGTTCAGTAGCTGCATCTTGCTGGTGGTTTATAAAACACAGGTTACTTTTTTGCCCCTGTACTATGGCACAGTGTGGCGGCATGGTGGCTCAGGGAGTTTGCATGTTCTCCCTGTGTCTACGTGGGTTTCCTCAGGGTATGGGGGTATGACATGCTGGTAGGTTAATTGTCTTCCTCCAAGAATCTTCTATATTAGATACACATGACTTAGACTGTGACATAATACTGTGTTAGTTACATATATATGACTATGGTAGGGACATTAGATTGTGAGCTCCCCTGAGAGACAGTTAGTGATATTACTATATATATACTCTGTAAAGCGCTTTGTATAATGTATCAATCTGTTTTTCCTGCAATAAGGCCATACCTCTTTCTAAATGCATTCCTAAATGTTCAGGTTCACGGGTGACAGGTTCTCTTTAAAATCTGGAATATAAGGAACTCACCACAATTTACTTTCCCCGACTAACTTTCAGCATGTGAACTGGGTTGTACAGTATGATAAAAATCAATCATGGAAAGTTTTGGCCAGCACAATGCGATTCATTTTGGCAAACTTTTGCCTGAAGGTTACTAACTAGCGGAAGGGAGGGAATGTAGTCCAGCTGGCACCTTCCATTTGAAAGGAAACCTCTGAGGCAGTTCTGGAGAAGAGATCAATTTGTAGAGCAGCTAAAAATAAAATATGCATTACACAACGAGGAAAAGAAATTGTATACAAATCTGTGCCTAGAGTTGTTGTATTTTAAAAAAGCAGGCATCTTGAAGAAAATGACTTTCAGCCGGGGAAATATATTATGGATATACATCCGTGCATACTATTTGATAGGCAGTGGCACCATCCTTGCTCCAGATGGCATGCAAAATAATTTATAAATGACAAAGTTCAGTAAGTTTATAGCAGCTGTTCTCATTCTGTTCCAGTGCCTTGGCCACCCACTTCAGTAAAACGGAGAACCTTCAATCAAGCCTTGCTTCTCACAGGACTTCCAAGCAACATTACAACATGTGTTTAATGCATTCTCTAAAGGGAACAAGCCAAATTTTAAATTTATCTCTCATGTAATTTGAATATAGATACAATAATTTTTCATTGATGGAAATTTGGCTGTACATTTAAAAGAACAGCTTATTTTCGGAGCATTTTTATTTATTGGGATAACATCAACATGACTAAAAAAAGAACTCACATTTTCCTAAAGTGCCACTTCCACACTTTTGTGACAGATGCTAAACAGAGTGTGAGGTAGAAGTAGGGCAATGCTATGAGTTTTTATCCAAGTCTTTTGTCCCAGCTGGCAGGCTTGTCATTCAGTGACATAATCTATGTGCCTGGAAATGAGATAATGCAAGAGGAACTCATCGATAAATAAATAAAAGTTTGGATTATCCAGATAATGGAAAATAAATGAGGACAGTTCAACACCATAGGGGCTAGATGTGCTTTAGGACAGAGAATGTCTGTGTGAATCTTGGAATTAAACAAGCTAAGCAGGAGAGTGAAATAACCTTGAAGTAAACTCAAGAAACCCTGTCATTATTGGCCAAATTCATAAACTGCTGATTAATTGGTTGTCCAACTGACTAGCTCAATAAATTTCTAGTCACTGACTCTAAAAGTGAGGAAAAAGTCAGATGTCCTTGTTTATGCTTCTCTTCCAGGTCAACGAATAAAAGCAGGATAATTCAGCTAGTAAACCAGCTATGGCACAACTATGGCTTGGCACTTTAAATACAGTTATCCTGTTGAATTATACAGGAAGAAACCTTACCATAGCAGCCCACATGGTGATTGGGCTTTCCTATTTCACTACAGACTCTATGGCTTGGATACTCTTGAAAGGTTTACCTGTCAACCATTGCTGCATTAAATATGTACAGTGCATTCCAGATTTCTTATCTGGCTCACTGGGATTGGTAGGTTTCATTTAGATACACTTAGGGCTTGTCCCCACTGGCGAGGCTGGCCGCGCGGCGGTGTGGACGGCCACTTTCATTCATTTCAATGGGTTTGTCCCCACTTGCACGGCTACCACTCATGCACTTTGTTCAGTGGCCAGTGGGGACAAGCCCTTAGTGTATAGTTGCTTGACAGTCAATGGAACCGATTAGGATATCAAGCTTATGGGACTTCAAGTAAAAGTAAATCATATCACAATATTGTATTTACATCATTATTTCCCCCCTTATCACTAGAGGCACAAAAGCAATGCAGTATAGTGTATGCACAGCACAGCTTGCCATGTTTGAACTGTTTTGCTTAATGTTTTTTTTTAGCTGGGTCAAGTCCCAGTGTAACGGCAGCTGCTGTATGCTGCCGTCGCCTCCCTACTTACCGTTGCAGATCTAAGCGCCCTGTTCAGCAGTGATTCTGATATTCCTACACACTTCCTTAAACACCAGCACGTGTCATTTCCTGGGATTTAAGGTATTCGTCATGTGACCTGGCTGACCAATAGTGGACCTCCTGCAGCTATATAAGCAACCCTGCCCTTTCAGTTTTGCCTCAGCATTAAGGTCTCTGTGTTATGCTAAGCACTGCCTGCCATTGTGAGATAGAGACTGCCTGTGTTCTGAGACTGATACCTGTTAACCCCTTACCTGCCTGCTGCACTCTCCTGCTACCTGCGCTGCCCTGCCCTGTCACACTGTCTGGCTGATGACACCTGTGTCCCTGGAGTCTTCCCTGCTGTCCCGTGGACCAGCTGCCTTGTGTTCCTACATTCCCTCAAGAGGTAGCGACCTGGTGATCCCCTCGGGAAAGTCTATCTCCACCATCAGGAGTAATGTGAAGAACGAGTGGGTTCACTTAGACGCCCTTAGAGGAGGTAGGACACGTGGCACAGTGGGTCCACACCTGCTGCTCTGTGACAGAATACTGAGACCATGGACCCCGCTGGTCACTCCTTTACGGCCGATCAGTCCCATGTCCATGAATTGCAGTGCCTGAGTGAACGTCAAGATGTCCTAATGCAGTTCATGCAGAACATTGCAGCACGTCTTGATGCAACTTCTTCACCCGTCACAGCAGGGTCGCCGGTCACCGCTGCCCCTGTTCCGCCTACTCCAGCCAGTTCTGACTCTGGTGCCGCTGCTGTGCACCTTCCACTGCCTTCACATTATGGCGGAGACCCGCGAACCTGCCGAACCTGCCGTGGATTTCTGAACCAGTGCCTGATCCACTTTGAGTTGCACCAGCAGAGGTTTCCTACAGAACGGTCCAAGGTCGCTGATAAAGGGGAGATTATTGCTTAGTACTGTTTGTCCCAGCAATATCTTTCCGTCTTAGTGTATCAAGGCCGGATATCGCCATGTATCATAAGATGGTGGTCAATATTCCGCCTTATTATCCTAGGTGGTGGTAATATAAACCTCAGCTATGTCTCCCACTACAATATGTAAGCACTATTACCAGGAATTACTTGAAACTTTGCAGATATAACATAAAAAACCCCTTTACTATGTTACAATTAACAATAACACATTACGTTTATCTCATGGTCATGTAAGTACACACACAATGTAACTTGCCTATAGATATAATAATATAAACAAAGGGTACTTAGCCAAGATTGTTAGATCATGCCACAAGGTCCTCAGCTCCCATCCATTTTGCCCGGTTGCAAGATTCGAACTAACCCTTGTCCAAACATCCCCACCTCACTAGCCCGGTGATGCCCGCCCAGGAAGGGGTGGTGACTCCACCACAGGAAGTGATGTATTTTCCATGTGCTGGCTTGCCTTCACTTCCTGTGATGGCCATGTGGTTATACTGAAAATCTGGCCCTGTAACATAATCCCCCTGAATTACTGATTATTATTAATAATCTTCAGTAACTATAGGATAACTGTCCAAACTAAACCTTGCATGTATAACTACGTGGCCCAGGAAAACAAAATTCAAGACTATGAAGGAGATAAAAAAAACCTTCTGTGTAATTGGCGCACAGTAGGAAAAAATCTCCTTCATGTTTAGAAAAAGCAAAACAGAAAGGAAAGTAGGGGGAAAAAAAACAACACATAAGATTGTCCATCTTCATCTTGATAACATAGTCCTTTACAGGCCGTTCTTCTTTCCTGATAGTCCTTCAAAGTCCTTTGGTTCTTCCTGAGGTTTGGTCCTTCTCCTCCATAGAAAGCCAGCTCTAAATGTTTCCAGGTGTCTCATGGACGTTCAGCAGTGTTTTTGGATCGTACGATATTCCATCTGGAATAAGAAACTAAGACCAGTATTGCAGAACCAAACATTGTTTTTATAAACACTTATAATTCCCTTGTCCCATCAACTTAATGAATATGCTCTTTCTCTGTTACATTACAATGGTATGGCTGTCCCCCTGTGAACCTAAGGGGCGTCCCTCTGTCCACCTTACCTGCTGTGGACATTGCTCTGTATTCAGCTTTGATTGAAAAACCCAGTTACCCGTCCAAACTATCAGCTCTTCATGTATTAGAAGAGTAATATACAACCCATACAGATGCTTATATATAAAATGGTTTACTGATAACATAGAGATGACAAAGCAATGGACATTACACAAAGTTACAGACACTACTAATAACACAATATATATCAACACTACGATAACACAATACATAGAATACAGCACACCCAGCAGTCTCGGTTCCTGCACCCCGGCTAAACAATATGGCTTATAAAGTGTATGTATATACAGTGTATCCAGACTATACCATGTATACTGTATACAGGATTAACACTTCTACCCAAAACTGACCATTAGTAAATGTACATATAGAGACTCATGCATAAACAGCATATATATCTATTAGTCTATCAACAGGTATACAATAGCACACTACAAATATCTATATGTACACATAGAAAGTCTACTAGGATATTATACTTATATGCATACACACATATAACCAGATGTACTTAGCTTGCTCTTGAAGCCATTTTACCACTGGGGGTCCAGGAAGGAGAGAGAGAGAGAGCTTCCAGGTTTGTCCTAGCATATATATTGTCCCAGCCCCCACCAACTTAAATGTCCTCCCCCATCACTGAATGTTGACTAACTGCTTACAGTGTGCCCTATCGTAGCCTTTGATATGCTAAACGAGGGACACACTGATTACTGGACATATCATATTTGTGTCTGGGACTGAGATATATATTTCTCCTGTAACAGTCGCCTTCATTGTGTCCCTGTTTTCTGGATTGTCTGGGCCTTCCGAGAAGGGGGCGTAAGGGGGGAGGTACTGTAACAGCAGCTGCTGTATGCCACCGTCGCCTCCTTACTTACCGTTGCAGATCTAGGTGCCCTGTTCAGCAGTGATTCTGATATTTCTACACACTTCCTTAAACACCAGTGCGTGTCATTTCCTGGGATTTAAGGTATTCGTCATGTGACCTGGCTGACCAAGAGTGGACCTCCTGCAGCTATATAAGCAACCCTGCCCTTTCAGCCTCAGTATTAAGGTCTCTGTGTTATGCTAAGCACTGCCTGCCATTGCTGTTCCTGTGAGATAGAGATTGCCTGTGTTCTGAGACTGATACCTGTTAACCCTTACCTGCCTGCTGCACTCTCCCGCTACCTGCGCTGCCCCGTCCTGTCACACTGTCTGGCTGACGACACCTGTGTCCCTGGAGTCTAACCTGCTGTCCCCTGGACCAGCTGCCTTGTGTTCCTACATTCCCTCAAAAGGTAGCGACCTGGTGATCCCCTCGGGAAAGTCTATCTCCACCATCAGGAGTATTGTGAAGAATGAGTGGGTTCACTTAGACAACACCCTTAGAGGAGGTAGGACACGTGGCACAATGGGTCCACACCTGCTGCTCTGTGACACCCGGCTGCTTGAGTTCTGAATAACAAGGGGTCTACTGTATATTCCCAGTAATCTAGGTATTTCTATTTTTCTGAGTCTTTGACATAGAAGCATTTAGTGAGCATTCATAGCAAAGCAATAGATTTGCGTTAAATCCCACATCCCCAACAAAATATACTAACTTACCCTTCACACATTTCATGGGCTGTTCAGCACTAGGAGCTAAATACATTAGCGAACTAAAAAAAAAAACGGTTTAACACCAGTTTAGAGCTCAGAATATTAAAGAACTGCTTTGTGGCTGCCTATTTGACTGTGAACCTAGAAGGCCAAGATGTGCAGCTTAAATGTGAAGCGTTGACACTTAAATTTTTTACCGCTCACAATATCTTTTAGACTTGGAAGCCTTAAAAATGCAGTCTTCCTTCCCTGGTCCCTTCTTTTCTACTATATCAACTCGAACCTTTTAAATAACATTCAATTTTAATCAATGTTACATCTGTGGGTTTAAATATTAGTGAAGAGCAGCACAGGCAATTTTCGTATTCACAAATTATCGCACATTTTTTACTTAATATTCACTTAAAATTTGTAAATTTGAGAATTCCTGATCTCTAGTCATTTTTACTTTTATTGCACAAAAGACTTTCGCTATAAAAAGTGCAGATATTCATATATTTTCGTGATCAAAACTATCACATGAAAAAAAAAATTATTACCTCCCTTGCTTAAAATCGGCACTTGTACATGCATACATTGGGAAAGCAATGTACATTACAGGGAGTGCAGAATTATTAGGCAAATGAGTATTTTGACCACATTCATCCTCTTTATGCGTGTTGTACTTACTACCGAAGCTGTATAGGCTCGAAAGCCTACTACAATTACACAGATTAGGATGAATGTAGCATTCGGTAATGAAGAAGAGGTGTGGTGTACTAATGACATCAACACCCTAATATTATGGTAGTGATAATTATTAGGAACTTCCTTCCTTTGGCAAAATGGAGTCAAAAGAAGGACTTGACAGGCTGAGAAAAGTCAAAAATAGTGAAGATATCTTGCAGGAGGGATGCAGAGCACTCTTTAAAATTGCAAAGCTTTGAAGAAGTGATAACATCGAACAATAAAGCGTTTCATCAAAATAGTCAACGGATCGCAGAAGGCTTGTGTGGAACTAACAAAAGCGCAAATAACTGACCCATGAATGAGAAAAGTCAAGCGTTGACAGCATGCCAGATGCCAATTGCACCAGTTTGGCCAATTTAGCAGTTAGCTGTGCAAACATCACTGCCCAAAAGCACAAGGTGGTTGACAATACTCAGGAAAGAAAGGCTGAGAAAGACAACCACAAACTGAACAAGACACACAAGCTGAAACGTCAAGACTGAGGCCAAAGAAATAAACTCAAGGATCTGGTTTTTCTAAGGTTTTAATGGAAATGATTGAAATGATGGAGTGAAGTCATGATGGCCAGATGGGATGGTATGGAGTGGCACGTGGGGGCTGGATAGGTTAAGGGCAAGAGTGAGCTCCAGTCCGACTCAGAGACAGCAAGGTGGAGAGTGAGAGTAATGGTTTTGAGGTGGTATCATCAAAGATGAAAGCTTGTGGGGCCTTATTGGGTTTTTTAGATGAGAGGTCAAGGCTCAACTCCCAGTTTACATGACCAAGTTTCTGGAAGACACCTCTTCAAGCAGTGAGGAAGGAAGATATGTCTGCATCCTTCAAAAAAAACATAGATTTCATGCAAGGACATTGGCTCCATCAATGCATCCAAGTACTCGAACAGCGTTGGCTGGCAAAGAAAGGGAATAAAGGAAGAAAACTAATGAATGGAATCCTGGATTCACCTAGATCTGAAACCCCAGTGAGAAGAACTGTGTCATCATCTCAAAATGTGTAAATTAAAATGGAGAGGTGAGGAAAACAGTACACACTCTTATCTGACAGTGCCTGGGAAGGGCTGTGGTGCTAGCTTGCCCGCAATGTGTGATGGTTGAACAGATCAAAACACTGACAGAATCCATGGTATGGCAGGCTTTGAGTTGTACCTTAGCAAAACAAAAGGCGGTATATTGGTCACTGATTTGTTTTGGTTTTGTTTTTGAATGTCAGAAATGTATATTTGGAATGTTGAGATGTTATGTTGGTTTCACTGGTAAAAATAAATATTGAAATGGGTTTATAAATTTGTTTTTTGTTAAGTTTGCCTAATAATTAGCACTGTAAATAGTCACCTGCACACACAGATTTCCCCCCTAAACTAGCTAAAAACAGAAAAAACTAAACTAAAACAATAACTATCCAAAATATATGTGCAGCTCTGATATAATGAGTTTTTTTAGAGGTTCATTGAGAACATGGTTGTTGTTCAATAATAAAAAACAGACCATTTTCAAAAGGACCCATTGCACACCCCCCCCTATAATTCTGCACTCCCTGTAATGTGCACTACAATCAGTGAAATAAGCATGTGATCCCATATCAACCAGCAAGATTTCACTCTCACAGTTGTCTGCCCGTTTAAAGGAGGAACAACCCCTGTAAGGGAGTTAAATTAATCCCAGGTTGTTATTACAATACCTGTTTAAAATACACCTGGCAATCAACCAGATTTCAAATTGCACACCATGGCCAAGATTGTAGATCTACACAAGGCCTAACTGGGCTTCAAGATTCTGGCCAAGCAGCTTGGTGAGAAGGTGACAATATTTGGTGTGATAATTCGTATAATAAATGGGAATCCCACTTGGTCTGGGGCTGCATCCAAGAGGTGCAGTTGCAATGATCATGAGACTGATGACAAAGCAACCCAATACCACTTAGGGGGGACTTGATTATGATCTCAGGTCTGCTGGGACCATAGTCACCAAGAAAACAAATAGTAACAAACTATACCTTCATAGACTGAAATCCTGCAGAGCACGACAGGTTCCCCTGAGCAAGACAGCAAAGGACAGAACACCTTTACTGCATTGAAGGGTTGATCAAGCACCTGCTTCTTTTCCAGGGTGACAATGAAATAAACACAAAAAATTAATGGCCTAAGAAGAAGCACTTTCAGGTCCTTTAGTGGCCTAGCCAGATTCTGAAACCTAATACCATAGAAAACCTGTAGAGAGAGCTGAAGGTTTGAATCGCAAAACAACAGCATCAAAACCTTACTGACTTGGAGAACATCTGCAAATAGAAGCGGGGCAAATTCTTCTGAGATGTGTTCAAACCTGGTGACCAATTATAAGAAAAGTCTGGCCTCAAAAATGCCAACAAGAGTTATGCCACCAAGTACTAAGTCATCTTCTGCAAAGGGATATAATACTTATTTCTCTCAAAACAATGTTTTTTTGTTAATATGCTCTCTCACAATGACAATAAACCTCCCATAACATTTATAAACTGGTAATTTCTTTATCAAAATGGAAGCGTATACAATCAGCTGGGAAATAAATACTTCTCTACCTCACTGTATAATTATATGTATATATAACTATATATTTTTTTATATATATATATATATATATATATATATATATATATATATATATATATATATAATTATATAGTTATATATACATATAATATATATACTTGTGTGTATCTGTTTCTATTTCTTAAAAACTTAAATGGCAACACAATTTAAAAAATGTCAGTTAGTGCCACTACCAGCAGACACCTAAGATTTACAATGTCTTCTGTGACTCCATTACTCGCTTCTTAACTAACATCAATAAATCTGTGTAGAATGGTCGATAATATGTATAAGCTTGCCAGAAAACATTCAGTTTTTAACAGTTAAGTGTTAGAATAGTGATAGCCAACAAGTGTCCTGTTGACTGTGATGGGCCTGTGTACATTCCTATCACTAAACCATAGGTAGATAACTCTGGCCCATCAAGCAAATATTCTTGGCCAGCAGCTGCATTGGAGATGGGAACTACCAATCCCAGCTGCTTCAGTGACATCACTGTCAACTGCTGCCCGGAGCATTGGGGGCACACATGGACTACACACACTGTATACACATGGAGGGGGCAAACATGGACTTTGCATGCTGTAGACACAGGAAGAGAGGCAGATAAGTAATACATACACTGTATGCACTTAACAGTGTGTGTAGTCCATGTGGGCCATAATTGCATTTTCAAACCCTAGTGCAGGAAGCTAATATTGCATGACAATAATGAGGCTTATTTAAACCCAAAGCCTATTTATTCCTAACTTTGTGGTTGCCACAAGCTGCCATACTAAAAATACACTACTATTGTGCACCCAGGGCCACCATCAGGGTGGAACAGAGGGCACTCCAGTCCCAATGGTCAGCATCCAGGGGCCCCAGTGGCCACATGCTGGGCTGTCCAATTGTCTGGGTACTACGGACTGACGGCAGCCTATGCTCACCGCAGCAGTCTGCTCACTGTGGAAACAGAAGCACGAAGGGAGGTGGTGTTGGCTATCACCAACTCCCCCCCCCCCCCCCCCCCCCCCCCCCCCCGACTCAACAACTTTGGATGTAAAGGGGTGTGATGTTCAGGCTAGCACCCCTCCCCGCTCATCAACTTTTGTCCGGGGGGGCCCTCAAACATTTTTGAGGATGGGGCCCCCTGTGTGCACCCCTATAGAAGTGTTGGGTGATAGACTTGAGGCCCTCTGTAAGTTTCAATAGACCACTGCTGCTTTAAAGTAAAGCAGTAAAAATGAAGAAGTGAAGTATGTTAGCAAGTATGGGATCAACTGGTAGTTTTGGTAAGGGACTGGTCAGTGCCACCAAAGAAAGTCATAGGGAACATTTAATGTATGTTATAAGAAAGGTATTATTGTGCAATTTTTTATAGTTATGTTTCCCATGCTGACTCGTGTCCACCAGTGAAAGAGCCTACAATGGTAATATGAGGATTAGAACTGTACTGTTGTTGAATGCAAAAAGGTGGTGTGGTCTAAAGAATCACCCTTTGTTTTTACTTTTGAATGGGTGGCTGGGTGTATTCTTTACCTGGGGATTTGCTCGGAAGGCAGAAATGTTTACACATTAGGCTAGTGTTTTAATGTTGTTGTGTATTATAAGCTACGTGTGAATATGTGCTAGAAGTAAACCCTGGTGACATCTAGACTATAGCTAGTTGATTTACTCTAATCATTTACAGAAATGCCTTTAAGGAGTATTTCCCTTAGTGAAAAACTACTTTATTTATTTCTGGAGGTCTGTTTTAAATTTGTGGAGACCAAATAATTGGCTTTTCTTGTGCTTCCAGTGTCAATTAATGAGACCAGAGAGCTAAAGTCATTAACCCCATCAAGATAGTTATAAAACTGGTGTACAAATGTTAGCATTCACTGGCTTTAATGAAATTAAACAAAAATAAACAAAAAAAAGAAATGAGAAAGTGGCTGGTTTAAGCTAGCCACACATGGTACAATTTATCATTCAATTGAGGTTCGATTCGATTTTGTACTTCGATTTAAAAAATCGAACATCGATTGTCATTTAATCGAAGTTCTCCACATGGGGAGCACGATAATTGAACAATTTCGACTGAAATTAAATCGAAGTAATCTAAAATCGTCGATTGGATTAATGTTTTTTTTAACAGGAACTTTTTTATTCCCAGGAAGAAGTCATATGTTAATAGTGCACATAGAGATGATTGAATCGAAACAAACAAAACACATTCAGAAATGTAGTTCGATCATTGATCAATCAACCAAAATTTTCCAACTTGTCCGATCACTAATTGTACTAAAATCGTACAATAAACATCGATTGTACTATGTGGGCAGTACATCGATTAACGTTCAATCGATCTTATTTTTTCATCGAAAATCGTCGATTGAAGGCTAAAATTGTACCATGTGTGGCTAGCTTTATGGAGTACAGTAGACTAGATCTTTAGCTAGAAATGTGCAGATAAAATCAACAGTATATCTCCACTCATAATGTTGAAAGTTGAGGATCAACTGAGAATTAGTGATGGCCTAATTCTCACGAACAAGTTCTTCCTTTTCGGACCAGGCGCAGAAAGGTCTGGCCGCAGGAAGAATTATTTTCACTAGAAACCGGGCACAGATTAGGAATAATATTCTTTTCTTCAGCACAAACACCTAAGAGCATGATTCAGATAAATTTAGTACAGGAATATACAGGTCTTTCTGTGGGAATAATTGCCAAAGTCCAGAGTCTGTAAATTCAAACAGAGGACCTAAACACAGTGTAGTCACTGCTTCCATGCTGGTCAGCAGGGTACATACATAGGGTATATTAAAAGTATGTTCTTTAAACTGTTCCCATTAAAGTAGGGGATACAAGCCATACCAAGTTCCAATATCAAGTAAAGTGTAATGTTCTAAATGCACTTGTCCTCTGGGGTATTGAAAATATAGCTCTGGATAGACAGATTCAAAATGAATGGTGCTAAAATCTTGATGGGACTTTCCCCTGCTCAGCCAAATGAAAATGTATGGTGCATCCCACTGCAGTCTTTTGTGTATTCATGTCCCAAATCTTGTTCTGGTTTTCAAACACAAATCTTTTTGCTTTCATAATTTAACCTTCCAGGTTCTAGTAAAAAATTGTTCAGAACTCTATAACACTCTAAAGGCCCCCATACACTGGTCCGTTTCCCATCGGATTC